>CM055122.1:453004977-453312477 GCA_029206835.1 Rana muscosa
TGTTTTACAAGGTAAGGGTTTGCATACACTTTAACATATCAATGTAGTTTGTAAATTGTAATTTGTAAATAAGTAATTTGGAATACTTTTCATTCTCCAGTTTTTTTATTAGAACAATAGCAGGTACCTCTACTATTAGGGTCCTTGTTCAGGAAATTTCTGTTATTTGATGATAATGCTTTGTCACTGTTTTCCAATTGTGCTTCTGCAATGTTACCTGTCACACTGGCTTTTGTGGACATTTCAATACCTGCTATGCAAACATGGTCCACTATTATCATCATCAGGAAACCCACCCTGAGGAATGCCATGTAGCCTTAGCCAGACTGCATGCCTATAGTCAGGAAGAGGCTACAAAAGATCAGCAGCACTTAGACACAACATAGATAATAAGATAAAAACAAGTATTATGCCCCATACACACGATCGTTTTTCTTGCCATTTTTTTTCTTGCCGTTTTTCACGTAGTTTTTTTTCATGTTTCCTCTCAAGCCTGTCTTGCGTACACACGATCATTTTAAAAAACGATCAAGCAAAGCGCAGTGACGTATACCACGTACGACGGCACTATAAAGGGGAAGTTCCGCTCGAATGGCGCCACCCTTCATGTTAGTAAAGTTTGTTGAGCAACGATTCGCGCTTTTCAGCCTTGTGCTTTTCAGTCCGTTACTGCGTGACGAATGTGCTATCTCCATTACGAACGCTAGTTTTACCAGAACGAGCGCTCCCGTCTCATACTTGATTCTGAGCATGCGCGTTTTTTTTCACGTCATTAAAGCATACACACTATCGTTTTTCACGTTGTTAAAAAAAACGACATGAAAAACTACGTGAAAAAAGAAAGCATGTTCGAAATTTTTAATGCCCGTTTTTCACGTCGTTAAAAATGCTCTGGAGCATACACACGATCATTTTTAATGGCCATTTTTAAAAATGGCATTTTTAGCGGCATGAAAAACGATTGTGTGTATGGGGCATTATAGTATAAAAATGCCAATTGTCTATGATTCCTAGCACTTTAGCAAACTAAACATGATTCAGGTAGGATTTACATTTATTTGGATGTCAGCACAAAGTTCATAATTGGTTGTCCACTGTTTTGGGAGATGATAAGGCTTATTAACTAAACTATGAATCGTTTTATTTGCTTTTGGCTTTCCCTACCTGACCCAAGATGCTGAAAGGTTTATGTTGCTGAGCTGACAAAAGTAAATATTCCCGAATACAATTACTCTAAGCAACATACAGGTTTTTTTACTAAGATGTCTGTTCAGGTAAAAAAAAAAAAAAAATATGGAAATTTGTGAGAATTCAAAAAAAAAAAAAATCCTCTGACATTTAGCACAAAAAAGGAATTTAACTCCTGAACCCCTTTCATGGTGGGCAAGTTTTCAATCTGTGTGGGATAATTAGTGAAGAGGATTTTAAAAAGTAGCCATTTTTAATGGTAATTCAAGGTCACAGAACAGTTTAAACATTTTCAGATTCCTAAAATAATTGAACTTCAATATAAAAAGAATACTGAATTATTCATGTTGTACTTAATATGTATTTTATATTAGAATTTTTCTGTAGGATAATATAGTAAGAATATTTCTATCTATATAAGGACAAATTTAAACTCTCTTTTTCATATGTTAAAGTGGAGCTCCACCCTAAATAGCAACTTTTGCTATTTGGAACCCTCCCCCCCTCCGGTGTCACAATTGACACCTTTCAGGGGGGAGGGGGGTGAAGATACCTGTCTAAGACAGGTATTTTCACCCACATCCGGGAGTCCTGTCTCCGGGAATCTGCGGGAGTTACGTCACTTCCCGCAGACTTCCCTTGGTGTTCTGGGAGACACTCGGCTCCCAGAACACAGGAGCACCAATCAGAACGGCGCAGCGTGACTCGCGCATGCGCCGTAGGGAACCGGGTATGAAGCCGCAGGGCTTCACTTCCTGGTTCCCTCAGCGAGGATGGCGGAGGGAGCAGCAGAGCGACGAGCGGTCGCTCGTCCTCTGCTGCGGACGTCGCTGGACTCCAGGACAGGTAAGTGTCCAAATATTAAAAGCCAGCAGCTGCTGTAGCTGTAGCTGCTGGCTTTAAAAAAAAAATTTCCGGTGGAGCAACCCCTTTAATATCAAGTTTGAGCTAGAATGAATGACTGCATTGGATTTAAGAAACCATAAAATAAAAAAAAAGATATGATTTAGCTTAATCGAACAAGCAAGTGGTGACACACCCATTCAATTTGTAGTTTATTACCCATCTAAAGTATATATAATGCTAAAAAAAATATAGAAAAAAAATAGTGTTGGATAGAGATGAGGGTTAAAACCCCATCCGTTTTTGGGGAGTGTTTTTTTTTTATATTTGTGTGCAATTTGGGACATTTTCCTCCACTAATTCTCTTGCAAATACAACAGGATCTCTACTCTATTGCTGTTCAAGTGACAACTCAAAATTTTGGATTTTACCCTACATTCAGTCCCACTGAAAATGGCCTCCAGGGAAAATAGAGAGGCTGATTCTCAAACGGCACTAAAAATCTAACAAAAGTGCTAACCTTTTTCCAATGTATCTAAAACTAGATGTGTACTTATTTTGCAAAAATAAAACAGCTTTCAAATTACCGTAATTCTACACCGACTTACCTGACTCTCTTCATAGCTGTTTTAACACACTGCTCAATTACTTCTGCCTTACCTGGTCAGACTTTAGATCATGACACAGGAAGGAGTTGACCAACTGAGGTGGTCAACTCCTTCCTGTGTCATGACCGAAAGTCTGACCAAGAAGTGAGGTAAGCCTGTGTAGAATTAATGGAAAGCTGTTTTATTTTTGCCAAAAAAGTACATTCATGCTATATTGGTACAGTACCTGCCGCCGATATTGTGTTTCCAGCGCAATGGGATCATGCTGGAAATCACCGCTGCGAGGCTGTGCTTCTCGCACATCCATAGGAATCCATTGGGGGCGGCGAGCGGGAGGAGCGACAGAGCTCGGCGCTGGCTCCCGCGACGGGGCTTGCAGGTGTCAATCTCGCCGCTAACAGCGGCGAGATTGACACAATATCGGCGTCACCTACTGTACATAGGGCAGCTGGGAAGTATAAAAAAAAAAAAAGGTGAACAAAGGTGAACTTAGCCTTTAAAGTTACCAGGTGCACTCAGCGTTGAGTGGTGGCTTTTGTAAATTACATAATGCTGGATGTTTATAGACAGGTGGTTGAGGTTTTGTCAGAAAGACCACACATTTTTAGGGGTGTTAAATATGCTTATGGTGCAGCAAATAGTTTTTTTACATCTACTTAGAATTAGAAAAAAAATATTAGCGAACTAACAAATGATGGTAAAAAGGTGGAAGACAATGTACTAGAAGACCCCATGGTATGATATTTTTTACAACTTAAAAAAGGAATTAAAAACCTAAACCTTTTACTGTATTGTAAGAAAAATGTCATTAGGCAGATTGTGTTTGTTTTCATAGTGGACTTTGCCATTTTATAAAGTATTCCAATTTTTTCTAAAACATTTTTACATCACCCTAAACCAGCTTCTTCCCTTATTATGACTGAAAACAAGAAGGAAAATCAACCTTTCTCTAGGCCGAGTCATTTCTTTGCTACATATTCCTGTTTTCCAATTACAGACTTCATATAGACTATAGAATGGTTTAATAGGAAATAGAGTAAGGCGCAGCAAGAGAGTGTGAACATGTTTATTCCTCTCATTTTTTTACATTGATCTAGTAAGTGTTAAGATGGTGATCTTTATTTTATAGTGAAGGGAATGTAGCAATCAATCACCCTTTATTTTAATGATTGCTGTAAAAAAAAAAAAAAAAGAAAGGTAAATTTGCTTGTAAATGCCTGCACATGTGTAGTGCTTCTAATTAAAGTATAGATTTCAGTAAGTTCAAGAAAGATTTTCTGGACATAGCAAGACTTGCATTTGTCTGTAAAATGAAACTGAAAGTTGAATTCATAGTTTAACACTGGTGATAATTAAACCAAGCACATTTTGGTTCACTCGACATTCCCATGTCATTCCTATTCAAACCCATTGGAGTCTTTTGGGAGCTGCATCTTTTATTTAAATTTTATGTCCTTTTGTAAGGCCAATTCGCAGACTTTTGTTAAAAAAATAGCACCTCTATGTGTCTGCAATTTTTTTTTTTTTTGTTTACCTATTAGTAATAATGGGTAAAATTTGTTGTTGAAGTAACTGTACAGTGGGGACGGGAAGGGGGTTCAAATAAATTTGAGTGGCCAGAAGATGTCTGAATTTCAGCCTTGCAAATCAGAATGTATTACAGTTTCTTCAAAAATGTTGGAAACTTGATATGTAACTGTACTTGAATACAAAAATAAAATATTTAAGACTTACCATTTTCAACGGGATCTTTTACAACAGCATTGGTTTTAGCTATGTCTTCTTTCAATGCACTGTAGTTCTGTTTCAACCCCAGGAGATTCAGATTAAGATCTTTGATGCGTGCAAGAACATCGTTGGCAGTATCATTTGCTTGCTTGGCTTTGTCTTTTGCAGTCTGAATCTTCACCATTGTATCTATTACAGACAAATGTGTGTCAAGTGAAGACAGAGAATGGATACAAGAAACTGTCTTCACAATTGAATGTTAACATTATCCTCCCTTGAATTGGAAATTTTTCATTTCATTACACATTACAGTGACATTTCCTCTGGTATTAAATGGCTGAATGTGGCTCTTAAGATGTTTCCCTAAAATCCATATGGTACAAATGCAAAAATAAATGTATAATAATTATGAAATCAGGTCCACAATATGTAATATTGCTTTTGAAGTATTTGCTTGCTTTCATTCTTTATTTGTATTATCCTTTAGTTTATTATAAAAATTCAGCCACAATGAATGCTAATGGTCATTGCTAAGCATAAATATAAAAAGAGTAGTTTCATAAAAAAATCTCTAATATTAAGCAGAAATTTTGATTTGCACCAGAAATATGGCAGTAGGAATCTGATAAGATGCCATTATCAGTCCTGCAACTATGTCTGATGAGATGCTAAAACAAAACCATTAGTGATGGATGTGATTTTTCCTTGAAATTGTATAGAGCAATGGTTGTCAACCTGCTTGATAAAGGGAGCCTCAGGTGCAACTCCCAACATCACCAAATGTCCTAACACAATGTTCAGTATATGCAATACAAAAAACATTCAACGACTGGACGCACTGCAATAGATGTCCAGAGGCAGTGGGCATGCTACAAGTAATAGTTAAAGACTGCAGTATTGCTATAAACATGGCTGACAGTGACAATTATTAAGGCATGCTGCAGAAGAATGCTTGACACTTGGAACATGGTTAAAAAACCTGCTAGAAATTGCTGCCATTAATGTTCCTTTAAAAGTCTGCACCCTTTTCAATCTCCTTAAGAAACTACTTACTGTAGATAATTCTGTCAGCAAAAACCATTATAAAACATCTGAAAAGAATGTACAAAAAGAGAAAAAAGAGCAAAGAAAAAAATACAGCATAAAAAACTAATGAATGTGTAAACAAAATAAGCCAAATCACTTAGCTAATAGAAACCAGTTTCATATATATTTTGCTTTACCTAGTTATGAAAAATACTATGGGAACCAGCAAACTGCATGCTGCCATTCTGCCACAGGGTAGGCACCAGGAGCATAGAAACTTACAAACTGTATGCACTTCATCACAATGTATTTTCCAAATGCAATGGCTGTCTGCATAATTCCAAACATGCTCCACTTTAGCTCTGCTGTTTCTATTTGTTATCCTGTTTCGGCAAACTATCAGCAGCATGTTAATGCAAAATCAATTTGTATATTGCACATTTTAGCGCAGTGTGTGATAAAGAGAGTGAAAGTTTTACGTAAGTAATTGAACACCATCTCAATTACAGCAACTTTAAGCCAGTAATACACAAACGCATACATACCATTAGGCATTGCGGATAGCTTTCCAAAAGTATTGTTCAAAGCTCGGATCATATCCTGGTTTTTCTCATCAGCATTTTTCAATCTGTCCTTTACTTTTGCAAGGTCATTTTCATTCTCTACAATTAAATAAATATGTATAAATAAAATGTTATCAAGAAATTATTTTACACACAGTTGCAAGAATAAGCTTAAGGACGCATTGAAATGACCAGGATGTCTAAATAAATGGTTAATTAAATGTAATGTGATCTTTTTCTATAATTTACAATAACAAACACAATTTTCCTAAAGTATAACCTTCATAAAAAAACACATATGCTACTTTTTTCTGGCCTCCTACTAAAAATGTGATTTTTCTGTCTGTGTTTTGCTTCAGGACTTCTCATTCTTAGACATAGAACAAGTATGCAGCAAATAGAGAAGTCAGAGAAAGTTGTAATTCCTTATTTCACTATGTACTCCAGGTCAGGGACTTGAAACATTGAAACTAAACAATTAGCTTGACAGTCATTCGTGGTGGATACCTGTAGGGTAAAGAGGGTCATATATGGCTCAGTTTTTTCATTCAGTCAGCGGGCTGAACAAAAAAAATGAATTGATCCTACCATCCACACAATTGAGGTGGATGAGGGAAGCATCCCTACTGAACTACTGTATTGTGGCAGTGGGGGGGACTCCTCCCCTGTCAGAATACATAGATCAGTGTTGTATTCATTGGCTGCAGCCTCTAATGCCGCGTACACACGATCGGAAATTCCGACAAGAAAACCGTGGATTTTTTTCCAACGGAATGTTGGCTCAAACTTGTGTTGCATATACACGGTCACACAAAATTCCAACCGTTAAGAACGCGGTGACGTACAACACTACAACGAGCCGAGAAAAATTAAGTTCAATGATTCCGAGCGCGCGTCAAATTTATTCAGAGCATGCGTGTTTTTTTGCGCGTCAGAATTACATACAGACGATTTTCTTGTCGAAAAAATTGAGAACCAGCTCTCAAATTTTTGCTGTCGGAAATTTCCAACAGAAAAAGTCAGATGGGGCCTACACATGGTCGGTATTTCTGACCAAAAGCTCACATCAAACTTTTCTTGTCGGAATTTCCGATCGTGTGTACACGGCATTAGTGTTTTTTTCCAACAAGCCCATTCTCTTGAGCGGTAGTGGCCACACATGGATCGAAATTCATCTGCTCCCTGCTGAATCAGCCAAATTTCGATCCACTTGCCCATTACCTGAAAAATATGTAGATTACTTTTCAGAGTACAGCTAAGCAGATGCTGTCACTCACACAGGAGGTGATCCTGTTGTCTTCTGTATGCCTGGGTTTCTTTTTGATTGTTTTCCAAACAGCAATTTTGAATGGCACAAATGTGTTTGGCTCGCTGATTGTAGATAGGCCCATTGACATGAATGGCTAAGTTTAAAAGATGGTGCCCCCTGTCAACCCAATTCCCTGCATTAAATTTGCTGCAACATGGCCGTGGTTTGTGAACAGCCCCTTCTGACTGTATTTGTAGGCTATAAATGAACAGTCGGGGGAGGTAAAACTATGACTCAACCACCTGTTTTTATCAGCCCCGGCCACCTGTTTGAAAGAGGCCTTAGCAAAAATACCACACCAATACCATCAGTAGATCCCAAGATATAGGCAGCTGTATTAGTAAATCTTGACTTTCTCTGTAAAAGTTGAGATTGGACCACTCAAGACTCCCTGTTGAACATCACAGTTTATGACCAGTATGAAGGCTTTGATCTTGTGCTAAAATTATTGCTCACATGTGTGGTGCAACCGTAGTTTACATACGCATGTGCACCCTGGGCCTGCCTTTAAACATGTGTGCAGGGAACGGGGATTACAGGAATTTAAAAAACATTTATTATAATTTTATTTTTGAAAACTTTTTTTGTTTATTTATCTTTACTTGATTGCCATCAGTAACCCTTTATTGGGTTTGTAAAATGTGATAGCATTGGGCAGGTGACAGATACTCTTTTTGGAGACATTAGGGGTCTCATAGACCCCAATGTCTCCCCTGCTCTTCACACCATCTGCTCAGTAAGATGTGTGCCCTGGCTGTACCGGCCAGGAAATGGTGGATCTGAAACCGGAAGTGACAAAATCATTGTCACTACAGGTTTCCTTGTTTACATATGAGATTGAGGAATGAATATGACACACTCTGACCACGCTCTCCATCCTGAATCCAACGGTTGTTGTCCTGGGCTGCCCAGGAACTACGGGGGCCAGCGGGAAGGGGGGGAGTCACACTGCCTTGCCTGCTCTGTGAAAGTGATTGCGGCTTTACAGCTGCAGCATCACTTTCACTTTCAAGCTGGGAGTCGCCTGAACAAGCAGATGAACAGTTCATTCTTGGACATACGTAGTAAGTCCAAAGAGGGGAACTAGGCAATGTGCTATGTGAGATACCCTTTGCCTCAGTACATAGCTTCCACTGAACTGGACAGCTACCTGCAATCTACTACAGCTCTAGTCTCTGTAACTCCACACTATGCAAAAATAACAAATACATGAAAGTAGATTTAGCTACCAAAATGTATTTTCTGCTGTCTTCTTACCCTTCTGTCCTAAAGACGTTAAGTGTTACTAAACACTGGACTCTGCATTCACCATATCTGGTCTCCCACAGTACACAGAACATGGAAATGCAATTATTTCTTGTTCATACATCACGGGACACAGAGCAGCATAGTCATTACTATGTGGGTTATATAGAATTACCTTCAGGTGCTGGCACTGGCAACTTCCAAAACAGGAAGTACCCTCCCCTATATAAGCCCCTCCCATCCGGGAGTACCTCAGTTTTTTTGCCAGTGTCTAAGGTGTTGGCCAAGGTTAACATGTATTCATCTGGGCTTGTGTACAGGTTCTCTGGGCCTTAGCAAGCTATTCCGGATCCGACCAAAAAAGCTTCATAGCTAAACGGTCGGTACCCGGGCCTTGCAGAGAAGAGCAGGGTTTTGCCTGTAATGCCTCTCTTAGGAGGGCTGGACCCTGGGATCCAGAGCTCTGGTCATACCCAAAACCAAGAGGCTATCTGTGCAGGGTGCTATACAGGTCCAGGGGAGTGGAATCCTTGGGAACCCGGTCCCTGAAGGTCTAGTACAATGCCTGCCGTGAGAGGTGAAGTTTGGGCTTCTGTGGACCAAACAAAGTCCTGCGGCGGGGAAAAGGTAAGTGGGGGCCCCTCAGGAACTTGGTTCTATTGAGGGGACCCCCAAGCCTAATATGTCTTTCTGCCTGTTACCTAAAGGTATTCCCGCTAATAGCTGTATATGCCTAAGAAATCCTAGAAATGTCTTTTCATAAAGGAAGTTTTAAAAACTTGTACCTGGAAATGTTTTTCATAAAGGAGGTTTTAAAAAAAAAAAAAAAGACAAAAGTGCGGTACCTGTGTTTGTCCACTAGAGGCCGCTGTGGAATGTCTTTTTTTCTTGGGACTATTCCTTCCATGGTGAAAGTCCAGGCAGATGAGTGAGCTCTCTATCAGGGAAGCTGCATTCCTCTGTCATGCTGCCAAGTAGTTTCCTTCCATCCCCGAGTCCTGGTGAAACAGGGACCCTGGCTCCTCTCCCTACAGGGTGCCAAGAGCGCACACGTGCACGCGCGCGCGCGCACACACGCTTTCTTTTTATAGATTTAGCTTCAAAAAAAGTGGGCGGAGCCTGGCGGATGACGCGCTCTGTGCGCCCAGCGCTTCTGCGCATGTGCGGGCGTCCCAGCAAGATAAAAGGACTCAGTCCACGCTGCTTGCTATGGACACAGAGCATGAAAAGGAGCTGGTAGCATGGTATAGGGGCTTACAGCGGGCGGTTGATACAGGCATCCCCAGAAAGACGCATTAGTAGACACCCACTGATGTACATAGCAGCAAATTGCATTAGACTATTTCAGTAAAGGGGTGTATTGCGGCTGGAATACCTCAGTTTTGAACTAAGGAATATGCCGCCTAAAAAACTCAGAGATATACCTCTCAGGAAGTGTAGGGGGTCTCCATCGGGCTCTGAGGATCTGGAGCAGTCATCTGCACCCTCCTCCCCTGAGAAATCAGAGGTTAATACCCCTAAGGAACCCCCGGGAGTGCCAGGTACTGCGGCTGTCCTCAGTCCACCTGCTCCTGCATATATAACAGAGGAGGTTTTTGCCTCAACTCTGGAGGGATTGGAGCAGAGATTGGCAGCATTGATCGCTTCTTCTCTACAGGAAAGCGCGCCAGATCTCCATCACCTCCATTAGAGTGCCTGTTGGCAGAGCAACAGTCCCAGGAAGGGACCGACCTACCTGAAGGGGATCAGGAGGAGGTTAACTCTGTTTTTAAGGAATCGACAGTAGATGAACCATTTTCAGCATCACAGACTGAAAGATTGTGGGTCCAGACCCTAACTGACATGGTTCGATCTGCATTTAAAATGCCTCTTGTTGAACCATCAACTACTGCTGTCTCCTCATTGGGGTCGCTAAAAGCTCCCCAGGTTAATTGCTCCTTTCCAATACATCCATTATTGGAAGGACTTATATACCAGGACTGGGAACATCCTGATAAACTATTTGTTCCACCTAAGAAATTTCAGGTGATCTATCCCATGGAGGAAAAGTTCACCCAGAGATGGAATGTTCCTACGGTGGATGCAGCCATCTCTTCTGTGAACAAATCACTGACATGCCCAGTAGATAATGTTCAAATGTTCAAAGATCCAGTAGATAAAAAATTAGAATCTTTATTAAAATCTGCTTTTACCACAGCAGGGGCTGTTACACAGCCAGCAGTGGCAGCTATTGGGGTCTGCCAAGCTTTAAAGGATCAGATGAAAATGGTCCTGAGGGATTTGCCAGACCAGCAGGCCCAGGCTCTGGCTGATCTGCCTAGAGCATTATGCTTTGCGGTTGACACCATCAAGGATTCTATCCATCAGGCCTCCCGCCTCACGCTGTCTTTGGTACATATGCGTAGGCTTCTGTGGCTCAAGAACTGGTCTGCTGAAGCTCCCTGTAAGAAGCTCTTAGTTAGCTTCCCATTTCATGGGGAACGCCTTTTTGGCGAAGACCTGGATAAGTATATCCAGAGGATTTCCAGTGGTAAAAGTACTCTCTTACCGAGTAAGAAGAGGTCTAGGGGTCCATCTTTTAAGAGGACTACTTCTCCTATCCCTGCGACGTCTGCTACTAAGCAGTTCCGACGGCCTCCTTGGTCAAACTCAGGGGGTAAAAATCAGGGACAGTCACAGGGTAATAAGAAACCCTGGATCCGAAGGGGTACTAAACCAGCCTCCAAGTCAAGCCTATGAAGGGCTGCCCCCACTCAAACGGGTGGGGGGAAGACTTCAGTTGTTCGCAGAGACCTGGCGGGAGACGATCAAAGACAGATGGGTGCTCTCCGCAGTAACTCTGGGATACAAGTTGGAGTTAAAAGAGTCTCCTCCTTCCCATTTTATGTGGTCAGGCATGCCAAGAGACCCTCCGAAAAGAGGGTCTCTCCTATTGGCGTTAGAACAACTATTGCTCCAAGGAGTAATTATGGAGGTTCCTATGGAGGAGTGGGGGTTGGGTTTCTACTCAAACCTTTTCACAGTCCCGAAACCAAACGGGGACATAAGACCCATATTGGACCTAAAGAGTCTAAACAAATTTCTAAACGTCCGGTCTTTCCGGATGGAGTCGATCCGATCAGTCACCGCTGCCCTACAGGGGGAGGAATGGTTAGCCTCGATCGACATCAAAGATGCTTACTTGCATGTTCCCATCTTTCCAGGTCATCAAAAATTTCTACGCTTTGCAGTAGAAGGGCGCCATTTTCAGTTCAGAGCCTTACCATTCGGTCTGGCCACAGCACCACGAGTGTTCACAAAAATTCTGGCCCCACTGTTGGCCGATCTAAGAACACGAGGTGTAACGATAATGGCATACCTAGACGACCTGTTGTTGATGGACCACTCAGTTGCCAAGCTAGAAGTGGTAATTGTCGATACAATCAAGTATCTAGAATCTCACGGTTGGGTCATCAACCTGGACAGGTCAGCCCTACAGCCAGTGAAAAACCTGGTATATCTAGGGCTACGGCTGGATTCAGACCCGAGGAAGATTTTCTTACCTCTAGACAAGGTATCCTCTTTGAGGGGCTTGGTCCGTCTGCTTTGTGCAAAAAGACAGCCGTCCATACGCCTGTGCATGAGGCTGCTAGGAAAGATGGTAGCATCATTCGAAGCTGTGCCATACGCCCAATTCCACTCAAGGAATTTACAGAGGGCCATATTGTCAGCCTGGAACGGAAAAATTCAGGCTCTAGACTTCCCGATGGCTTTGTCCCCTTCCGTTCGGAAGAGTCTCTGCTGGTGGTTGATCCCCCAGAATCTCCAGAAGGGAAAACCCTTCAGTCCGATATCCTGGAAGGTGGTCACTACAGATGCCAGCCTTATAGGCTGGGGGGCAGTACTGGAGCAATGGTCTCTCCAGGGCAGATGGTCAAATGTAGTAAAAACCCTGCCCATCAATCTCTTAGAGATACGAGCAGCCCGGTATGCCCTAGTAGCCTGGACATCCAGACTCCAAGGGTCCCCTGTCAGAATTCAATCAGACAATGCCACAGCAGTGGCATATATCAATCATCAGGGAGGCACCAGGAGTAGTGCAGCCCAGAGGGAAGTAAGTCACATCCTGGAATGGGCAGAAAAGCATGTCCCATGTATATCAGCTGTCTTCATTCCAGGGGTGGAGAATTGGAAGGCGGATTTTCTGAGTCGCCAACAGTTATGCCCAGCGGAATGGTCCCTTCATCCCGAGGTCTTCCGAGCAATATGTCAGCGGTGGGGAACACCGGATGTAGATCTGCTAGCATCCAGATTCAACGCAAAGGTGGACAGATTTGTCTCCCGGACAAGGGATCCCCTCGCTTGCGGCTCGGATGCTCTGGTGTTCCCTTGGGATCAGTTCAGACTGATATATGCATTCCCTCCGCTACAATTGTTGCCTCGACTCCTTCGCAGAGTCAGGTTGGAAAAGAAGCCGGTGATCCTGGTGGCTCCAGCGTGGCCCCGAAGGGCCTGGTACGCGGAGATCATCAAAATGTCTGTGGGGAGTCCTTGGACCCTTCCACGTCGTCCGGACCTGCTTTCGCAAGGACCGATATACCACCCTTCCTTACTAACTCTAAGTTTAACGGCCTGGCTATTGAATCCCACATCCTAAAGAAGAGAGGTCTCTCTAACTCTGTGGTATCAACTATAATCAATGCCAGGAAGCCTGTATCCAGGCAGATCTACTATAGAGTTTGGAAGGCGTACATCACTTGGTGCGAGGCCAGAAAATGGCATCCACGTAGGTACGTTATAGGCAGAATTCTGGACTTCCTGCAGTGGGCTGTAGACAGGAAGTTTGCCTTAAGTACTATCAAGGGCCAGGTTTCGGCCTTATCAATACTATTTCAAAGGCCCCTGGCTATGCATTCACTTGTCAAATCCTTTATGCAAGGGGTGACTCGTATTATTCCACCGATTAAAGCTCCCATATGCCCATGGGATCTAAATTTGGTTCTGTCGGTTCTGCAGAAGCAGCCGTTTGAACATTTGCGGCACATTTTCTTGGTTCTACTCACCAGAAAATTGATATTTTTAGTAGCCATATGCTCGGCTAGAAGACTGTCGGAATTAGCCGCCATGTCCTGTAAGGAGCCATATCTGGTTATTCATAAGGACAGAGTAGTATTACGCCCTCACCCAGCCTTTCTTCCTAAGGTGGTATCGAGGTTTCACTTGAACCAGGATGTGGTTCTTCCTTCTTTTTTCCCCAAACCAAGCTCGGTAGAGGAAAAGTTATTGCATTCTTTGGATGTAGTAAGAGCAGTTAAAACTTATCTAAAAGCCACTGCTCAGATTCGTAGAACGGATTCTTTGTTTGTTCTGCCGGAAGTCCCCAGAAAGGGTCAGGCAGCATCAAAATCTAGTTTAGCCAAGTGGATTCGACAGGTCATAATACAAGCCTATGGCTTGAGAAGTAGACCGCCTCCGTTCAAAGTTAGGGTGCACTCCACGAGAGCAGTTGGAACTTCATGGGCAGTGCATCACCAGGCCTCCCTGGCTCAAATTTGTAAGGCCGCAACATGGTCTTCAGTACACACGTTTACTAGGTTCTACCAGGTGGACGTTAGAAGTCAGGAGGATGTCGCCTTTGGGCGCAGTGTGTTGCAGGCCGCAAAAGATCCTCATGCCTGATGGCGCCCAGCTTATGTATGGTGTATCCCCCCCTCATTTGGCATTGCTTTGGGACGTCCCACATAGTAATGACTATGCTGCTCTGTGTCCCGTGATGTATGAACAAGAAAATAGGATTTTTAAAACAGCTTACCTGTAAAATCCTTTTCTTGGAGTACATCACGGGACACAGAGCTCCCACCCCTCTTTTGGGGACACGTATTGCTTTGCTACAAAACTGAGGTACTCTCGGATGGGAGGGGCTTATATAGGGGAGGGTACTTCCTGTTTTGGAAGTTGCCAGTGCCAGCACCTGAAGGTAATTCTATATAACCCACATAGTAATGACTATGCCGCTCTGTGTCCCGTGATGTACTCCAAGAAAAGGATTTTACAGGTAAGCTGTTTTAAAAATCCTATTTTTAGCAGATATAAACTGCTAAATACCTTTTCTCATCAGCAGTATATAGCAGTCTTGTGACTTCTATCAGTCTCTGGTTCAAGCTTGTAAGGGGAGTTTTCATTCTCCTCTGACTGTCCTATGAGGCTGCAGGAACCCTGACCCTCTGTCTGTATGAGGCGGCAGGACCCCTGACCCTCTGCCTGGTCAGTGCTGAATGGCCCTGTGCTGATCAAATGCACTCTCCCAAGAAAAAAAAACTCTCTAGCATTACACACCAAACTGAGCATTTGCAGAGTGACTCCAAAGGCTCTGTCTTAGACCCCTTTCACACCGAGGCACTTTGCAGGCGCCACAGCGCTAAAAATAGAGCCTGCAGAGCGCCCTGAAAGAGCTGCTCAATTCACTCCAGTGTGAAAGGCCAAGGGCTTTCACACTTGGGCGGTGCGCTGGCAGGACGCTAAAAAATTTCCTGCTAGCAGCATCTTTGAGGCACTGTAGGAGCGGTGTATACACCGCTCCTGAAGCACCCCTGCCCATTGAAATCAATGGGCAGTGGCGTGGAACCGCTGGCAAAGCGCTGCTGCAGCAGCGCTTTGCCAGCAGTTTTAACCCTTTTTCAACCATTAGCGATGGTTAAAGGTGCCCCACTAGCGGCCGAATAGCGCTGCAAAAACGGCTAAAAATAGCGGCGCTTTACTGCCGATGCCCCCCACAGCCCCAGTGTGAAAGGGGCCTTATTATGAGATGGTTTGGGGACTGTGGAAGAAAGGGAGGATCAGAGAAGGCAGGATCAAACAGCCTTTTTACACAATGCGAAGGATTAACACCTTAGGTTCCACAGTGAGTATAACAAGCATGCTTTACTGCATATACAGACTGATTTTACTGTTGTGAGTTTAGTAACACCGTAAAGGCTACGTTCACCTTTTCAACAAGAATTTTACTTCCCATAATAATGCCTTTTCTAATATATTTTCTGTGTATGGGGTGCCAATAATAATTATTGACACAAAAAGTACAACTAGTTAATTTTAGGTGTATAGCACACTATACCAGGGGTCCTCAAACTATGGCCTGCCAAGGTCATTTTCCCAGCCCGCTCGTTAGGACCGGCCCATCAATGGGTCCCGCTCCCACAAGCCTCCTCCGCCGCTGTCATCAGTGAACAGCAGAGAGCAGGAGATAGCTTAGCTCAGGACGGAGGGCAGAGGAAGAGCTGCCAAAAGTAACTTTTGAAGTTAAACCGCAGGTGATTGGTTGCTAGGACACAGGGCAACCAATCACCATCTTGCTAATATGGAAAGTCACTCTGCTGGCTCCCAATCCCGGCCTCTATTCAGAACTCGGCTGCCTTCTGTTCTCGGCTGGTAGGAGGGGAAGTGGGGGAGGGCAGAGGTCACTGTTATAGGGGAAAGGGGGGCATAAGAAACCACTGTGTGTGTGTGCGTGGGTGGGAGGTGATGTGAAGGGGTAGAGGACACTTATGGGCAGGGCCACCCCCATAGCAGTGTCCTCTACCACCCTTCACATTACCTTCCACCCCCTGTTCCCTGCATTCTGAGCCTAACACACTCCTGATCCCTGTGCTTTGAGCCTAACACACTCCTGATCCCTGCACTTTGAGCCTAACGCACTCCTGATTCCTGCGTTCTGAGACTAACGCACTCCTGATCCCTGCATTCTGAGACTAACGCACTCATGATCCCTGCGTTCTGAGACTAACGCATTCCTGATCCCTGCATTCTGAGCCTAATGCACTCCTGGTCCCTGCGTTCTGAGCCTAACAAACTCCTGATCCCTGCGTTCTGAGCCTAACGCACTCCTGATCCCTGCGTTCTGAGCCTAACGCACTCCTGATCCCTGCGTTCTCAGCCTAATGCACTCCTGATCCCTGCATTCTGAGCTTAATGCACTACTTATCCCTGCATTCTTAGTGTAACGCACTCTGATCCCTACATTCTGAGCGCAACACAATCCTGATCCCTGCATTCTGAGCACACCCCACTCCTGATCCCTGCATTCTGAACCCCCAAGCACTCCTGAACCCTGCATTCTGAGCGCAACACACTCCTGAACTCTGCATTCTGAACACAACACACTACTGAACCCTGTATTCTGCATAATAGGATATGTTCAGTGTGTATAGGAATTTGTTCATATTTTTTTCAAACTATAGTCTGGCCCTTCAACAGTCTGACAGTGAACTGGCCCCCTGTTTAAAAGGTGTGAGGTCCCCTGCTAATACAATCTGATTGTACAATCTCTGTACAATCTCTTTTAGATTTACCAAAACTATATAATAGGATGACACACCTATCTATCCATCCACTCTGTATCCAATCAGGCAGGCTCTTGCACTACATAGTTGATAATAGATTTAAAGGAGATTGTACAATCAGATTGTATAGTGTATGGTGAGCTTTACAGACTTCCAGGGACACACTTCTCCTGTTTTTAATACTACAGCTTTGCTCCACATAGGCTGTTATGTGTTCAGTCAGCAACTTCTCCTGCTCCAGTGTGCACACTCTGCCAAATGAACGATCTATGCAAGAAGAAGGTAAGGTACAAAACAATTGATCAGCAGAGGAAGACACTGACAGTGTATTGAGGGAGAATGGTTCTCACTGACAATGACTGCATGTAACTGCAGAGGGGCCGGGAGCAATCTCCTGGAGAGGGAGGGCAGGTGCAAGGTGGGTGTTAATGAGGTCAGCTGCTGAAGTACTTCCTTCTAATGGTTTTCATTTCCTAAGGGTTGGATACCAGGAAGTAATGGAGGAGTTTTCTATAGGAGACACTGGAGGTTGAGGTAAAACCTGCTCTAGAATATAGAGAAAGTTTTTTTTTTCCTGTAACAGAGGTACATTAATATAATGTTAGTGGGGCGTGGCTTGGCGCGCAACGGGTATGGACGCACACTAGGAGAGCTCCGGCACACACACAGCCTGCAATCGCCTAATTTCCCGACCCTAAGCCTCCAGATGCCAGGGCAAACGCCTGTACAACACCCCGCACTCACGCCCGAGGAGAGGTTCGGCTTCCATCACAGCGCGGAACATCACAGAGTTATTTAAACCTGCGGCGGGGACCCGCAACAATGTGGGGAAGACCAAGATGGCGCTGATGCAGCCACACGAGGAGGAATACAGCGAGGACTCCCAATCTCCGCCTGAGGACTCAGGTAAAGGAAATGCCCGCTTGAATCATCCCCTCACCCTAGCCGATATGTCAGTGATAGCCGCGGATATTAAGTCCTCCTTCTCGGCCGCCATCACGGACATTAAATCTAACCTCTTAGCTCTGAATGAGCGTATGGCGGTGTCTGAGGCAGCGGGAAGGCACAGGGACAAAGCAATTCTCAGATTGGAGAAGAAATGCAAGATTTAAAACCACCATTTTATTGAAATAAATAGGCATTTGGAAGACCTGGATAACAGGGGAAGGAGGGCCAATATACGGGTGAGGGGTATCCCTGAGACAGTAGACTCAGCTCAAATCATTCCGGCATTACAACGAGTTTTCAATAGCTTGCTAGAGCGGCAGGAAGACATGGCGATCGATTTTGTCAGGGCCCACAGAGCACTCAGACCAAAAGGCCCAGATGATGCTCCTCTGAGGGACATCATATGTTGCCTTCAGAGCTTCATGCTTAAAGAGGACATAATGAGAAAGGCGAGGAGAAATGAACATATTATTTTCAATGGAGCCACTATCCTGTTGTTTCAGGACTTATCTCAGATTACCCTGAGGAACCGAAGAGCCTTGCTGGAGAAACTCAGGGAACGTGAATTAAAATACACCTGGAAGTTCCCTTTTGCACTATCTGTGCATTACAATGGACATCAATACATTCTGCGTGATCTGGGTGACCTTCCAGCCTTCTGTGCCGCTCTGGACCTTGAATACATCCCATTGCCTGACTGGTATGCTGAGTTCCAGGAACCACCCCGAGACCGGTCACCTTCCAGATCCCCCTTCTCCACTCCTGACAAAAGAGTGAACAAGAAACAGAAGCAGAACCGCTCTGGGAAATTTGGAACCCCAGGTCCCAGCAGAGAGGAACGCAGAGATCATGCTGATGATTGATCGACACTTGTTGAGTTCAACCTGTTATGCTCCTTTGTTTTTATTCGTTTACTATGGGTTCCCTTTGGGATTCCCTTGGGAAATATTAACAACTTTGCTAAAAATCTATTACTCGCCCCCTACTCCCTGGTTTGTTCTCCTGGCTGGCCTTACCCCCATCCCCCCCCCCCCGCCCCCCTGTGTTTTTTTTTTTTTTTTTTCTTGACCTGCCAGAATATGTCCCTCTGTCACCTACCACAGTACCATGTACCTCCTCCTAGCCTGGAAGCCTGCTGACCTGGGCCTACATGGGACAATTGCTGCTGTTCAGATAAGACGGACCTGGATCTTGAGCTTCGATACTGGCTATCAGGTTACAAGTTCACAGGGAGTCATAGTTGGAGGTTGGTCATATGCTGCCCTGGCTTGAAGACTAGAAACTCTGATACTGAATAACATTCCCTGTGACCAGATGCCTAGCGACCAAAGAGGGTACGGGACTAGGGGGGGCAATGGGTGAAATGGGGGAGTCCCTCCTCCCCCCCTTTTTTTTTTTGTTGGACAGACCGAGGAGGATAATACTGTAATATTGTTGCATGTTGCTGCGTATAGGGCGCTTTATCTAACGCGTTGCCCGTGAGCACTTAAGTTTGTACCACCCCTGGGTCGGGGGGAGAAAACACTTTCATCTAGTATTAGATGAGGCTAGATTTGCTTTCATGTGCAGGCTGTGTGTGTTATGTTGCACCCTATCCACATACATTTAACATTTATTCTTACAGAGTTATACTGGCAGAGTCGAGTAGCTGACTGTTTTACCCTGTTGTCAGCTGCCTCCCTCTACCCCCACCAAGTGCCTCTTCGCCTACTGGTTGGGCGTGAGACGCACTAACCTACCTACTACTCAGGTCAGGATTTCCGGCCTGTCTAGGGAATTCTTTAAATTGCTCCATCATCTTTACTCTCCCTTTTTCTGACTCACCTTTTCCTTCTTCTTTTTCTCCTTTTTTTTCTTTTTTTTTGGTCTGACCTGATATTAACAGCTTTGTGTTCTAGGATCACTCCGGGCTGTCTCGCTCTGGGCTCCCGGCATGGCGTACGCGGATCTCGGCCGAAATCCACTCGTTATATCCCACAATGTTAGGGGCTTGAACATACCCGAAAGGCGCTCCACTCTGCTGAGGGAGCTCAAAAAAGGTAGGCCGCATTTCGTATTTTTACAAGAGACCCATTTCAAAACGCATCATGTCCCCAAACTCACGAGTTCTTACTTTAACGAGGCATTTCACGCTACGAGTGATGATTCCAGGGCCAGGGGGGCATCTATTCTGATTGGTAGAGATGCACCCTTCACCCTACAGGAAAAAAAGCTGGACCCCAAGGGTAGATATGTATTCCTCAAGGGGTTGTATAACAATACACCCATGACGTTAGCCAATGTCTACTTTCCAAACAAGTCTCATATATCCTTTTGTCAGCAAATTGTTCAAGAGCTTTTGGGGTTTTCCTCGGGATGTATGATCCTGAGTGGAGACTTCAACGTGCCACTCAGCCCGCTGCAGGATACGTCTAACGGGAAAACATGCATCACGTATAGGACCCTTAAAAGAATTAAGGCTATGCTACAATCCTTGCACCTGACTGACACCTGGAGATTTGTGCACCCTGACGGTCGTGATTTTACGTTTTTCTCTCCCCCCCACAACCGACACTCCCGCATAGACTACCTTTTCATTACACAAAAGGATTTAGCCCTCATAACGGGAGCTCACATCGGCATCCAATCCTTCTCGGACCATGCCCCAATTTCACTCTCCGTAAAGGAAGTCACTCCAGCCCCCAAATCATTCGCTTGGAGGTTGAATGCTTCCCTGCTAACTGATCCAGCCCTCCTGGCAGAACTGACCGCCTCCCTGACTGATTTCTTTCAACGAAATTCTTCCGCTGATACTGACCCACTAATGACCTGGGAGGCGCACAAGTGCACGATTAGGGGGGTCCTCATGGGAATGGGCGCGAGGCGTAAAAAAAAAAGAGAAAAACTTGTCAAGAATCTGACAGACAGGATAAAACACTTAGAAACGCTTCATAAACAATCCCTTACTGTCCAGACAGCCACCGAACTTTTAGAAAAAAGGAAGGCCCTTCAACAGGTTTTCGATGACAAGTCACGGAGATTCCTGTTCTTTAAGAGGGGAATCTACTACGAGTCTGGAAATAAGTCGGGGAAATTTTTGGCGAGGGCCCTAAAGGAGCAGACGGGGAAAAATTTCATACAGGGTATTAGGAGGGCGGATGGCAATTTGGATGTATCTACTGAAGCCATAGCGAACCACTTCCATGCCTTCTACACAAAGCTATATAACCTACCAACCCATCATAGACTGGCAGACATGGAGGGAGAGAGACCACAGATCATTCGTGCTTACCTGGAGAAGAGTGGCATGCCCACCCTCTCAGATTCGGACATATCACTCTTAGAGGGACCAGTTACGGCAGAGGAGATCGCGGTGGCCATTAAGCAACTTAAAGCTGGCAAGAGCCCAGGACCTGATGGATTCACTTCCATTTATTATAAAACCTTTACCAACATATTAGTAGACCCACTTAGGGCTGCGCTAGACTCTATGTCTGAACCTAGAGTAATTACCCCAGACTTTTTGTCAGCACACATCACGGTGATCCATAAGGAAGGTAAAGATCCGGCAGAGTGTGCAAGTTATCGCCCTATATCTTTACTAAATCTAGACGCCAAAATACCCGCAAAGATCCTGGCCTCGCGATTGAGCCCTTTGCTCGCGGACTTAATAGGAATGGACCAGGTAGGCTTCATGCCTGGCCGTGAAGCCAAAGACAACATTATAAAAGCTATGCTCTTGATTCAAGCGGCCCGGGACGGTAACACAGAGGGTCTTCTCCTGTCCACGGATGCGGAGAAGGCCTTTGATCGTGTTGCCTGGGACTACATGCTGGCTGTATGTTCTAGAATCGGATTGGGTCCGCACATGATGGCCAGGATCTCGGCGTTGTACCAGTGCCCTTCGGCGAAGCTTAAAATTAATGGTGCTTTATCAGACAAGGTTCAGATACTAAATGGCACAAGACAGGGCTGCCTGCTGTCTCCTCTGTTGTTCATACTATCCCTGGAACCGTTCATTAGATTAATTAGAGCCAATACAGACATCCGGGGCTTCAGGGTCTTGGATAAGGAATACAAGGTCGCCGCTTATGCGGATGACCTGCTCTTCTTTCTAACAAGCCCTATCACATCCCTACCCGTTCTCCTCAGGGAGTTTGCGGTATACGGATGCGTCTCTAATCTCAAAATCAACTATGCTAAATCTGAGGCCCTGAATGTTTCCTTGCCAGACAACCTGCTAGGTCGAGTTAAGTCGACATCTTCCTTTAGATGGGAACCTGAGAAACTGAAGTACCTTGGAGTGTGGCTCACGCCCAGATTGGCCGACACTTATGGACAGAACTTTCCGAGGTTTCTCAAGACTGTTAAGGAGGACTTGGACAGATGGCAGTCAGGCTATTTTTCTTGGTTTGGTCGTGCGGCCATAATAAAGATGATGATCCTACCCAGGTTGCTTTATCTGCTCCATGCCCTACCCCTCAAGATCCCTACTGCCTTCTTCTCCTCGCTGAAAACCATTTTGTTGAGATTTCTCTGGAATGCTCAGCGACCGAGGATCAGGTATTCCCTCTTGATGAAACCAAAGGCCTTTGGTGACATGGGTATACCTGACTTTGGGTCCTACTACCAGGCCACACACCTGACCAGGATAGTGGACTGGCACTGTCATGGAAATACTAAAGATTGGGTGACCCTGGAAAATGACTTATGTCCACTCCCGTTGAAATTCTCTCCGTGGATAACATGGGATAACTGTCCGAATAACCTTAAAAAGCACCCCATCACCGGATGTACCTTGGAGATTTTCCACAGACTGACCAAAACCTTGGACATATCCTCACAACCCAGCCCCCTGACCCCCTTAAAAGACAACCCAGACTTTGAGCCTGGTCTGTTTAACCCGCACTTCCAACCCTTAGACACCTCTAAACCGTGCCTACTAGGAGACTGCTTTGACGGAGGGGTTATAAGGGAGTGGACAACGCTTAAATTGAAACTGAATACCCCACGTCTACCCTTTTGGACGTACCTGCAACTCCGCAGCTACTTGGGAAGGCTGCCAGATAAAACTAAGATACATAGGCCCCCCACGGCCCTGGAGGAGATCTGCCTTGCTGGTGCCGGGTGCCCAAAAGCCACCTCCATGGCCTACGCGTGGTTACGAGATTTGAAATATGGCCCGGAGGAGGCGCTCAGAGTGAGATGGGCCACGGATCTACAGACGGAAATAACCACTAAAGATTGGAGGAATGCGTGTATTCTGACTCATAAGTGCTCAACAAGCTCAAAAATGCAAGAGACAGCCTACAAAATCCTCACTCACTGGTACAACACCCCAGCCAAGATACATGGATGGAACCCACAATTTCCAGACACCTGCTGGAGGTGTAAAACTGAAAAGGGCACACTGCTACACATTTGGTGGCAATGTCCGCTAATCGCGCAATTTTGGGAGGAAGTTAACCTTCTAATCAAGAAAATAACTGAGACCAAGATTAGCCTAAATGCTGCAGCATGCCTGCTCCATATCACGAATGTCTCGTTGAGGAGATACAAAAAATCCTTGACGAGACATCTCCTAAATGCGGCAAAATCTCTGATTCCGCTGAACTGGAGGTCTCAAAGGGTTCCCTCCATTGTAGAATGGCTTAACAGGGTCTCTGACATCTACAAGATGGAAGAGACGCTGACACAGACCACTGATGAGGTGGGAAAATTTCATGAGACATGGCAGCCCTGGCTGCTCTTTAAATACTCAGCTGAATACACTGATATTATACCGCCCCCTCCAGACTGAGACTGTTTGCATAGGGTACACAGACCAAATTTGTCCTTCTACATACTTTTCCTCTTGATTTCTTCTTTCTTTTCTCTTTCTCTTTGCTATTGACTGCTTATAATTTTTTTCTTTTTTAGGCGCTAGTTGGTAATAGTGAGTACCGACTTGAAACATGCTTGCATAAAGCCCCAGTGATGTACAAGTTTTTATTACCATATAATGATCTAACAGGTCTTATTACCTAAACTAATTGGAATGTTGCATTAAGAGAAGTTGCGCCTACTCCTGTTTCTCTTTGTAACACTTTTTATTTGCTCAATAAACTTGTAATGTTTAATATAATGTTAGTACATAGAGGAGCTGGAATTCTGAAAAAAAAAAAAGCAAACTTGGCCTTAAAAAAAAAAACACACATTTTTTTCGGCCACCCATAACTAAAGCCAATAAACTTAAAAAAAAATTGCTTTCACTTCACTCTGTTATATTTGATATGCTGTTTACTTCAAGAACACTAATATATGTCTTTGATACGTGAACAGATAATTTTACTAGCTAACAAACAGCACATCCACTGTAAAATGTTGAAGGTTGAGGGGCAAAAAGCAATTTTTGATACTAAATGAGAACTAAATTAAATTAGAAAAATAATGTGTAACTGGTTAGAGCTGCGCTGGTTAAATTTGCTTTGAAATTGAAAACGCTGTATTGATGGCTGCTGCTTGTAAACATAATTCCTATTGCCATTATTATCATTCTTACAGGACATAATAGAACCAAAGTACTGTAGCATTGGATAAACATGTTTTGGGACTGAAAAAAAAAACATATCGCTTTGAAGGGATAACAAATTAGATATTTAATATGAGTGACAAATGAAATGGCTCTAAACAGATACCGTAAGGTTTGCTTATGCAATGAAATCCCTGCTCTGAGCAGGTTCCTATTAATTGAAGGTAGTTCTTATGACAAACAAGACAAGCACAAGTATTATGTTTTTTTAGTGTCTAATTTTGTTAAAAGTCAATCTTTTATAAGCATTTTTTTTTAGTTTGCTATATTCCAAACAATAAAGGTTATGAAGAAGAATGCCAAATTTAACAAAAGTATTAAAATGTGTAAAGTTGTATGCTTAAATTCTTCAAAAATGTATGTACAGATATTAATTTTATGTACAGATACACTAAATAAAAACAAGAACATTTACCACAGACACACCCTATCTGCCCGTAAAGCCTCGTACACACGGTCGGACTTCCATCGGACTTTTCCATGGATTTTTGTCCGAACGGAGTTGGCCGGGCACACCCATAGCATACACACCACAGGACTTTTCTGCAAACTTTCCCAAAACTTTTTCCAACATCACATGGTTTTTCTGCTCTTTTCCGCCACCCTTTGGTCAACTTCTGCTATTGTTGGTTGATTTTAACATTATTTGTTTTGTCCATCGGACAAAAGTCCGATGGTTTTCTGTACACACGATCGGACTTTGCTCCATCGGACATTTGTTGGCCAAAAGTTTGTCCGTTTGTCCGTTTGCAGACCGAACTTTTGTCCGATGAAAACAAAAAAAACAAAAAAGTTTGTCCGATGGAGCGTACACACGGTTGGATTGTTGGTCCAACTTGCTCAAAATGAAGTTTGTTGGCCAAAAGTCCGACCGTGTGTACGGGGCTTAACTAATTTCTGTGCATCGGTTTTGTGTACCTGGCCCCTCTACTCTGTAAATCGTCCTGATACCTAGTAGTCCAGTCTGGAATTCTCTTATCCTTTGCTTAGTACCATAGTTTTGGTGTTATCAATTATGCATGCTATTTCTGGACCCCAATTACCATGCATAAAACTTGGTTATCATTCAGAAAAATTTAAATTGAGCCATAGAATCTCTAACAGGAGCAAATTGTGTCAGAGAGTGGGTGTTTTTGTTTTGGCAGTTGGGGCAGGCATTGACCATAGTGATTGACAACGGATCTGCACCCCTAGACATGTATTTGATGATGGATATACGGTACATAATGGGACATGTTAAGGGCCTGGTATGCCTTGCTGACCTGGTTTTAAGGGGGAACCCCACTTTATTTCTATTTTTGGGTCCTCTATTAGTAGCTATACCAGACACACATATAGGACAAGGGTCTGGTATAGATGAAAATAATCCCAGGCCACTTTGTTTACAAAGTAATTTGGCAATGTTATTTATAGGCAATTTAAAGATGATCTTCAGTCACCCCCCCCCCAAAAAAAATAAATACAAAAAATACTGTTGCTGCTGACTTTTAATACAAGGACACTCACCCAGCCTGGTTATTCACCAGTCTTTAGGTCCCTCTCACTGGCATATTTACTAAGGGAAGCCTGCCCTGACTCCCCTTGGCTTCCCACTACACATGAGCGAGCCACACTGCACTTTGCAAAGAAGGGGTGTCTAGGTGGTTCAAGCTGAAGTGGGATCAGGTACCTGCCAAAACCAGGTACCCGCCCAAAGAAATAAATAATAATAAATAAGTGTGTCCAAAAGAGGTAGGGGGTGGGAGGCAGAAAAGTGGAACTTCCCCTTTTGGGTAAAATTCAACTTTAAAAAGGTATCTTTTCACTTTACTATATTGTATACATTGTACAGATGAGTCACTCATAAGCAGGTTTAGGACATCCCCCAAGCATGGTATTGAGGGGAATCTTGCATTCTTTTAAAAAGGGCAGTATGGCCTTCAAAAAACAACAACAGATTAAACATTAGAAGTATAACCAAAGTTTTAAGTATCATTCAAATAATTGCTTCCTCCTACTGAAGGGAATTATTAATAAATAGTTTTTATATTTGTTAATGTCCCCCGGGGCAGTGCCAAGCTCCCCATGTGCTTTGTTTTGAAAAGCCTTTGCCTGTTAGCCTTGAAAACAGACAGAATTGATTTTAAAGATTTGGCTCCCCTATGTTGTGTGATAAAAAAAGGGAGCACATGGTCCCTCATACCCTGAAGTACTAGGTATGCCACTTTGCTTACATAGAAAAACAAAGGAGAGAAGCAAATGAGGGTAAAGTAAATAACATTAAACCACCGCTCACAAAAATGTATAAAAGTCACTAACCCTCCCAAAACCATCCCAAAAGCATAAGAAAAAATTTAAGTAAGTAGCTGTTGGGGCTTTGCATAAATACATGGTCTCTAGTGATGAATAACTTGTTTTGCCAATCAGGCAAGTCAGAGAATGGCAATTTTTTTGATTGTCCATGAATGCTGTATATGAATGCAGGTGTGCCTGCTCTGCAGAGCACTATTAAAAACATGAATCATGGTTGCCTGTATTCCCAGATATCATGGACTTGCGTGCAAATAGACAAATAAAAAAAAAAAAAAGTGAATTGGAGATTCTCTCTATTTAATCATCACTAGTGTTCTTACACAGTGACTTTTGTCATTAGGGATGGGCCCGGTGCTCGATTCGAACCCATGTTCGAATCGAGCACCGGGCGTTCGCTCGCTCGTCGAGCCCAGAACTATTTGGGCCGTTCGCATCACATTCGTGTGATGCGAGCGGCCCCGCAATGCATTGCGGCCGGCGCGGCCGGCGCAGTGCATTGCTGGCTGATGATTGGCCAAGCATGCACTGTGACCCCGCATGCTTGGCCAATCACAGCGCCCGAAACTCGGAGAGCAATAATTGGCTACAGGCAGGACGCCTGTAGCCAATTACAGCTCAGGGGCTTTAGTACATGCCCCACCATTTAAAAGGCCGCCACGCCATCGGCCCCGGTCACATGAGTTCCGGCTTTAGGAGAGATCAGTCTGCTGATTCTGTCTTTGCTTGATACTGAAAGATTTGCTCTTCTTTGCTAAACCATTGGCTATTTCTTTGCTAAACCATTGCTACCTAAGTCATTGATCGTTCATTGCTGCTGATTGCACAGTTAGCGTGTTATTAGCTGCTGCTGGGGATTAGTCTGGTGCGTGCTTACTGTTAGTACAGTATTGCAGTAGTACCAACCGCAGTGCTGTAAGCACAGCATTGCACCCCAACAGCACCCATAGGACTTCTAGTGTGTTAGTGGCAGCAAACAGAGCTCCTATATTTTCTTCTCAGCAGCACCCATAGGACTTCTAGTGTGTTAGTGGCAGCAAACAGAGCTCCTATATTTTCTTCTCAGCAGCACCCATAGGACTTCTAGTGTGTTAGTGGCATCACACAGAGTTCCTATATTTTCTTCTCAGCAGCACCCATAGGACTTCTAGTGTGTTAGTGGCAGCAAACAGAGCTCCTATATTTTCTTCTCAGCAGCACCCATAGGACTTCTAGTGTGTTAGTGGCAGCAAACAGAGCTCCTATATTTTCTTCTCAGCAGCACCCATAGGACTTCTAGTGTGTTAGTGGCAGCAAACAGAGCTCCTATATTTTCTTCTCAGCAGCACCCATAGGACTTCTAGTGTGTTAGTGGCATCACACAGAGTTCCTATATTTTCATCTCAGAAGCACCCATAGGACTTCTAGTGTGTTAGTGGCATCACACAGAGCTCCTATATTTTCTTCTCAGCAGCACCCATAGGAATTCTAGTGTGTTAGTGGCAGCAAACAGAGCTCCTATATTTTCTTCTCAGCAGCACCCATAGGACTTCTAGTGTGTTAGTGGCAGCAAACAGAGCTCCTATATTTTCTTCCCAGCAGCACCCATAGGACTTCTAGTGTGTTAGTGGCATCACACAGAGCTCCTATATTTTCTTCTCAGCAGCACCCATAGGACTTCTAGTGTGTTAGTGGCAGCAAACAGAGCTCCTATATTTTCTTCTCAGCAGCACCCATAGGACTTCTAATGTGTTAGTGGCATCACACAGAGTTCCTATATTTTCATCTCAGAAGCACCCATAGGACTTCTAGTGTGTTAGTGGCATCACACAGAGCTCCTATATTTTCTTCTCAGAAGCACCCATAGGACTTCTAGTGTGTTAGTGGCAGCAAACAGAGCTCCTATATTTTCTTCTCAGCAGCACCCATAGGACTTCTAGTGTGTTAGTGGCATCACACAGAGCTCCTATATTTTCTTCTCAGCAGCACCCATAGGACTTCTAGTGTGTTAGTGGCAGCAAACAGAGCTCCTATATTTTCTTCTCAGCAGCACCCATAGGACTTCTAGTGTGTTAGTGGCATCACACAGAGCTCCTATATTTTCATCTCAGAAGCACCCATAGGACTTCTAGTGTGTTAGTGGCATCACACAGAGCTCCTATATTTTCTTCTCAGCAGCACCCATAGGACTTCTAGTGTGTTAGTGGCAGCAAACAGAGCTCCTATATTTTCTTCTCAGCAGCACCCATAGGACTTCTAATGTGTTAGTGGCATCACACAGAGTTCCTATATTTTCATCTCAGAAGCACCCATAGGACTTCTAGTGTGTTAGTGGCATCACACAGAGCTCCTATATTTTCTTCTCAGCAGCACCCATAGGACTTCTAGTGTGTTAGTGGCATCACACAGAGCTCCTATATTTTCATCTCAGAAGCACCCATAGGACTTCTAGTGTGTTAGTGGCAGCAAACAGAGCTCCTATATTTTCTTCTCAGAAGCACCCATAGGACTTCTAGTGTGTTAGTGGCAGCAAACAGAGCTCCTATATTTTCTTCTTAGCAGCACCCATAGGACTTCTAATGTGTTAGTGGCATCACACAGAGTTCCTATATTTTCATCTCAGAAGCACCCATAGGACTTCTAGTGTGTTAGTGGCATCACACAGAGCTCCTATATTTTCTTCTCAGAAGCACCCATAGGACTTCTAGTGTGTTAGTGGCAGCAAACAGAGCTCCTATATTTTCTTCTCAGCAGCACCCATAGGACTTCTAGTGTGTTAGTGGCATCACACAGAGCTCCTATATTTTCTTCTCAGCAGCACCCATAGGACTTCTAGTGTGTTAGTGGCATCACACAGAGCTCCTATATTTTCTTCTCAGCAGCACCCATAGGACTTCTAGTGTGTTAGTGGCATCACACAGAGCTCCTATATTTTCATCTCAGAAGCACCAATAGGACTTCTAGTGTGTTAGTGGCAGCAAACAGAGCTCCTATATTTTCTTGTCAGCAGCACACATAGTACCTATAGTGTGTTAGTGTCAGCACCCATAGGACCTACAGTGTGTTGTGAGCACACATAGGAGTTCTATTTTTTATACTATATACACTACCGACTACAATGGCTGGAAGACCGCCAAGGAGAGGCAGAGCGTGCCGAGGCAAGAACACAGGGCAGGCAGGCTCTGTTTCTAGAGACAACAGTGCTGGCCGTGGACGTGGTCGTGCATCGTCATCAGCACGTGGCCATGGGACACGCTTGTCTTTGTTTTCGGCAGCTGGACATGTGGAGCCGCATCATGCCGAAGGCTTGGTAGAATGGATGACCAAGCCCTCCTCATCCTCCTCATCCTCTCTCACCCAGGCTCAGGGTACTGGCAGAGCAGCTGCCAACGCGTACTCAATGGCATCATCAGCCACCCCTTCCCTAGACCCACCATGTCCTCCTGAGGAGTCCCCCGAACTGTTTGAGCACAGTGTTGGGTACATGCTCCAGGAGGATGCCCAACGATTCGAAGGCTCGGATGATGATACCCAGCTTGAGGAAGTCAGTAGTGTGCGCGCAGAGAGAGGGGATGCTGAAGGACAGCAATCTGGCAGTAGTGTTCCACCAGCTGCAGCTTACTGCCAGGTTTGCTCTAGTGGTGAAGAGAGAGGGGATGATGAGGTCACTGACTCCACGTGGGTGCCTGAAGGGAGAGAGGAGGAGGAGGAGGAGGATGCAGCGTCACATGTCCAACGAGGCAGGATGCCCCCTGGAGGCCAGCTAGAGGCCAGCACAGCAACTGTACCACACCGCAGAGCTCCGCCTGTGCAGGGCGCTGCCTCTGCACGTTATCACAAAAGTTCTTTGGTGTGGGCCTTTTTTGAGACGAGTGCATCAGATCGCACCACTGCTATTTGCAATATTTGTCTCAAGCGTATCTCGCGTGGCCAAAACATCAGCCGCTTGGGCACCACAAGCATGAGCAGACATATGTCGACCTGCCATGCAGCTCGTTGGCAAGCACACATAAAAGACCCACACCAAAGAACAAAGCGGACCTCTCCTTGCTCCTCATCAGCTGGGATCTCCATCCCCACTATATCTTCAGTCCTCTCTGAAAGCTGCTCTGAGAGGACTGAAGGTGTAGAATTAGGTGTGTCACAACCAAGTACTTGCAGTACACCGACGTCCGATTGTAGCAGGCAAATTTCCCTGCCCCAGCTGCTGGACCGTCGAAAGAAGTATACTCCCAGCCATCCACATGCCCAGCGGTTGAATGCTAGCTTGGCTAAATTGCTAGCACTTCAACTGCTGCCTTTTCAGTTGATAGACTCGGCCCCCTTCCGTGAGTTTGTTCAATGTGCGGTTCCTCAGTGGCAGGTTCCCAAACGCCACTTTTTCTCACGGAAGGCGATTCCGTCTCTCTACTGGCATGTGGAAGGCAATGTCCATGCCTCGCTGGACAGGGCGGTCAGCGGTAAGGTGCATATTACCGCTGACTCATGGTCCAGCAGGCATGGACAGGGACGTTATCTTTCTTTCACGGCCCATTGGGTCACTCTATTGGCAGCTGGGAGGGATGCAGGACAAGGTGCAGTAGTGTTGGAGGTTGTTCCGCCACCACGCCTCCAAAATGCTACTACTGGTTGTGACACACCTCTCTCCTCCACCCCCTCCTCTTCTTCTTCCTCCATGTCCTCTTCGAGTGCTCTGTCCTCGGAACCAGCGGTGCTCCGTAGGCGTACAAGGGGCTACGCGAGTACGCAGACAAAAAGATGCCATGCCGTGCTTGCGCTGGTGTGTTTGGGGGACAGGAGCCACACTGGGCCAGAGGTTCTGGCAGCTCTGCAGGGGCAGGCCGAGAGGTGGTTGACGCCACGCCAGCTTAAGCCAGGAATGGTCGTTTCTGATAATGGCACCAACCTCCTCTCCGCCCTGCGACAGGGGCAGCTCACCCATGTGCCCTGTATGGCTCACGTCCTCAACCTGGTGGTGCAGCGGTTCTTGGGCAGGTTCCCAGGCTTACAGGATGTCCTGAGGCAGGCCAGGAAAGTCTGTGTGCATTTCCGCCGATCTTATAATGCCAGTGCTCGGCTGACTGAGCTGCAAAAGGAGCTGAACCTGCCCAAGAACCGCCTAATATGTGACATGCCCACCAGGTGGAACTCAACGTTGGCCATGCTGCAGCGACTGCACACGCAGCAGAGGGCCATCAATGAGTACCTTTGCGACTACGGCACCAGGACAGGGTCAGGGGAGCTTGGCTTTTTTTCCCCACGCCAGTGGAGCATGATCAGGGATGCATGCACTGTCCTCTCACCATTTGAGGAGGCCACGAGGATGGTGAGCAGTGACAGTGCATGCATCAGTGACACTGTACCTCTTGTCCACCTGTTGGAGCATACGCTGCGTGGGATAATGGACAGGGCACTTGAGGCAGAACAGAGGCAGGAAGAGGAGGACTTCCTTGTCTCTCAAGGCCCCCTTTATCCAGACAATGTTCCTTCTGTCCCACCCATCACACAGGAAGAGGAGGAGGAGGAGGAGGAGGAGGATTGTGTGAGCATGGAGGTGGAGCCTGGCACTCAGCATCAGCAGCAGCAGTCTTTTAGGGATGATGTACAGTCCCAACAAACCAGTGGACTTGTACGTGGCTGGGAGGAGGTGGCTGGCGATCATGTCATCCTCAGTGACCCAGAAGACTCCGGACCGAATGCCTCAGCTAACCTACGCTGCATGGCCTCCCTGATCCTGCAAAGCCTGCGGAAGGATCCTCGTGTTCTTCGGATCAAGGAGAGTGACCATTACTGGCTGGCCACTCTCCTTGATCCACGGTACAAGGGTAAGGTTGCGGACCTTATCTTGCCGTCGCAGAGGGAGCAGAGGATGAGACATCTCAGGGAGGCCTTGCAGAAAGGTCTGTGCAACGCGTTCCCAGAAACTGGGAGGTTACAAACTCCTGGTCCTGGACGACGAGTTGCTGAGGCTTCGGTCAGTAGCAGAAGGAGCGGTGGGGAAGGTGGACGTCTGACCGATGCGTTCAGACAATTTTTTAGTCCGCAGCCCCAAGGTATGATCGGTTCCAGCAACCATCGCCAGCGTCTGATATACATGGTGCAGGAATACCTAGGGGCAAGGTCAGACTTGGACACCTTTCCCACCGAAAATCCTCTGGCTTACTGGGTCCTGAGGATGGATCACTGGCCAGAGCTTGCACAGTATGCAATTGAGCTACTGGCCTGTCCTGCATCCAGCGTTCTTTCCGAACGCACATTCAGTGCTGCTGGAGGATTTGTCACCGATCATAGGGTGCGCCTGTCCACCGACTCGGTTGATCGACTGACCTTCATAAAAATGAATCAGTCTTGGATCACCACCAGCTACCAGACACCTGAAGCGGATATAACGGAATAATTTATAATGTCACATCCCTTCAAGACTGCCTATGCTGATGCTGAGTGACTGTCCTGTTATGTTCACTGTCTATCCTCTTCCTCCTCCTCAATGATCCATGCCACCACACCAGTGCCTAAGGCACAATTTTTCAGCCCCTGTATAACAGGGGCGTGTAATTACAATTTTTTAAAAAGATGCTTCGCAACAGGTGTGACTGCTGTGCTCAGAGTACAGTATCTGTGAGGGGTTGCAGTGTTGTGGCACCAGCACCAGTGCCTAAGGCACAATTTTTCAGCCCCTGTTGGGGCGTGTAATTACAATTTTTAGGCAATGCTTTGCAACAGGTCTCATTGCTGTGCTCAGAGTACAGTATCTGTGAGGGGTTGCAGTGTTGTGGCACCAGCACCAGTGCCTAAGGCACAATTTTTCAGCCCCTGTATAACAGGGGCGTGTAATTACATTTTTTTAAAAAGATGCTTCGCAACAGGTGTGACTGCTGTGCTCCAAGTACAGTATCTGTGAGGGGTTGCAGTGTTGTGGCACCAGCACCAATGCCTAAGGCACAATTTTTCAGCCCCTGTTTAACAGGGGCGTGTAATTACAAATCTTGATCTAATAGTTCACAGCAGGGCCCATTCCTGCGCCCACCAAGAGTAACTATGAGGGCCTACAGTCTTGTGGCAACACCGTCCACCACCACCACCACCACCAAAGGCCCAATTTTTCTGCCCTGTTCAACAGGTGCATGCAATTACAAATCTTGATCTAATAACTCACAGCAGGGCCCATTCCTGCACCCACCAAGAGTAACTGTGAGGGCTTACAGTCTTGTGGCAACACCGTCCACCACCACCACCACCACCACCAAAGGCCCAATTTTTCTGCCCGGTTCAACAGGTGCATGCAAGTACAAATCTTGATCTATTAACTCACAGCAGGGCCCATTCCTGTGCCCACCAGTCTTGTGGCTACACCAACATCTAATAGGGCAAATTTCTGCAGAGTATATACGGCAGGCCCCTACTTTCAAACATCCAACTTACAAACGACTCCTACTTGCAAACGGCAAGAGAAAACAGGAAGTGAGAGGAAATCTACCCCTAGGAAGGAAAATTCTATCCTGTTAGATTTAATTTGGGAAAAAGGTATCTCCTCTCTACTGATGCTTTATCACCAATCCTTGTTTCAATTAAAACCCCACTTTTCCAAAAACATTTGTCATTGGGACGGAAAGTGAGGTGACATGTTCTGAACAGATGTGCAAAGACAGCAAATGTTACAGGGGTGATAACCCCTCCCTATGTTCTCCAAAAAGCTTAAAAATTGATTTTTTTGGGATGTAGCTACAATTCATAATGTACCTGTTCAGATTCTACTTAAGAACAAACCTACAGTCCATGTCTTGTTTGCACCACCTATATACTGCTGTTCAGAGTATATAGGGTTGTAGGTATAGGGTTTTATTTTGGGTGCGGGGTCCCCCTTAGTATCCATACAAGACCCAAAGGGGCTGGGGTGGGGGGGGGGGGGGGGGTGATGGGGTAGCCATGCCATTTTTCTCAAGGATTTTCAGCCATATGGCGGCCAGGACAAGACATGACATTAAAGCCGCAAGTGGTTTTAAATGGCTTCTTTTTTTCCTTTACAAATGTCATTTTGTGCAAGGACAGTTCTAAACACGGGAAACACATGCCACTTCACAGGCATACTTTAGACACCCCCCAGGTACCATATTTAAAGGAAAATTTCACTTTTTTTTTTTTCACTTTATGCATCATTAAAATGACTGCTCCCGAAAAAACTTTAGTTTTTAAAATTTATTTTTGCATTGATATATGTCCCCTGGGGCAGGACCCGGGTCCCCAAACCTGTTTTATGACATTAACATGCATATTGGCCGTTGTAATTAGCAATTTTGATTTTGAACGTTCGCGTCCATTATAACGAATAGGGTTCGAAAATTCGCGCAAACTTTCGGTCCGTTCGAAGGTTCTGGTGCGAACCGAACCCGGGGGTGTTCGGCTCATCCCTATTTGTCATATTCTGAGGTGCTAGGTAATGGAAGCTGCCACTGCTCTGGTATAGTTGTAGACACCAAAGACTCATTCAATTAAATATTGAATAATATAATCTTCCACAGTGAAACCCTTATTTCAATGCACCTGTCTAGTGACTCTTTGAAAATCAATTGTTTGGGTGTGGAGTCTAGCCGCACTAAAATGACATTTACATATAAATTAAAAAAGCAAAAACTACCAGACTCCATCAGTAACATCCATCTTTTGCAAGATTCGTTTTTTTATAAGATGTATGTGTTCAGTTAACATGATTTTCGGATGTTTGGGGATTGCTTGTTTTAAGTTTTTCATAACTGCATTAAATTAAATAAGACCTGATCAAGAGGGATCTTTCTATCTTGAAAACTCTGGCTATTTTTTTGCCTGAGGTTGCAAAATAAGTTAACTCTGTCGCTAAAGTCTAAGTGCATAAAAAAGGTACCCTGCAAAGAAGAAAGCAAATTATCACTTCTCTCACTGTTCAAACACTGCTCTAATGGAGATCAATTGTCTAAAGTCTCTTCAGAAACTTCCTTTGCTGGGACTGTATCTTCTGTTCCCCCCCACTGAGAAGGGAACAGAGATTCTTATACATTGTACAAATGCATCACTTTATAGGTAAGTTTATGGCATCCCTTAAGCATGGTAATTAAATGAATTATGCATTTTTAAGATTGCCCTTTGTTAAAAGAGATGCAGCCGCTTGAACAGAATTTTTAAAAACAATATTTGTATTGGTAAATGTCTCCCAGGGCAGTGCCCAGCTCTCCATGCCCTTTGTTTATCAAGTCTTTGCTTTTTAGCCTTGCAAATAGCCAGAATTGATTTGAAAGATTTGGCTTCAGCCTAATCTAAATGTAACACTGTGCACTGTTACTGTAATGCAGATTTATATTTGACCACAAGATCTCAGTGTTTAGCATCTTTGCTCTTCATAGTCCCAATAAAGGAATACAGAGACTGCTTGAATTTTTATGCTGAAAGCAGACATTTCCTAACAGTTGAGCTGAAAATAAACTACAAAGTCCAGAGGCACTCCTCAGAGGGTGGGAACAAATACAAGTAAAAGCCTGGGAAGACAGAGGGGGTTTGAGAGAGATTTTTTTTGATGGAAGGAGTGTGTGTGAGAGCTGTATTGAGCCACGTGTGCCTGGACCAGGCCAGGTTAGGCCGAGAAGCCGCAGAATACACTGTTTCAGCCGAGCATCGAGTGGAACAAGCAGACTGGTAGAGATCTGATCGCAGCAGGATTGCTAAAATTATCATAATCATTACAGGTGCATTGTCAAAGAAGAAAGGGGCCTCCCAACTAGGCACTCATCGCTTCACTCTTCATTGCATAAGGACTGGGTGAGAGGGATCCTAACCCACTTAACGTTACTCTTGTTGCAAACTTGTCTTGATGTTCAAGTTCAAGTACATTCTACAGTACAGGCTTTTGCAAGCAGCACATGTGCCAGAGCCTATCCATTGCTGCAGTCTACCATTAATAGTTTTTTCACAAATACTGCATGCAGGTTATCTGACTAAGGAGAGAGTGTGCCGGTAAAGTTCAACTTATCTATTTAAAGGAAAATACCCCATACACCCCCTCCCCCTTTTTCTTAAATAGACTCTTGCTTTGATTTAATTTCTGTAAGCGAACCTTTTTTACTGATTCATAACATATTAAGGAGAACTCCGCAAACCACTTTACTGCCCATAGGAATTATCCTATTTTTTCACATCTTGAAGGGACAATATCTTTCACTGTGTGACAATTTAAGGGCCCCAACTGAGCCTCCAGAAGAACTCGATACATTGTTTAATTGTGAGTGGTGGATTCGACAAACATTCTGGATCATAAACTTTACCTCTTCTGACTTAGGGCCTACAAGTGAGTTAGCCTTGTGCTCTCGTTACTCTTCTTTTGCTCATTTGGGGAAAATATCACAGTCTGAGAGTTATCATTTATGTCTTCACTCCTCCAGGATGGGTGGGTGTGACTTAAAGGGGTAATACACAGTGTTGCATTGTTCTTTTGGCTAAACTACCTTACTTGTTATTAACTCTTGTTAACTGTTACTTTGCCTGCCATTCTGTTCATTGATCTTAATACAACCTCGTTGTCTATTTTATAATAGCGTGTGAGTAGTCTCTTTTCTTGTATATAGTCAGCAGAGGTGGTGCTTTGCCCAGGGCTCCGTGGTGAACAGAGGACCCAAATATACTAGTGGCTCCTGTGGGGTAATGCTACATAAAACCAAAACATTTTTGTACTTTTTGATAGACTGGGTAGCAGTCAGAATTTCTGTCAAGTTTGTATTGCAGCGTGTGTCCTTTTTTGAGGAAATTTCCCTTAAGCTCCTATCCTAGTGGTCCTGATGACAACAAGACAGGAAGACAAAGAAAGGAATACAATTTAAACAGTTGTTGTGACGGTTTTTCCCTCTACTAAATAAATGTCCTTTTCTTGCTGTTTCTGTCCCTTGCAATACGACAAAAGACAGTATGTGAGGGTAAACTGAAACAATGGGGCATGACGGCAATAAAAACATGACAGAGATTCTATTTCTTCCTCAACTTGTACTAAGAATAAATAGGTTAGGATTGGGTTTTAACTTTACTCCTAACTCAAACCCATCAAATATCTACTCCCATTATACAGCTAGTAGCAGTTAGTTACAATGAACTGGCTTTGTTCTATAATGTAGAAGGCACTAAGAATCTCCTCACATCAACCCCTGTAATATTTGGAGAAGAAAGGAAAGTCACATGCTGCCTCATACTGAGAAGTACTAGATGTGTCACTTTGTTTACATAGGAAAACAAATCAGGGAAGAAAATTAAAGTGATACCAATGTCTTGTTTTTTCTTTCTTTAAAAATAACAAACAAGTTATACGTACCTGCCCTGTGTAATGGTTTTGCACAGAGCAGCCCAGATCCTCCTCTTCTCAGGTCCCTCTTTGGCACTCCTGGCCCCTCCCTCCTATTGATTGCTCCCACAGCAAACATCTTGCTATGGGGGCACCTGAGCCGAGCTACAGCTCCCGGTGTCCATTCAGACATGGAGCAGCAACCCGGCTCCGCACCCTTTCTCTCCTCATTGGCTAACTGATTTTGATTGAAAGCAGCGGGAACCAATGGTACCATGCTGCTGTCACAGACAATGAGGAGGGGAGTCCTGGGCAGCTGAGACATTCCTGCAACATCGCTGGATCTAGAGGGACCTCAAGTAAGTTTTAGAGGGGCTAAGGGGGTCTGCATTAAGATTAAAAAAAAACTTCTGCCTTTGCAATCACTTTAAGGAGAGAAGCTGTGGGTTTTAGCATTATTGTAAACTTGTTGCTTTTCATATAGCAATGTGGTCTCTAGTGATGAATAACGTGTTTTGCAAATGAGGCAAGTCAGAGAATGGCAAGTGTTTTGTTTCTCCGTGAATGCTGTAAATGAATGCAGATTTATCTGGTATGGAGAGGATCATAAAAGAATGAATCATAGTTGCCTGGATTCCCAAATATCATCTCCCTATAGATCTGTGCAAATATTGAGGCAAATAAAACATAAAATGAATTGGAGATTCTCTCTACTTGATCATCATTAGTGTTCTTAAAGGGTTTGTAAAGGTAAATGTTTTTTTTTTTTAAATAAAAAACATGTCTCTACTCACCTACTCTGAGCTGGTGGGAACCTCCTCTTTTCGGGTCCCCCGCCGGCACTCCTGGCCACTCCTCCCTGTCCAGTGCTTCCCATGGGTGCACTCATGCGTGCTCGCACCCAAGTCCCTCTTCTGCGTCCATTGAAACAGACAGAGGGACTCGGCCCTACCCCCTGCTCCGTCGTCACTGGCTTTTATTTACAGCATGGGGAGCCAATGGCTCCCCGTGCCCCAGCAAAGCCAGAGGGACCTGGAAGTGAGGGGAGAAACGATCTGCGGATGTGCACAGCGCTGGATCAAAAGGGGTCTCAGGTTAGTTAAGGGGGGCTAAGGGGGCAAAGCTGACACCTAAACATTTTTTACTTTAATGCAAGGAATGCATTAAGGTAAACATTTTTTAGACTTTACAACCCCTTTAAGCCTAGTACACATTGTAATTTTTTTTTTTTGTTCAACCCAGCGAAAAAAAAAACTGACAGCTCAGGTCAGAGCCGCTGTACTAACAATCCAATGTTAGTAGAGTAATCTCCCCTGCTGTTCTATTGTGTTCTGATGCCAGAACACTCTGGTCAGCGCTCCTTTGACAGAAGCCAGCCGAAGACTCAAACCTTTTATGGTCAGCCTTACACCATAACTTTGAGGTGATAGGTAATGGAAGCTGCTACTGCTCTGGTATAGTTGTAGACACCAAAGACTCTTTCAATTAACATTTTAAATAATATAATCTTCCACAATGGAACTCTTATTTCAATGCATCTGTCCTGCGACTCTTTGAAAATAAATTGTTTGGGTGTGGATTCGAGTCAAACTAAGATGACATTTACATATAAATTAAAAAGGCAAAACTATCAGATTCCCTCAGCAACATCCATCTTTTGCAAGATTAGCTTTTATACGATGTATGTTTTCTATTAACATGATTTTCAGATATTTGGGTATTGCTCATTTTAACTTTTTAATGGCTACAATAAATGAAATAAGACCTGATCAAGAAGGATCTTTCTATCCCGAAAACACTGACTATTTCCCAGGTTGCAAAATATTCTGACTCTTAAAGAAATTCTGTAGCTACAGTCATAAAAATGTTCCCTGAAAAGAAGAAAGTAAATCCTCCCTCCTATCACTGTCTAAACACAGCTCTAATGAAGAGTAAAGCTGCCCATATATTAATTATGTTTCTTTGTTCAACCAGCAAGTTAAAAAAAAAAAAAAAAAACCTTGAACATGTGTATGGGGGAATTACTCCTGCTGTGCTGTTATGTTCTGACAGTAGGGAGACTACCCGTCATCAGAACATGATGAGTGTTGCTTGCTTTAGTCGGCAGCACTGATTTGTTTAAAAAACAAACAAACAGGCCTGTTGTACAGAAGTGACTGGTAGATAGTCTTCTGTACAATCAGCCTCCCCAAAAAAGATCAAAATTCGGCCAGTCCCGGCTGAACCGGCTGAATTTCGGTCTATGTTTGGCCGCATTTATTGTCCTCTAAAGTCTTTTCAGAAATTGACACTGCTGGTACTGTTTATCTCCCATTGAGAGGGGAAAGGAGATAGCTCCCATCGACCACCACCACATTACTATTGTAATGATGAATGGGTTGGCGGGAGAAACTGCATAGGAGTACTCCTGAAAATGTTGGTTTCTGAACAGACTTTAGTGGACAACTTCTTTTCATTGCAAGGGGACCCGTAACAGTTACACGTTTGGCAGGAGCTGAACATCTTACTGTATATAGTAGTGATTGATTCTGCTACTACTATATCTGTTACTAGGGATGAGCTTTATGTTCGAGTCGAACATGAGTTTGACTCGAACATTGGCTGTTCGCCCGTTCGGCAAACAGCGAACAATTTGGGGTGTTCGTGGCAAATTCGAAAAGCCGCGGAACACCGTTAAAAGTCTATAGGAGAAATCATAAGTGCTCATTTTAAAGGTTAATATGCAAGTTATTGTCATAAAAAGTGTTTGAGGACCTGGGTCCTGCCCCAGGGGACATGTATCAATGCAAAAAAAAGGTTTAAAAACTGCAGTTTTTTCGGGAGCAGTGATTTTAATAATGCTTAAAGTGAAACAATAAAAGTGAAATATTCCTTTCAATTTCGTACCTGGGGGGTGTCTAAAGTATGCCTGTAAAGTCGCGCATGTTTCCTGTGTTTAGAATTGTCCCTGCACAAAATGTCATTTCTGAAGGAAACAATGGGATTTTTGTACTCACCGTAAAATCCATTTCTCTGACATCCATGGACCGACACGGCGTCTCTTACACTTTACACGTGGGTATATGTCCCTGCTTGCAGGAGAAGACCTAGGCAGAATGTTAAATGTTAAAACATTCCAGAACAAACCAGAGCTGAACAGCCCCGCCCAGGGGGGCGGTCCCTCCGGACATTACCCTCACACCTGCAGCTAGCAGGCCTCAGTTCGTAACAAAGCAGCACAAACTAAAAGGAAGGGTGGGTGCCGTGTCGGTCCATGGATGTCAGAGAAATGGATTTTACGGTGAGTACAAAAATCCCATTTTCTCTTATCATCCATGGACCGACACGGCGTCTCTTACACTTTACACGTGGGATGTCCCAAAGCAGTGTCAAGAGGGATGGGAGCAGTATAAATGGAAAAACCAAAAAACTTCACTTCAAAACAAGGCAGAGCTCCCCAACGGAGGAGTTGCCACTTTAAACAGCGGCCTGCAACACCTTGCGGCCGAAGGAAGCATCCGGAGATGCAGCCTCATCAACCCTATAAAACATAGAAAAGGTATGAACAGACGACCAGGTCACCGCCTTGCACACTTGTGCAACCGACGCTTGATGTCGGAAAACCCAGGAAGCACCAATTGCCCTGGTGACCGGGAAGGAAGGCGCCCGCCCCATGAGAGTATAGGCTTGAAAGCCGGTTTGTCCGATCCACCTAGAAAAAGGTGGCACGAAGCCGCTTGACCCTGTATCTGACCAGAGACAGTCAAACAGACAGTAGACTTCCGAATAGAAGCAGCAGACAGGCACACCTGCAAGGCACGTACCACATTCAAAGTGTGCCGCGCACACTCTGGGATGCGACGGGCGAGGACACTAGGACGGGAGGACAAATGTCCTCATTTTAGGTGAAAGGTGAAGATCACCCTTGACAAAAGAGAAAGTCGCGGATGCAACACCGCCTTATCCTTATGGATGACTAAATATGGCAACTTGCAGTACAAGGTCGCCAATTCAGATACTCGTCTAACAGAAGTGATTGCCACTAAAAAGAGCCACCCACTGAGACAAAGCGAAGAGGGGAATTTCCCTGATATTCTCAAAAGGAGGTTGCTGGAGAACCAAGAGTACCAATTCCGATCCCACGGGGGGAAAGGAGACACGACAGGAGGGAGCCCATGGCGAACCCCCTGTACAAGGGTGCCAACCAAGGAATGACCCGCTAGTGGTCACCGAAAGAAGACGGCCAAGGCCGAAACTGACCCTAAATGATACTCAAAGCGAGCCTTTGGGCCACGCCATGCTGTAGGAAACGCAGGATTCTAAGGACGGAATACGTCCCAGGATGTCAGTCCAGCTCTTCGCACATGGCGATGTAAGCTATTCCAGGTACAGAGATAGTTCTGGAGGAAGACTTCCGTGTCCTTCATATGGACGAAATGACCGAGTCCGAGAGCCTCGGTCTCTCAACAGCTGGCTTATAACAGCCATGCCGTTAAGGCCTGAGACTGTAAAGGCAGGATGAAATATATGACTTTGAGACAGAAAGTCCTCCCTATTGGCAACCATCAGGGAACGGCCTCGACGAGACGTACCAGATCGGCGTACCAGTGAAGCCGAGGTCGATCCGGAGCAATGAGGATCACCGGAATTCCCTCGGTCGCCACCCTGCGCAGCAGGCGAGGAAGCAACTGCAGCGGAGGATAAACGTGTATCAGGTGATCATGACCCCATGGGCCACTGACGCCTCTGATGCATCCGCCCAAGGATACCTGGATCTGGCCACAAATCGACAACTTACAATTGAGTCGAGAAGCCATCGGGTCCACCTTCGGCGTGCCCCACCGTTTGTGTGGCAAAGGAGTTGAAATACCTCCGGGTGCAAGGACCACTCTCCCCGGTCCAACGTCTGGCAACTCAATAGTCCGCCAGTTCTATGCCCGGAATGTAAACGGCTGACAGAGCCGGCACGCTTCCTTTAGCCCACTTCAGGGTACGGGGGACCTCGGAAGCCTCAGCTGAGCTTCGAGGTGGTCGACATACGCCACCACCGTGACTTGTCCGACAGGATCCCAATGGAACGATCCTGCAATCTCTCAGACCACGAGGAGAGGCACAGTCTGATGGCCCGTAATTCCAGAACATTAATCAGCAAACGGGCTTCGTCCGGAGTCCAAGCCCTTGGGCCAACAGGACTCCCCAGATTACACCCCAGCCCTTCAGGCTGGCGTCTGTAGTGAACACCGTCCATTGGACGGGGAGGAACGACTTCCCGGACCGAAGAGCCGGGGACCCAAACTCCATGTCAGGGACGCCCTGACCAGGTGGCTCACCTGGATCGGAAAATCCAAAGACAATGGGGATTTGTCCCAAGGGAACAAGATCTCCTTCTGCAATGCCCTGGTGTGTGATTGGGCATACGGAATGGCCTCGAAAGAGGTCACCATGAGTCCCAGGATTCCCATGCAAAAACGGATTGACGACCATTTTTTGGGATGTCAGCATCCGTACTGCAGACTGAAGTGTCAGTAGCTTCCCCGGAGGTAGGAATACCTTTTACCTCCAAGGAGTCCAGAATCAGACCGAGATACTCCAAATCTCGAGTCGGGACCCGGACTGACTCCTGAATGTTTAGGAGCCACCTGAAGTCCCTGAGGGTCTGACTGACGATAGTCACACTGTCTTCTAATACTGAGCCATTTCCTGCTCTGAGAAGAAGATCGTCCAGATAGCCCACGACAGCAATGCCTTGCTGTCTCAGCAAGCTAGAACCGGCACAAGCACCTTAGTGAACACCCTCGGCGCCGGGGCTAGGCCGAAAGGAAGAGCCACAAATTGATAGTGGACTTCGTCGATCGCAAGCGCAGATCGGAACATACAAGTAGGCGTCCTTGAATTCCAAGTTCGCCAGAAAATCCCCTTGACGGAGTGCACTGACCACCGTGCGAATGGATTCCATGCGGAACTTTTGCACCTTCACGAAGGCATTCAGGACCTGGAGGTCCAAGATAGGCCAGTAGAATCCCTGAAACCTCTCCTGTGACGGAACCGGCACAATCACTCCGGACCTCAAACCTGAATAGGCCCCATAGGGCCATTCGACGGGCAGGAAGGAGAGGAAGATTCGAGGGAAGAATCTGTCTGGTATTAGGAACGGAACCTATCCTGTAACCTGAGGGGATCACCTCGCACACCCACCAGTAGGAGATCCGGGAGGTCCATTGATCCGTGGACCTGCAAAGTCGTCCCCCCTACCCCAGAGTTGGGAGGGGGCAAGACTTCACGCGGAGGCGGGCTAGGGAGCCGGCTTGTTCGGCATACGCACCCAGGGGCGCTCGTGTCCACCAGCCGTACCGCTGTCAGTCTGGGGGGCCTCCCCGTTGACTGACGAAAATATCCCCTTTTTTCTGGAAAGGAAGGACCCTGCTTATAGCGGCCTCCTTGCCAGCCTGAGGAAGAACAGTGCTTTTACCTTCCGTGACATCCTTGATGATGTCATCCAGCGCAGCACCGAAAAAACCTACCACCTTTTAATGGTAAACCATTCCGAGGCTTTTTAGAAGCTAGGTCAGCAGACCAGCATTTCAACCAGATCAGACCACGCAATACCCTGAGTTATAAGGGGCCGCGTCAAACGTGGTGTCGCCACATAAACCAGGCCCTGCACCATTTGTGGGCCAGAGCAATAGTGTCTGGAGGAAGAACATGCTCCTGTACAGTTGCCCATCCCGCAAGTGTTGGAGACACAAGGGTCGCCGCTACCACAAGCCGTAGGGCGGACCCCAACAAGGCAAACGTGGCTCTACTCACCACTTCTGACCTCCTGTGAGTGGGGTCCTTAAATGCAGGAGTCCCCTCCACCGGGAGAATGGTGGCCTTGTTCAACCGGGCGACTGGAGGGTCGACCACTGGGGGAGAAGCCCACATTTTTAGTAGGGCATCCTTAAAAGGGGTATCTGATAGACAAACGCTGCGGGACCATAAAAGACTTCTGCGGCTTTTTCCCCAGACCTTGTCAGTGAGCTGGTCAAAGAAAGGTACATATTGAAAAAAACACTTTTTAGAAGGCCCGGCCCCAAGGAACCAGAGGAGACCGTCTGCCTGAGGTTCTGCATCCGCAGCATTTAGCTTGCGAGTGTCCCTCACTGCATCAATGAGTTCACAAAACAAGCACCCTGTCATTTACTGACACAGAACTGGAGTTTTCCTTGCAAGGAATGTCCTGTTCAAAACCATCAAATATATATTCAGAGCTAGGGTCCTGAGCGGTAGTGGCTAGGCCCATATCTGAATCAGCGCATTACCCCCCCTTTTTTTTTTTTTTTTTTGTGGAAAAAAGGTGGGGATAGGGGCTTTTTTTGCTCCCTTGCGCTCACACACTGCTTTCTCCTGGTCAGATTAATGATTCCAGGAATGCCGACAACTGGTCCCTAAGGACCGCAGGTGCAGAAGCACTGTCAGTTGTCTCTAACAATGTGAAGGAAACAGGTGAACCAGACTCCAATATTGCCACCCTCTGAGACCTTATTCACCATTATAGTGAATAATACAGCCCACCCACAGGCCGTGCTGGGGCTGAGGAGGGGATACCTGGAGTACTCACCACCCCTAGGGACCGCTGTATGAGCCGCGCTGTAGCGCTGTATGAGTCGTGCTGTAGCGCTGTATGAGTCGCGCTGGTGCAGCCTGAGGTGAAGAATCTGTGGGGATGTGTGTATTCCGCGCCGTACAGCAGCGCTGCTAGAGGCCGAAAACGAAAGTGCAAGTGCCGCGGCTACAAGAAAATGGCCGCCGGGCACCAGTTTAACTATGCATTAAGCCTCAGCCAAAATGGCCGCCAATGGCGCATTTTTTAAAAATAAAACACCGCGCCAATGGCGCACAGAAAACACCACAGCCAGTCCCCCAGAACACTTCCCAATAAAAATAACAGTCATGAAGCGGCCCCCCAAGGCAGAGTAACCCCCCAAGTATCCCCACACAGCACAACAGCACAACAGGGTGCAGAGAGCAGCATACAGGGGGGAGACAGGGAGAACCCCCCACACACAGAAACACAGCCAGCATGTACTCACCTTGCAGCAGGAGAGACTACTTACCCGTCCCGCAAGCACCTTGGAGAACACCCCCAGTGCCAATAGAGGGACTCACTGGCTTGGTTCAGACAGGCCTATCACAGAGTCGTACTGCGTAGCTGTCGGCCCAGTCCACCGCGAAAGATACAGTAGGTACTGTTCGATCTTGAGAGGACCGCGGGAGCATGAAAGCAACCCGGCCACCCCTGGAGCCATGGGGTATGTCGTGAACTGAGTCTCACGCACACAAGGCGAGGATCAGCACGCTCGATGGTCGGACAGGGAAGACTACGAGGATACTAGTGTACCCAACCTGTTGCCCAGCCGCCAGTTGATTGAAGGTCTTAAAAATAAAATAATAAAATTCCCAAAGAATAAAAATTAAAAGTAAAATCTTCCAGGAGACTGGCTCCTGAGAGAGCCACGTCTTATCCTTCTGCTAGACAGAAAAAAACTGAGGCCTGCTAGCTGCAGGTGTGAGGGTAATGTCCGGAGGGACCGCCCCCCTGGGCGGGGCTGTTCAGCTCTGGTTTGTTCTGGAATGTTTTAACATTTAACATTCTGCCTAGGTCTTCTCCTGCAAGCAGGGACATATACCCACGTGTAAAGTGTAAGAGACGCCGTGTCGGTCCATGGATGATAAGAGAAAAAGGAATTTAAAACCACTCGCAGCTGTAATGAATTGTCGGCTCCCCGGCAATACAGAGCAAAGTCATTGAATAAAATGGCAGGGGTCCCCCCACAGTCCATTACCAGGCCCTTTGGGTCTGGTATGAATATTAAGGAGAACCCCGCACCAAATAAAAAAATGACATGGGGGTCCCCCCAAATTCCATATCAGGCCCTTCAGGTTTGGATATTAAGGGGAACCTCGCACCAAATAAAAAAAATGGCATAGGGTCCCCCCCAAAAATCCATACCAGACCCTTCAGGTCTGGTATGGATTTTAAGGGGAACCCTGCACCAAAATAAAAAAAATGGCATGGGGCCCCCCAAAAATCCATACCAGACCCTTATCCGAGCACGCAACCTGGCAGGCCGCAGGAAAAGAGGGGGGACGAGAGGGCGCCCCCCCTCCTGAACCATACCAGGCCACATGCCCTCAACATGGGGAGGCCGTCCCCATGTTGACGCGGACAAGGGCCTCATTCCCACAACACTTGTCCGGTGGTTGTGGGGGTCTGCGGGCGGGGGGCTTATCAAAATCTGGAAGCCCCCTTTAACAAAGAGGAACTCCAGATCCCGACCCCCCCATGTGAATTGGTAACGGGGTACATTGTACCCCTACTATTTCACAAAGGGAGTGTAAAAATGTGTAAAAATTTGTAAAAAACACACAGACACAGTTGGACAAGTCCTTTATTTAAAAAATAAATAAAAATTCCAGCGATGTAATCCCGAGTCACGGGGGGTTCCCTATGATAGGGCCGGGTGACCTCGCCCCCTCTTACGCGTCATGGGAGTTTAGTTCCTGCTGGAGAGGGGAGACTGCAGCGTCGCTGGAGAATGGATCATCGTTGGACATCGACAGGATTACATCGCTGGAATTTTGTTTAATAAAGGACTTGTCCAACTGTGTCTGTGTGTTTTTTTTTTTTTTTTACACTTTCTTTGTGAAATGGTAGGGGTACAATGTACCCGTTACAATTCACATAGGTGGGGGGCGGGATCTGGAGTTTCCCTTTGTTAAAGGGGGCTTCCAGATTTCGATAAGCCCCCCGCCCGCAGACCCCCACAACCACTGGGCAAGGATTGTGGGGATGAGGCCCTTTTCCTCATCAACATGGGGGCAGCCTCCCCATGTTGAGGGCATGTGGCCTGGTACGGTTCGGGGGGTGCTCTCTCGTCCCCCCTCTTTTCCTGCGGCCTGCCAGGTTGCGTGCTCAGATAAGGGTCTGGTATGGATTTTTGGTGGGACCCCACGCCATTTTTTTTATTTTTGTGCGGGGTTCCCCTTAAAATCCATACCAGACATGAAGGGTCTGGTATGGATTTTTGAGGGGGACCCCACGCCATTTTTTTTTTATTTGGTGCGGGGTTCCCCTTAATATCCATACCAAACCTGAAGGGCCTGATATGGAATTTGGGGGGGGGCCCCATTTTTTTTTTTGGTTCGGGGTTCCCCTTAATATTCATACCAGACCCAAAGGGCCTGGTAATGGACTGTGCGGGGGACCCCTGCCGTTTTTTTCAATGACTTTGATCTGTATTGCCAGGGAGCCGACAATTCATTATAGCCGCGAGTGGTTTTAAATGACTTTTTTCCTTCAGAAATTAAATTTTGTGCAGGGACAATTCTAAACACGGGAAACATGCGCAACTTTACAGGCATACTTTAGACACCCCCCAGGTACGAAATTTAAAGGAATATTTCACTTTTATTGTTTCATATTAAGCATTATTAAAATCACTGCTCCCCAAAAAATGGCAGTTTTTAAAACTTTTTTTTTTGCATTGATGCATGTCCCCTGGGGCAGGACCCGGGGTCCCCAAACACTTTTTATGACAATAACTTGCATATTAGCTTTTAAAATTAGCACTTTTGATTTTTCATGTTCGTGTCCCATGGACTTTAACGGTGTTCGTGTGTTCAAACAAATGTTTTGCCTGTTCGCATGTTCTGGTGCGAACCGAACAGGGGGGTGTTCGGCTCATCCCTATCTGTTACTATATACAGTATAACAGCTTCTGCTGTCAATGATTGTTAAGGATCAAGGAATGACGATAATTGATGAGGATCTGCATCCTTGACATTGACAAGGATGTGCATTGCTGGAAAATGTAATTGATATTGGATTTACATGATAGGACATTGTATCTAATGAAGAACACTAGTGATAAAGTGTGGTGTCATGAGGAGGGGGCGATATCTGAAGGCCCCCTTCTTTTATGATAGCCACCAGGCCTAGGTTATCGGCAAAAGGCTGTTTTCTTCATCAACATAGGAACAATGTGCTTTGCCAAAGTTTCCTTCTTGCAAGGTATCCCCCATGTTGAAGGCAGGTTACCTGGTATGGTTTAGGAGAGGGGCATACACTTATCCTCCACCTTTCCTGGACTGCCAGGCAACATGCAATAACAGGCAATAAGGGTCCGGTATGAATTATGTTTTTTTTTTTTCGTGTTTTTCCATGTAGGATTCTTCTTTAAATGTAATACCTTTTCTTTGGGTTCCCCATTAACATCTATACCAGACTTTCATCTAAGAAAATGGTCTGGTAAGGATAAAAGGAATCCCTGGGTGGGAACATAACTTCTTCTTTGTAAGCCCAAGTTCATACTGAGTGCGGGAATGAAATGGTTCAGCTGAACTCACACCATTTCACTCCCGCATGTCAGTCCCGATTTCGGCTGCGATTTCACAGACATCTGTGCGGGTTTCTGAACAGATGTCAATGGAAATCGCTACCCAGAAATTGCAAAAAGTAGTATAGAAACTACTTTTTGAAATCAGTGCATTGATTAGGACGGTGGCATTACCGGCAATTGCCACCGATTTGACAAATCGCACCAATGTGAACCAGGGCTTAATGTCAGTTTTGCTGTAGTAGGTTGTATACATTCTACAATTTTGTTACTGTTTTAGGGTATACATTTGCATTAAAGTATTAATAAAGTCATATAAGTGATAGGGTTCATGCACATGAATATTATCCATATTTTTTTATGCCTAGCATAAATTTCCCCCCACTTTCCCATGCCTGGGCAGCTGCATGTGCTGCATACAGCCTGCCATACAAGTGAATGGCTGTATGCCTGATATTGCGTGTCTAACTTTTTAATTTGGGAAATACCTTAGACACACATGTGTAGGTAAATGCCAATGTAAAGAAGCATTGGCATTTACAAGTAAGTCACTATGGCATGCTTTGTGTGGTATGTACGGCTACTCAGGCACAGGAAAATGGTAGGGAAAAAGACATGCTTCTACCCATGAACTTATGACACGCTGAGGAACATCCATGGTGTTAGTCTGCTTGGTCATACTACTCTGCATGCAAGCCAAAGGCCGCGGCAGGGCTATAGCCGAATGCACTTTTGTGCTTGCCTTCTGGTAAGCGGCCATTTGATTACGGTGGTGGGCACTTTATTTGTGAAAATCAGTGCGGTGTCACTTAACAGAATCTGTTTGATTTATGGACCACTGTACAGCTTCCTTGAGTCGTTATTTAATTAGCTGCTTAACCACTTAACGACCGCTCACTGTATATATACGTCGGCAGAATGGCACCGACAGGCACAATCACGTAGAGTGTACGTGATTGCCTTTGTATAGTTGGGGGGTCCAATCGGACCCCCCTCCTATACAGTGAGCGGTGGCTAAGTGTCCGGGAGCGTTCCGGGATGAGGGGGCAGCCATTCGTTTCTGGCCACCCCCTCGCGATCGCTCCCGGCGAATGGAAATGCCCCCTCTGTCTGTGTCAGACAGAGGGAGCAGGAGGAAGTGATGTCATCTCTGGTGCGGCGCTCACATATACCGAGCGCCGTACAAGAGAAGACATCAGGTCAGTGCACACAACACTACACTGACACCAGGACACATAGGGACATAAATCGCCCCCCAGGCCCCCCCAGACACCCCAGATCACCCCCAAGATCACCCCCCCAGACCCCAGTCACAGTGTCACTGATTGCAGTGACCATTTATTTAGTGATCACTGCAATCAGTGACATTTGTGACTGTAAAAGTGTCACCAAAGTTTAGTCTTAGGTCCAGTGTAGCCCCCTAACCCCCCTTAATAAAGGTTTAACCCCCTGATCACCCCCCAGATAACCCTTTCACCGCCTATCACCACTGTCGCTAAGCGATCATTTTTCTGATCGCTGTCTTAGCGTCAGTGATGCCGATCGGCAGCCAGTAATTTTTTTTAGGTTCGCCGCATGTTTTTATAGCGTCAGGTACCCCAATATATTATCTAATAAAGGTTTAACCCCCTTGATCGCCCCCCAGGTAACCCTTTCACCCCCTATCACCACTGTCACTAAGCGATCGTTTTTCTAAACGCTGTCTTAGTGTCAGTGATGCAGATCGGTAGCCGGTAATTTTTTTTAGGTTCGCCGCAGGTTTTTATAGCGTCAGGTACCCCAATATATTATCTAATAAAGGTTTAACCCCCTTGATCGCCCCCCAGGTAACCCTTTCACCCCCTATCACCACTGTCGCTAAGCAATTGTTTTTCTAAACGCTGTCTTAGTGTCGGTGATGCAGATCGGTAGCCAGTCATTTTTTTTAGGTTCGCCGCATGTTTTTATAACGTCAGGTACCCCAATATATTATCTAATAAAGGTTTAACCCCCTTGATCGCCCCCCAGGTAACCCTTTCACCCCCATCACCACTGTCGCTAAGCGATCGTTTTTCTAAACGCTGTCTTAGTGTCGGTGATGCAGATCGGTAGCTGGTAATTTTTTTTAGGTTCGCCGCAGGTTTTTATAGCGTCAGGTACCCCAATATATTATCTAATAAAGGTTTAACCCCCTTGATCACCCCCCAGGTAACCCTTTCACCCCCTATCACCACTGTCGCTAAGCGATCGTTTTTCTAAACGCTGTCTTAGTGTCGGTGATGCAGATCGGTAGCCAGTAATTTTTTTTAGGTTCGCTGCATGTTTTTATAGCGTCAGGTACCCCAATATATTATCTAATAAAGGTTTAACCCCCTTGATCGCCCCCCAGGTAACCCTTTCACCCCCATCACCACTGTCGCTAAGCGATCATTTTTCTAAACGCTGTCTTAGTGTCGGTGATGCAGATCGGTAGCTGGTAATTTTTTTTAGGTTCGCCGCAGGTTTTTATAGCGTCAGGTACCCCCATATATTATCTAATAAAGGTTTTAACCCCCTGATTGCCCCTAGTTAACCCTTTCACCAGTGATCACCATATAAGTGTTACGGGTGACGCTGGTTAGTTAGTTTTCTTTTTATAGTGTCAGGGCACCCGCCGTGTATATAACCCAATAAAGGTTTAACCCCCTGATCGCCCGGCGGGTGATATCAATTAGGTTTTAGCATCAGAGAGGGTCTGAGTCACACCCCAGGCAGCGTCAGGTTAGTGCCAGTAACGCTAACACCCACGCGTGAAGCATACACCCCCCTTAGTGGTATAGTATCTGAACAGATCAATATCTGATCTGATCAGATCTATACTAGCGTCCCCAGCAGTTTAGGGTTCCCAAAAACGCAGTGTTAGCAGGATCAGCCCAGATACCTGCTGGCACCTGCGTTTTGCCCCTCCGTCCAGCCCAGGCCACCCAAGTGCAGTATCGATCGATCACTGTCACTTACAAAACAAAAACACACATAACTGCAGCGTTCGAAGAGACAGGCCTGATCCCTGCGACTCCAGTGCTGTAGGAGGTGATTTCACCACCACAGTTAAAAAAAAAAGCAAATATGCCGAAGCATTGGGGCAGCAGGGGCGGAGGAGCGATTTTGCTCCTAATGCCGTGTACATACGGTCGAAATTCCGACGGAGGCTTGCCCGTGGAAAAGTCCGACCATGTGTGTGCGGCATAACTTTTTTGCGGGAGGATGCCCCCATGCTTCGGCATATATAAATGGTGCGTGTATGCCCATCATTGGAAGTGGGTGGATGAAGGGCGGTATTCTAATGGTGGGCATACCCACCGATCAATCTCTTTTTTCGTTCAGCCAACTGGCTGCATGAAAAAAAAAGATTACAATACATGTCCAACAAGGACCAGCAACGTTCTGGTATGTTGCTGGACTTTGAATGTTTATACCAGAATGATGCCTGTGGGTTTAGGTATCATCTTGGTATCATTCTTTTCAGCCTGCGGCCGGCTTTCATGTAAAAGCAATCCTAGCGGCTAATTAGCCTCTGGACTGCTTTTACAAGCAGTGGGAGGGAATGCCCCCCCGGATATAAAAAGCGCCATTGGGAAATTAGGAAAGCATTTTATCACACCGATCTTGGTGTGGTCAGATGCTTTGAGGGCAGAGGAAAAATCTAGGGTCTAGAAGACCCCAGTTTTTTCAAAAAAAGAGTACCTGTCACTACCTATTGCTATCATAGGGGATATTTACATTCCCTGAGATAACAATAAAAATGATAAAAAAAAAATACTTGGAAGGAACAATTTAAAATAAAAAAGCAAAATTACTAATAAAAAAAAAAGAAAAAAAAAAAAGCACCCCTGTCCTGCCCTGCTCTTGCCCAATGGCGAACGCAAGCGTCGGTCTGGCGTCATATGTAAACAGCAATTGCACCATGCATGTGAGGTATCACCGCGAAGGTCAGATCGAGGGCAATCATTTTAGCAGTAGATCTCCTCTGTAAATCTACTGGGGTAACCTGTAAAGGCTTTTAAAGGCTTTTAAAAATGTATGTAGTTTGTCGCCAATGCGCGTTTGTGCGAAATTTTAAAGCATGTCGTGTTTGGTATCTATGTACTCGGCCTAAAATCATCTTTTTTATTTCATCAAACATTTGGGCAATATAGTGTGTTTTAGTGCATTAAAATTAAAAAAAGTGTATTTTTTAACCCAAAAAATGCGTTTGAAAAATCGCTGCGCAAATACTGTATAGAAAAAAAAATGCAACACCCACCATTTTAATCTGTAGGGCCTTTGCTTTAAAAATATATATAATGTTTGGGGGTTCAACATAATTTTCTTGCAAAAAAAAATGTTTTCATGTAAACAAAAAGTGTCAAAAAGGGCTTTGTCTTCAAGTGGTTAGAAGAGTGGATGTAAGCTTCCTAATGTTGTGTATAAAATGCCAGAACAGTTCAAAACCCCCCCCAAATGAACCCATTTTGGAAAGTAGACACCCCAAGCTATATACTGAGAGGCATGTCGAGTCCATGGAATATTTTATATGTTGACACAAGTTGCGGAAAAACGAAAAAATTTTTTTTTTTTTTTGCACAAAGTTGTCACTAAATGATATATTGCTCAAACATGCCATGGGCATATGTGGAATTACACCCCAAAATACATTCTGTTGCTTCTCCTGAGTACGGGGATACCACATGTGTGAGACTTTTTGGGAGCCTAGCCACGTACGGGACCCCAAAAACCAAGCACCGCCTTCAGGCTTTCTAAGGGTGTAAATTTTTGATTTCACTTCTCACTGCCTATCACAGTTTCGGAGGCCATGGAATGCCCAGATAGCACAAAACCCCCCCAAATGACCCCATTTTGGAAAGTAACACCCCAAGCTATTTGCTGAGAGGTATTGTGAGTATTTTGCAGATCTCGCTTTTTGTCACAAAGTTTTGAAAATTGAAAAAAAAAATATATATATATATATATATTTTCTTTCTTCATTTTCAAAAACAAATGAGAGCTGTAAAATACTCGCCATTCCTCTCAGCAAATAGCTTGGGGTGTCTATATTCCAAAATGGGGTCATTTGGGGGGGTTTTGTGCGATTTTGGCATTTTATGGCCTTCGAAACTGTGATAGGTAGTGAGGAGTGAAATCAAAAAATTGTGCCTAGAAATCCTGAAGGCGGTGCTTGGTTTTCGGGGTCCCGTACGCGGCTAGGCTCCTAAAAAGTCCCACACATGTGGTATCCCCGTACTCAGGAGAAGCAGAAAAATGTATTTTGGGGTGTAATTCCACATATAACCATGGCATGTGTGAGCAATATATCATTTAGTGACAACTTTTTTTTTTTTTTGTCATTATTCAATCACTTGGGACAAAAAAAAATATATTCAATGGGCTCAACAGGCCTCTCAGCAATTTCCTTGGGGTGTCTACTTTCTAAAATGGGGTCATTTGGGGGGGTTTTGTGCTATTTTGGCATTTTATGGCCTTCAAAACTGTGATAGGTAGTGAGGAGTGAAATCAAAAATTTGCGCCCTTAGAAATCCTGAAGGCGGTGCTTGGTTTCCGGGGTCCCGTACGCGGCTAGGCTCCCAAAAAGTCCCACACATGTGGTATCCCCGTACTCAGGAGAAGCAGCAAAATGTATTTTGGGGTGAAATTCCACATATAACCATGGCATGTGTGAGCAATATGTCATTTAGTGACAACTTTTTGTAATTTTTTTTTTTTTTTTAGTCATTATTCAATCACTTGGGACAAAAAAAAAAAATTCAATGGGCTCAACATGCCTCCCAGCAATTTCCTTGGGGTGTCTACTTTCCAAAATGGGGTCATTTGGGGGGGTTTTGTACTGACCTGTCATTTTAGCACCTCAAGAAATGAGATAGGCAGTCATAAATTTAAAGCTGTGTAAATTTTGCGCAAACCAATAAATATACGCTTATTGACATTTTTTTACTAAAAACATGTGGCTGAATACATTTTGGCCTAAATGTATGACTACAATTGAGTTTATTTGATTTTTCTTATAACAAAAAGTAGAAAATATCATTTTTTTTCTAAATTTTCGGTCTTTTTCCGTTTATATCGCAAAAAATAAAAATCGCAGAGGCAATCAAATACCATTAAAAGAAAGCTCTATTTGTGGGAAGAAAAGGACGCAAATTTCGTTTGGGTACAACATTGCATGTCCGCACAATTTATAGTTAAAGCAGCGCAGTGCAAAATTCTAAATTCACCTCTGGTCCTTTAGCTACCAAATGGTCCGGGGCTTAAGTGGTTAACACTGGTCTACGTTTGGGACATTATACATCTGTTCATACATCTTATTTTTTATGTCATCCTAAGGACTGATGTGGACTTTATATTATTAATATTATTGGCACAGTTTACCATTTTGTTTGCTTATATATGGAGTATGCTGGTGTCAGGCTTTGAAGTATGAATCAGCTGTGTTTTGTTTTTTTTGTGAGATGAGACATTTTTCTGATTACTATCATTTCCTTATTGTATGTGAAAATAATACCTAATCACCCTATCACCACAAAAATACAGTGCAGTGTGGTAGATGATGTTACTGACAACCTGAAAGCATCTATAGTTCTGCAAATAGTAGGGGTTAGCCAAACTGGATAGGAGTTTATGCATGGAGTATTTATGTGAAAAGTCTTGGGTATGTGTTTCCATATGGAACAGTAGCTTTTCTTGGTCTGGAATAAGCAATACAAAGTAGGAACTGTCATTACCATTTTTGAACAATCCCTTTCATCATGCAAAATAATTGAGACAGCTTATCCAGAATATACTTGGTATAGATAAATGTGAAACTGTTAAATATTTTTAAATGTATACTTTTAAATGTATACATTTTTTTGTACATCTCGTACCTTTTAAGTCATGTAATTGCCTTTTAGCATCAGTGTGAACCCGAACACTTTTTTGAATAGAACTCTTTGCTTCATCTTTTAAGGATCCTTGTGGGCCAGTAACCTGTGTAAAAGAAAAATGTAATACTTAATTAAAAATTCTAGAAAGGTGTTATTTTCAAAATGTTGACAAATAGATAAAATGTGCATTTTATTTAGCTAGCATAGCTTTCATTCCTAAGATCAATTTGTATTATACCTGGTACACAAATTACATTTTTTTCGTTCAAGCCAGCAGGCTGAATGGAAAAAAAATGAAAGATTGCTGTACTAACTAAGCAATGTTAATGCAGCAATCTCTCCCACTGTCCCTTTGTATTCTGACAGGGAGACTTCCCCCTCTGCCAGAACACACTAATCAGCGCTCACAGCCATTGGCTGATCGGATGCAGGTTTTCCAGCATGTCCCCTCAACAAAAGCTGGTCCTTAGACCCAACAGCTGTACACATGGTCTAAATATCGGCTGGTTCCTGCTGAAACAGCCAATATTTGGAACGTGTGTACCCAGTTTAACATATAGGCTTTATCAGCCCTTTTTTGGTAATGGAACCCACCAGTACTGAGTCCTGTCCTCAGGCCATGAACTTTGCTACACTCTGCAAAAGATGATGTCATTAGTCAGAGTCACAGAGGAAGCGAGTTGAGTAAGACTTCCCCTGTCAGCTTCCATGCTTAAAGTACATGTACTAAAAGCGGAGTTCCATCCTGAATTTTTTTTGCATATTCACAGACCCATAATAGTATTAATAAACATTTGGGGGGACATTTTTTTTATACTTACGAGAAACGCTCTGTTGCTATGTAGTGGCTCCTAATCTGACACTTCCTGGTCCGCGCAATCCTCATCACTTCCTCTCTTGTCTGTGCTCCTGGGAAATGTGAGTCATCATTTTCCAGGAGTCAGTGGGCAGTACTATGAGCAAAAATTGCATTATTTCCAACAGGAAATTACGCAATTTAAGGTGGTTGCCATAACAATGGGGTGTGACCTTCCTCCGTCGCTGACCGTTGCTATGGCAACTTTCCAAACAATCAGCGCTACGGCCGCCAGAACATCGTGCATGAGCAATATCGAGACAGCATGCACCTCTCCATCGGTTATCCCGGAAGAGGTTGCGATTGGGCTTCACATGCCCACAATCATCATAGCAACGCCCAGAAAAGGATTTACTAAATAGTAAGTATAAAATAAAAGATACAATTCACATCCACTAGCAAACATATATAAACTTTACTTGTGCTATTTATGCATTAGGATTCGATGTCTGAAAAACAAAAAAAAACCTGTGGCCGGAACTTCGCTTTAAGGTCTAACGCTCCATTTTACTAATTAAAGATGCTCATACAGACATACACAAGCAAATTATTACTGCAAAATAGGATATCTTCTCTATTGATTATCAAAACTGATCATAAAGTGCACGACTAATAGTTGTCCTGTGGACAGATTCTCCCACCTGAGATGTGGATCTCTGCAGCTCCTCCAGAGTTACCATGTGCCTCTTGGCTGCTTCTCTGATTAATGCTCTCCTTGCCTGACCTACCAGTTTAGGTGGACGGCCATGTCTTGGTAGGTTTGCAGTTGTGCCATACTTTTTCCATTTTTGGATGATGGATTGAACAGTGCTCCGTGAGATGTTCAAAGCTTGGGATATTTTTTTATAACCTAACCCTGCTTTAAACTTCTCAACAACTTTATCCCTAACCTGTCTAGTGTGTTTCCTTAGCATTCATGATGCTTTTTGTTCACCAAGGTTCTCTAACAAACCTCTGAGGGCTTTACAGAACAGCTGTATTTATTCTTAGATAAAAATACACACAGGTGGACTCTATTTACTAATTAGGTGACCTCTGAAGGCAATTGGTTCAACCAGATTTTAGTTAGGGGTATCAGAGTAAAGGGGCTGAGTACAAATGAACGCCACACTTTTCAGATATTTATTTGTTTAAAAAAAAAATTGAAAACCATTTATCATTTTCTTTCCACTTCACAATTATGTACCACTTTGTGTTGGTCTATCACATACAATCCCAATAAAATACATTTACTTATTTGGTGGCAACATGACAAAATGTGGAAAATTTCAAGGGGTGTGAATACTTTTTCAAGGCACTTTTTTATTTGCTATATTTTATCCACAAAAGTTATCCTTTAATGCAAAAAAATATTCATAGGAGTTGTAAGTGCACCTTTATGCATTACATCCAAATCCTCTACTGTACCCTTTAATCTGCTCCTAATTAAAGGTTCCTATTACTATCTCTGATTCAAATTCAGGGTTTTCACAGCCTTTTTTGCAAGAGCCTATTTTTAAGCAAGTCCAATATGCCCCAGATTTAAAAGATTGTTTTATGCTGTGCATTCTACCCTGTAATCAGGGGATTTTGACCGAAAAAATGCTTGATGCTTGAAAAAGTGTGTAACGTGTTTAGGTGTGTTTAGCCGCCTCAAGCGTTTAGGCATTAATTAATTTTATTGGCCAGAAAAATAAGTTATTCTGGCCATTGAAATGAATTAATGTTGAAGTGCTAAATGTGCCCAGCCTTCACACTTGTTTAGATGCTTTTACACGTATCAAGTGTTTTTTTCTGCAAAAAAGCCGCTGCTCTTGGATGCACTGCCAAGTGATTTTTCTTTACTGCCTCTAAACACCTCTGCCTTTAAACTTCTATTAACACCTATGGGTGCATAGACAAATAAGCTAACATGAAGGGGCATTTAGAGGCAGGAAAATAAATGCCAGACACCTCTATGAGCATCTGAAAAATGTTCAGTGTGCATGGGGCCTTATGGGAACTGGAACCAACAGAGTTATGGGACTTTTCTAAAAATGTGAAGAAATGTTTTCCCTTTCCGAGAGAATTTAAATACAAATGGTGTATATCCACTGTACATTGTCTGCCTTAACAAACATACCACCAAATTGGTTGATTACGTTCTTACATTTAAGAATTTCATAGAGTTTTATTTAGACGCTCTCCTAAGGTATTGGTCTGGTACAACTGTTTGTTCTATATTGACATTCACTCAAATTTGTTAATCCATGTCTGAGTGGATTCATTCTTATACAATAAAAGAGATTCCATCTCCAGGGTAGGCCTACATACCTGGAACTTTTGGAAGGAATGTATAAAAGCCTATCAGTCATGATAGACACCTGCAAGCTACTAAGATTTCCTTTTGTGTGGGCTTAATGTCCATTCACTTACGTAGAGTACTTTGAATTCCTTGCTGATAATGATTTTAGGGAGCATTTATTTTTTAAGGGTAGAAGCCTGTTTGGCTCTGTCATTGACTATGACCTGGTTCCTCTCATGCTTAGAGTGTACACTCTTACCACCCCAGGGGATACGTTGATAAGGATGATCAACCTCATTCTTTCTATGCTTTTATGACAGTTGCTAGTAGATGTACAGATACTTAATTTCCTTAAGCTGGCCATAGATGGATCAAAATTCAGCCAGTTTAGCAGGAACTGGCCAAATTTCAATCCATCTATGGGAAAACCTGTTGTGCTAAAGTTGATCATTTTCTTTTTTTTTTGTGTACGATTACTGCCACCGGCTGCAGATGCCAACAATAATCATTGTATTTATATGGTTGGGAAATCATCTGCTGTCAGAATACAATAGTGCAGTGGAAGGGATTCCCCCATCAACACTGAATGTGTTAATGGGGCAATCAAGTGTTTTTCTTTCCTTCAACCCTTGGTTTTGCCAAACTTTCCGTGTGGTCACCAGCAGCAGAAATTAGTGGGATATCTCCAAATTGATTACAGAGAACATTTTTAAACTTGCCTTGAGTTGAATGGAGGAGAGTTAGAACTTTTTGCCATCTTTGTTTTTATTGCTGTTTGTTTCCATCTTGGTGATTTTCCCTGCATTTTTGGTATGGTCACTAGATCAAGGATGAGGGGAAACTTCCCAATGAAACATAGATATCAGTAAAATCTTGACAGAAGTTCTAACCCCTCCTCATTCTATCCAAAATGAAAAATAGCTATAGTTGGACTTTGTTGTCGTTTAAAATGAAGCCACTCTAAATATACAGGATAATAATATATACTATATAGTGCCTATATAGTACAGTTACAGTACATCTAAAAGTAAAAAATTCCTACAGTATGTGCATTCTTTTCCTGGGTCAGTGACTCAAACAGTCACAGATTCCTAACCTAATAGCTATGAAAAAGATCTCTTGCATAACAAAATATAATTTAAACTGGAATCCAAATCGGTTTCATATCAGTGACAATTATTTGCTCTTTAATTTTAAAAAAGGTGTATCTATTCCTTTTTTTGGATTTCCATTCAGCAGAAGGGTTCATTTTTTGCTGCTCAAGTCTCTATTATTGCGCAGTGCTCTCTTTACACATATATAGTGATTTAAATTCTGAAAGGAATTTTTTTTTTGGACAACTAATTTAACTATGTACCCTGCCCAGGCATTTAATTAAATGTTCTATTTTTGTGTTTTCACTGATACTGGAAATGGAAATTAGGCAGGAGCTTCAAGGGCAGCAGAGGCTTTCTTAGTTGAAAGCTGTCTCTCTCACTGGTGTTTTACCAACTCCCACAATAGTGCTTTGTGACTGTTACGAATGATTGACAGGTTTGTGACTATCCTTTAAATAAACTATAAGGCATAATGTTTAATTTGATTCCTATCTCTCATTATTCTGTTCTTTTTAGCCTCAAGTATATATTTTGTATTTGAACAATACTAAAGCACAATTGGCCTTGGTACTTTTTAGAAACTGTAATTGGCCTTTGGTTCTTTTTAGAAACTGCAATTAAACTCATGAACCAAATGAACTGTGAGCGCCACTCCAAGCTGTCATCCTATGATACCTTGGTGACTCACATTGCTTCTGGGTGCCAGAGCTATGGCTAGCCCTGTGGGCAGGGCAAAATGTGTCAGGGGTTGTAGCCTTGGAGGAGTTGGGCTGACGCAGCATCCAACAATCATCTGTTTTGAAGATTATCTTTTTCAATGCCAAAACAAAAAATGAACAAATCACCAGTCAATGGCAATATACCGTATACCAAAATCACCCAGTGCTATCAAAACTGCAAGGCAACAGTCTCTGGGTAAAAAAATAAATAAGAAACTTGGTAAGATAGGGAGTAAAGCTGGGGGATGTAGAATGAGGGTAAGGAGGAAAAGCACAAAGGTGAGAATGGTAATAAAACTGTGTGATATTGATTTAGAAAACTAAGGTCCACATTCAGTCCATTATCTCTTGTATCAAACAGAAATATCACCCCTAGTTCAAAAGTTTTATTTTCCTGAGTATTTTTTAAAAATCTCTTGGGAACCAAAACATTTATGTTTTCCATAGAATGTCTGATTGTAAGAAATGATGTCTCACAACAAGTGTTCAGCACTCTTCTTTCTTGTGTTCTTTTATAGCGTGCCAACGTAGATTGATTCTTTTTGTAATTTCTAATCTGTTTATAACCTTCCTAGTTGCACTTGTTACATTAAATTAAGTGCACCACGTTACTGGATATACAGCTCAATGATTCTGCAATACTGAAGGGTTCTTTTTTTGTGTATGACACTTTTTAGTGGATTGGTGTGGCTGCACAGTTTGCAATGTTCCTTTGTTTGTGTCCCTGTAATCAGAATAAAGTGGACTATGTGGGCAGTGACAACATCATGCTGTGTGGAACTACGTGCCTGGAGGATTTGCTACAAGAGTTGTATGTTTCCCTGTATATTATTATTATTATTATTATTATTATACAGGATGTATATAGCGCCAACAGTTTGCGCAGCTCTTTACAACATGAGGGCAGGCAGTGCAGTTACAATACAATTCAATAAAGGAGGAATCAGAGGGCCCTGCTCATTAGAGCTTACAATCTAAAAAGGGAGGGTTTAAGTGAAACAAAAGGTAATAACTGTGGGGGATGAACTGATGGAGAAAATGAAAATGCAGTCGTTAGGTGTGGGTAGGATAGGCTTCTCTGAATAGGAGGGTTTTCAGGGATCGTCTAAAAGCTAATAGAGTAAAAGATAATCGGACAGGTTGGGGTAAGGAGTTCCATAGGATTGGAGAGGCCCTGGAAAAGTCCTGGAAGCGAGCAAAGGAGGAAGTAACTAGAGAGCTAAAGAGCAGGAGGTCTTGAGAGGAACGAAGAGAACGATTAGGTTGTTTTTTTGAGACTAGGCTAGTGATGTAGCTGGGGGCTAAATTGTGGATGGCTTTGTAAGTTGTTGTTAGTATTTTGAATTTAATTTTTTGGGTGAGCGGGAGCCAGTGGAGGGTTTGACAGAGAGGAGTATCAGACACAGAGCGATTGGTAAGGTGAATGAGTCTGGCAGCAGCATTCATGATGTATATAAGCGATGGTTCATGATTTTATCTATGTCTTATGCTGTGATCTAAGTGAAAGTGAAGGTTGAATGCATAAGGCTATATGTTGGTTTGACCACATGAAAACAGGGGTCCATCAACTGAGATGAGCACACACCAAAAACCTACATGATGATGTGGATTTTCAAGATTTTACATGAGAAAGTTTAAAGGACTACTCAATATGCTGAACTATTATACAGTTGCATGTTTTGGTGTGCTAATATGATTATATTCATATATGTGGATTTACAGTATATAAGTAGTTAGATTGCTTCACTAATATAAAAGGGATTGAGATTATGTTTGTATATGTTGATATACCTGGTTTGAAGAAGCACTGTGGTCATTGTGAAACACACATGTCATTTCCTGGATTCGGACACTCTTTCTTTGTTGGCTGTCATTTGCTATTTTTGGAATAAAATATTTGGGACGTTCCTGTGGCGTGCAGTCGTTCTTTTCTTCCTACCTTCTTCCACTTGTTTGCTGCTTCCCCCACATGACGTCTCGCAAACTGCAAACGAGACTTCTTATGGCTTTCTTTCAACAATGGCTTTCTTCTTGCCACTCTTCCATAAAGGTCAGATTTGTGAAGTGCACGACTAATGCCCCGTACACACGATCGTTTTTCATGCCGGTAAAACTGCAATTTTAAAAAATGGCCCTGAAAAATGATCGTGTGTAGGCTCCAGAGCATTTTTAACGACGTGAAAAACGGCCATTAAAAATTCCGGGCATGCTCTCTTTTTTCACGTCGTTTTTCATGTCGTTTTTTTTAACGACGTGAAAAACGATAGTGTGTATGCTTTAACGACGTGAAAAAAACGCGCATGCTCAGAATCAAGTATGAGACGGGAGCGCTCGTTCTGGTAAAACTAGCGTTCGTAATGGAGATAGCACATTCATTACACAGTAACGGACTGAAAAGCGCGAATCGTCGCTCAACAAACTTTACTAACAAGAAGGGTGGCGCCATTCGAACGGAACTTCCCCTTTATAGTGCCGTCGTACGTGTTGTACGTCACTGCGCTTTGCTTGATCGTTTTTTTTAATGATGGTGTGTACGCAAGGCAGGCTTGAGAGGAAACATGAAAAAAAACGAGGAGAAAAACGTCGGTTTAAAAAATGACATTAAAAACGATCGTGTGTACGGGGCATAATAGTTGTCCTGTGGACATATTCTCCCACCAGAGCTGTGGATCTCTGCAGCTCCTCCAGAGTTACCATGGGCCTCTTGGCTGCTTCTCTGATTAATGTTTTCCTTGCCCGGCCTGTCAGTTTAGGTGGACGGCCATGTCTTGGTAGGTTTGCACTTGTGCCATACGCTTTTCATTTTCGGATGATGGATTGAACAGTGCTCCGTGAGATGTTCAAAGCTTGGGATATTTTTTATGAATACAAGGGGTATGGATACTTTTTCAACACACTGTATATCTGATACTTGCCAATCTGTGAATTTAAGCTATAAGAGTATAACTAAAGGCATTTTTTTGGGGCTAGAGTGGTGAGGGGTTAGAACCATTGTCAGTTTTTTATTGCTTTCTGGGTCCCCATAAGAGAAATTAATACTCTAATAATTGTTGCAAACATCAATGTTACTGAAATTGAAGATAAGAGGAACATTACATTTTGCCACTAGAACAAGAATAGAGAGGAAGTCTTCCAATAGGGATACTTGTTCTTGTAACAACGGTGTAAGAGGGGATTTTAACAATATCCTTCTACTTCCTGTTGAGTCTACAGGATGTGAAGTAAATCTCCCCAATGAGGAACTGAAAAAAGAAAACAAAATGACAGCAATTTTAATCCCCCCCCCCATACTCTATACAACATAAAAAAAAAACAGTTTTGGGTTTAGACATATTTTAATGGATTAGAAATATACAGTACAGTAAAACCTTGGATTGCAGGCATAATTTGTTACTGAAACATGCTTGTAATCCAAAGCATTTGTATATCAAAGCAAATTTCCCCATAAGAAATAATGGAAACTCAATTGATTCGTTCCACAACCATTTATTCATAAATCCTTCAGTTTATAGTCCATATAAAAAAGATTATAGTATGTGATAGTTGTGTAACCATAAAATGTCCATCCACAAATGGCAGCCTCCACAAGGGGATTAGAAGCAAAATCCAGCAGGAGCTACAGAGTATAAAAGAAGAGAGAGGTGCCTCTAATGCCCTGTACACACGATCGGATATCCAATGGAATAAAATCCGATGGATTTTTCCATCGGAAATCCGATGAAGCTGACTTCCATCAGTCTTGCCTACACACCATCAGTCAAAAATCCGGAAAAAAACGTCCCAAACGTTGTGACGTAAAACACTCCGAAGAACCGAGAAAAATGAAGTTCAATGCTTCTGAGCATGCGTCGACTTGATACTGAGTATGCGTGGGTTTTTTCTCCGATGGAGTTCCCCACAGACGATCGGAATTTGCTATCGTTTTTTTTTCCATCGGAAAAATTAAAAACATGTTCTATTTTTTTATACCGAAATCATCAGAAAAACCGATCGTGTGTAGCAATATGATTACATTTAATGAAGGTACAACATTTAGCAACACACATGGTTGAGGATTAAAAGAGGCACATCTAAGTATGCCGGCATCCAGGGTAAATGCATAGACCGTCCTCCTGGCCGGCTCTCACCGCTATCAATCTACAATCATAACCGGAAAGACTACCCTGCAGTAGAGTGATCTGAAAGCGAGGCTTGAAACGCTCATAGAAGCGACGTCATCAATGGCGGTGAGGAGGATGGTCTATGTGGACAGCTTTACCTTGGATGCCTGCATATTTAGATGTGTTTGTTTTAATCATCAACCATGTGAGTTTCTAAATGTTGTACCTTCATTAAATGTAACCTTATTGCTACACTTAGAGGCGCCTCTCTTCTATTTTATATTCAGTTGTGACATGACACTACTCTTATATCAAGACATCACTTGTATATCAAGTCAAAATTTATAAAAAAATGTTGCTTGTCTTGCAAAACGCTCTCAAACCAAGTTAATCTCAAACCAAGGTTTTACTGTATGTGGAAATGTATCACTAAGCGTCATAGCTCTAGATCTACATGGAACAGCCAGGATGGATTACCAGGCTGATATAATCTTATAAATAGGTAATTTTGTCTTTTTCCATAATTTTCCATAATAACGCATTTAATTAAATATATGTTTATAATATTATACTTCTTTGGGCTGTGATAAGGCAGTGGACTCATCACAGAGGTCCAAAAAACCCTCCACTGAGTCAGATATTTTCAATGAGCAGGGAGCAGGGACGCAATATAGGTCTGACTTAGTAAGGGACGTGTTGGATCCCTGTAAAGAGATGGCTGCTGCTGGCAGGGAGCAGGCTTTTCTACTTTATGAAGAAACCTAACTGTAATGCCCCATACACACGATCGTTTTTCTTGCCATTTTTTTTCTTGCCGTTTTTCACGTCGTTTTTTTCATGTTTCCTCTCAAGCCTGTCTTGCGTACACACGATCATTTTAAAAAACGATCAAGCAAAGCGCAGTGACGTACAACACGTACGACGGCACTATAAAGGGGAAGTTCCATTCGAATGGCGCCACCCTTCATGTTAGTAAACTTTGTTGACCGACGATTCGCTCTTTTCAGTCTCGTGCTTTTCAGTCCGTGACTGCGTGACGAATGTGCTATCTCCATTACGAACGCTAGTTTTACCAGAACGAGCGCTCCTGTCTCATACTTGATTATGAGCATGCGCGTTTTTTTTGACGTCGTTAAAGCATACACACTATCGTTTTTGACGTCGTTAAAAAAAACGACATGAAAAACTACGTGAAAAAAGAGAGCATGTTCGAAAGTTTTTCACGTCGTTAAAAATGCTCTGGAGCCTACACACAATCATTTTTAATGGCCATTTTTTTTAATGGCATTTTTAATGGCATGAAAAATGATCGTGTGTATGGGGCATAAGACATTAAGCACCTTAAATATATTTAGCTAATGTAAACTGATGGTTTTATTAGGCTTTAAGCCAGTGCATAATTTACAGGGAAGTTAGAGGGGGCAAGCTAAGAATGTAAAGTAGTAGAAATGCAGTTTCCAGGATATCCATTATGTCTAGGCTGTGGACATTCCATTATTCACATATTCTTACCCAGGAATGAATTACCTTTAACCACTTCAATAAAGGGCATTTTCACCCCGATCCTGCCCAGGCCAATTTTTAGTTTTCAGCGCTGTCGCAATTTGAATGACAATTGCATCGTCATGCAACACTATACCCAAATAAAAGTTTTATGATTTTTTTCCCCACAAATAGAGCTTTCTTTTGGTGGTATTTGATCCCCTCTGCGGTTCTTACTTTTTGCGCATTAAGCAAAAGAAGAGCGATAAGTTTGAAAAAAAAAAACACAATATTTTTTACTTTTTGCTATGATAAATATCCCAATTTAAAAAAAAATATATAAAATTTCCTCAGTTTAGGCCGATACATATTCTTCTACATATTTTTGGTAAAAAAAAAATCGCAATAGACGTATATTGATTGGCTTGCGCAAAAGTTATAGTGTCTAAAAAATAGGGGATAGAACTATGGCATTTTTATTTTTTTTATTTTTTTTACTAGTAATGGCGGTGATCCGCGATTTTTATTGGGACCATGACATTGTGGCGGACATGTCGGACACTTTTGACACTATTTTGGGACCATTCACATTTATACAGCGATCAGTGCTATAAAAATGCACTGATTACTGTATAAATGTGACTGTCAGGGAAGGGGTTAACACTGGGGGGCGATCAAGGGATTAATTGTGTTTCCTAGGGAGTGATTCTAACTGTGGGGGGAGGGGACCGATCAGTGTTCCTCTGTACTGGGAACACACCATCGGTCTCCTCTCACCTCACAGGACGTGGATCTGTGTGTTCACACACACAGATCCACATCCCTGCCTCTGTTGCCGGTAATCGCGGGTGCCCGGCGGACATAGCGCCCGCCGGGCACGCACACTGGCTCCCGAGTGACGCTGCGGGCACGCGCGCGTGCCCCCTAGACGTCCGGGAAGCCCAGAACGTCATATGATGCCTGGCCAGGATGGGAGATTCCTGCGGACGTCATATGGCTGGGATGGGAAGTGGTTAAAGCAAGTTTTTTACCTTTTTAGCTGCAGGCATTCTGGAGCAATTTATTCTCAAAGTTTAGAGTAGAGGCACTGATTCAAGTTCTCTTAGCAGCTCAACTACCCCTACTCCTTCCTCCAAGAGCACCTACTCTGTGTTTACATTAGAGATTAGAAGAGTGGAAGGATGCTAAGTCACTGCTGGGAAGGGTTAACCTGAAATAGTAAGATAAATTTGCTTTTGCTTCTGCTACAGATTTTAAGGATTGTGTTGGCGAGGGCTTGCTTTAAAGATCATTCACTGCTTGTTAAGAATAGTAACAAAATACTTGAACGTCCATAGTCTGGCCACAGGTCCATAACATGATGTACGTATCTATAAAGTAGTGAATGTGACATTCACCAAACATTCATAGGTGGTTAAACCATCCCAGTAATTTAAAACACACATACCAGGATTATTAACCTGCAGTCATTTTTTTGGTGAATGTCATCTATGGTCATCTATGGTTTTAGAAATATGACCCATAGTGTTTAATTTTTATATTTTTAATTTTTATATTTGTGAACAGTTTGAGAGCGAAAAGAAAAAAGAAAACTTTCTTGATATCTATTTTCCTATTCATGCACTAGAATAGCATGAGGATAGCGCTAACAATATGGAACATTAATCAGAACAGCAACCATTGTTGAAATAACTCTAACAGTGCAGAATATTCTTCTCTAATATAATACTCTGTACAAAATGGTGAAGAAGGCAATTAAATTAACTGTACAACCAGGAGATATAAAAATAAAGGGGAACACAAGCTTTCTTTTTGTTAAAATTATTAGCTGCAGTAAAATGAGCTGTCATGCATAATTCAGACTAATAATAGATAGCGATTTTACAAACTACTTTTGGTTTTGAGCAATATTAGATACAGTATATTAAATAGCCCTGAAAGGTCACATTTGCATGCAGTAATATTAGTATAGCACAACATGAAACTATATTTAGACAATTTCCAAGAAACTGGACTTACAGCTGAAAGCAACACTGTTTTAAAAAATTATATTTAATTAAAGAACTGACAGTGGTGAATTTCTAAAGTATAATACATAAATAATGAATGTCTTTCTGCATGCCTCTAATTATTTTTAGTGGCTTAGCGGAAAGACTCAGGGTCCTAGAAATTGGACTTAAGATAAAATAAGAGTAAGAACTGATATCTCCTTTGTCTATGTGTTACTGCAAGGGTCTAACTATATGTTATGTGATCCCTTAGAAGTTTAAAAGAGGCTCTAGTCTACCCATTGCTGTCATGACGATAACTTCAAACACTATATTCTTTGATGTATGAGTGCAGGGGCATCTATCAATGAGCATTTCTGTCAAGTAACTTTTTATTTTTTGAGTTTTCTGCACCCCCCCCCTTAAAGCGGAGGTTCACCCAAAAGTGAACCTCCGCTTTTCGGAACCCTCCCGCCCTCCGGTGTCACATTTGGCACCTTTCAGGGGGGAGGGGGTGCAGATACCTGTATAAAACAGGTATTTGCACCACTTCCGGGAGCAGACTCCCACGGGAGTCCCGCCCCTTCGCGTCACCCCCCGTTGTGTTCTGGGAAACACTTGGCTCCCAGAACACAACGGGAACCAGTGAGGACGGCGCAGCGTGACCCGCCGCATGCGCCATAGGGAACCGGGCAGTGAAGCCGTAGCGCTTCACTTCCCGATTCCCTCACCGAGGATGGCGGCGGGGGAAGCCGAGAGCTGAGCGGTAGCTCGGCTTCGCCTGCCGACATCGCGGGCGACCTGGACAGGTAAGTGTCCTTTTTTTAAAAGTCAGCAGCTGCAGTATTTGTAGCTGCTGGCTTTTAAAACACATTTTTCCGGTGAACCCCTGCTTTAAATAACTTTCACTTTTGCCCCTTGCTGCCTAGAGAAATATGCAGGCCACCCTAACATTTCCTTCTGAAAATACTAGTTGTCTAGTGTCATTCTAATCCAATGGTACCAGTACACCACAGCACAAACCACATCACATACTTCTGCCTTTACCTGTTATACCGGAAAGTGATAGAAAGAAATTACTAAAGTCAAATAATCAGTTGAACAGGCAGGCAAGTATCATCTTTCATGAAGGTTAGCAATGCTGCACTAATTTTTCTCTCAGGACAGGATTCAAGAGAACGCATGATGTGATCATAACGTGCCCATCAAATTATGAAAAGATTGGTGAGTAAACTGTGGCTTCTGAAGAAAAACATGTTTCTGCTCCTCTAGCACTATTCCTTTTCCCTCATAATATAAAAGCCCTCTTTTTACATTTACAGAACTAAAAGTTTTTGTCTATGTCTCACACATATCATGTAGCACTATCCATAAGTCACTTACCAAATTCCTATACTCAATTTATTCCATTGCCTTTCACCTAATTTACACAGAGTTTTTAGTTCCCATTGGCTGTTTTGGCCATATTCACTTTTGATGTTATGGAAAATGGTATCATTTTGTTTGAACTTGTGTTTATATAACCTAAAAAGTATTTAATTTAGCAGTGCCATATTCATTAAGGAGAGAGCATTCAAAACCTATGGCCACATAAAGCTATTGGGGATCTTATACATTATATTCATGATGTCAAAGGCACTAAGTGAGAAAAGAAGATGAAGTGTCCTGAATTTGCAAGGGTAAACAGCAAATGGCTTATGGTCTGCCCAGAGACAATGGGTGGGGCACATATGAAAACTGTTATGCCCTGTACACACGATCAGAATTTCCTATGAAAAAAGTCTGACAAAATTTTTTCATCGGATATTCCGCCCATGTGTGGGCCCCATCAGACTTTTTTCCGTCGCAGTTTAGAAATAGAACATGTTTTTTTTTTCCTATGGAAAAAAATCCCATCGGAAATTCCGATCATCTGTGTGGAACTCCGACGGAGAAAAAAACACACATGCTCAGAATCAAGTCGACGCATGCTCGAAAGCATTGAACTTAATTTTTCTCGGCTTGTCGTAGTGTTTTACGTCACCACGTTTTGGATGGTCGGAATTTGGTCTGACAGTGTGTATGCAAGACAGCTTGAATGGAATACCTACGGAAAATTCCGTCAGATTTTAGCCCATAGGAAATTCTGATTGTGTGTACAGGGCATTAAGCTTGATTTGGGATGTATTTACCTAATTGCTATAAACTATCTGTGTGTTCAAGGCAAGCAGCACAGCCCTGGTTCAACACTGAACAAGTGACTGGGCATCATTCTCTGTTGTATTGGTAACATTTGTTTCACTCCAGTTCATTAGGAGGAATGGTCACTTCTGATTACCGTAAAGTGTCTATGTTTAGTATAAATGAGTGCCTCTTCACAGTGTGACATTGGAACAAAACAGTCTTTTGCAGGGCTGGTGGCTGGTGCTTTTTTGTGGCTCTGAAATACCTCTACAAATTATTGTTTGCTGCTGTTATTCATTTGGCTCTTACAATTATATCTATCTTTCTGCCTATCTACATAATCATTATGCAGTCTAACAAACCTGGTCCACTTGTGTATCTGCAATCACATGGTCTGCAAAACGTGTGGTACCACTACATTCTTTCAGGGATAGGAAAAAAATGATTATAAGAAGTGTGTAGCAGATAGCAGTTAGAATTCTCCTATTGTTCTGTCCCGTTGTTACTTTGTAAAAGCTACAGTAGTTCGAATTTTTATTTTTTTTACATTTAAATTATTAAAAACAAGTATGCCCAGTCAATATGGCAATGGTTTTTCAGTAAATTAAATGAAAAAGTATGTCTTCAGTAGCTCTCAGTATATGCAAGGACACTCTGAATATGGAAAAATAAAAAAAAACAACTGGAAGGCTCACCAACCTAGTGTATTACTTGTAAGCATTTTTTTTTTAACAAGAGTTCTTGGAAGAAAGTTTGTCATTAGTCATGTCTGTGTAAGTGCACACCTTTAGTGGTCAGCAGTGGGACTACTTTGTGGTGGTGTCTCACTCTTTGACCTGATTCTGAAGGAAAACTACTCCTGGGGGAGTCAAGTGTGCACTGACAAGCTGACTTCTTCCAAGGACCCATTAGTGAGTATATGTTTTTTTTTTTGGTAGATTAAAATGGTAACAGTAATTCATACCAATTTTTGCGCCTTTCTGTTTTTTTAAAGGATTGTGCTTGGCTCTGCTAGACAGAACTCACAGCAGTGATTTGTGGATACTAATTCATTCTCCCATCTTATACTCCTTCAAACAACTGTCCACAGGGCATCTGTTGCTACTGCTTCTGCTTTGGCTTGGTCCTCAGTATATGGTTCCTTAAGTTTATGAAAGAAGATAAAATACTGTACAAAACGTGGCTACATTGAGTATTTATCCTTACCAAATCTACTGCTTCATTTGCTTTTACTCTGGCCTCTGTTGCTGTGTCCTCAGCATTGTCAATCAAGTCCTTGATATTGCTGTATGCTTTGAAAGCCACCGTAGCATTAAATGAGAGGTTTTTAGCTTCAGCAAGGATTCTGTGAAAGTAGATAGCAATGTTAAATTCAAGTCTAAATGAAACCCTGCAGAAAGGAATTGATATCAAAATAATGTGTAAAATACATTGCCGCTACAGGAAAGCAATTTATTTATGCACTGACTCCACAGCAGATAAACGGCTACATATTCTTTGCTTATAAAATCAGTTTATCTGGGAGTCTAGATGTTTCGGCAGCTGCATGCACAGTTTCCTGCTCAATCATTAAAACATATAGTTTTATACCCAGCCAGTCTTTAGCGCTGTGACACAGAAACACAATGGGAGACATTCTGTAAGCAACATTAAGTACCGTTATTAAAGGAGAAGTATGACCAACGTTATTTTGGCCATACTTCTATTCTGGGTCACAGGAGTGCACATACTTTTGCTCTTCTGTGACCCAGAATCAGTTGACAGCGGCCAAAAGCCTGCTGCAAGCTGACATTACAGAGCTGCTCCAGGCTCTGGAAGAAACCCAACCATATTGTTGGAGTCCACCGGATGCCTGAGCCAGCTACTCCTGCCCCTCCCTATTCCTGCACTCTAGTGATTGCTGGAGGGCAGTGGCGGCCCTTCAATAGGGGGAGCAGGGGCGCCGCCCCCCCCCCAAAGCTACTTATTAAAAAAAAATATATATATACATATTTTTTTTAAAGTGTCTCTTTAAGTGGGTGTGTTAAGGGTGCCGGACACGGGGTGCTATTGGAGGCATGACCCATGTGTAAACACGTGATTGGGGCTAAGAAGCTCTATTGGCGTAGTTTAGAGTGTGTTCTGGGCGCAAAGCTTGTAGCCCCAAAAACTCCACCTCTAGCATTAGGTTTCCAGTGCTTGTAATTGATTGGGTCCATAGGGTGGGGCTTTAATCAGACCTGCAGCGTAATTGGCTCAAAGGCTGCCTGTCTCCTTCAGTAAGTGAGGGGGTAATCACCAGCAGAAGAAGAAGGATGAGCCCACCTGTTCAACACATCAGACATCTGCTGAGCCCTCAATGGCGGAGCCCTCTGTCCCCTTCCCACCCCAGCAGCAATATGAAACATCTGAGCAGGAGGTTGAAGGTTCTGGCATGCTGGAATTCATCAATAAGTTGGAATCCCCTCCGGATGCGGCTTCCCCGGTTAGTGATGATAAGATGGACACCGTTCCTAGCCCTGTGGAAGAAAGACATGTGGAGAGAGCAAGTTCCACCATTAAGTCTGCAACAACTGGGAAGAAATCTGACCCCACCATCAGCCATAACATTGCAGAGGAGACAACACATTAAGCAGGTACAGTGTGTGTGCAAGATGGTGTGAACTTCAATGACAATGGGCTTGCTGAGGGTTGTAGTGCTGCAGGCAGTCAGCCCAGACCCATAGACAATGAACAGCATACATCTGATAATAACTGTCAGCTTCAGTCTGCAGAGAGGTCCATGGACAATACAGAGACTTTGCCTGGACCAGACACAGCGACTGTTTCTGTGAATGGTGGAGGAGATGCTGGGTGCAGTAGTGCCACAACTCTCCAGGAGTCTGCAGTGGACAGGATTGAACCTGTGTGTTCAGAGCAGAGGGAGAGGGAGAGAGCGAGTTCTGCCTCTGCTAATCAGAAGACTGCTATCCCAGCTGATTCAGACTCTCTGCCAGCAGCTTTGAATGTGTCTAAGGACAAGACTGCAAATGCTGGAGGTGTAAGGAAATCTTATGCTGGTGTTACTGGTACAGGATCTGTGAAGGGGGAGCAAGCAGGGAAGGAGCATGAAAATGTTTTATCTTCTTCCCTGTTTAAAAGGAGGAATGTCGTCCAGTTGAAATTGGAAGGCGGTGGAATCCCCCCACATAGGAGGGCAGTGGTGGATAAAATTTTGCAGATGGGGTTTACGCCCGCAGATATCTTCGCCCTGATCAGTCCGGCAGGTTCCTATGAGTATGATTTGTCCTTTATCCGTCCAGAGTCTTTGGACATATTTTGGGAGAAATATGAGCACGTGTGTAGGGGCCTGCCGGACTGGAGAGGGCTCATCCCCAAACTTGTTTCACGCCAGCCCCTCATTAAAATGGTCACAATTCTGGTACGTAATGAGTCCATTCCACAGGGGGATTTATCTGTATGGTTGAGAGGGTATGGGGACGTCCTGAGCCCCCTAAAAAAGATTTTGGACGATCTGGGAATATGGACAGGGGGATGGTCTGTGCAGCTAAAATTAAAAGTAATTGACAATGTCGTCAAGCATCTGCCATCCTCAGCTTTCCTGGGGAGGGACAGGCTGACCATCTTTTATCCAGGCCAGCCAAAGCTGTGTAACAAATGTGGAGATAAAGGGCATCTTGCATCCTCCTGTCCAGTGCTGAAGTGCTCTCTGTGTCAGGGTACAGGACATTTGGCTAAGGATTGTAACATCATGAGGTGCAATCTGTGCAATGCGGTGGGACATCCTTACAGTCAGTGTCCTGAGGCAATGCACAACAAGCCTGAGCTCATGAGAGAGTTCTTCCGCCTGGACATGGAGAATGCTCAGAGCTCAGCAGCTGGAATACCTGTGAGTCCATCTGAGTCTGTGCCAATACCCAACGTGTCTGTGTCTCCCCAGTCTGTGGTGCCCCAGTCTGTGCAAGTACCCAATGTTTCTGTGTCTTCCCAGTCTGTGCATTTACCTAGTGTGTCAGTGTCTTCCCAGTCTGTAGGTAAGGTGTCAGTTGCCGAGAATGTGTCCAATCCTTCTGTGTCGTGTCTTCTAAAATTGCAGAGGCAGCGAGAGGTGCTGAGGCAGGTGCATCAAGTGCGGTGCCAGCCCTCCTCCCTCGACGCTGCAGGGTTCCTGTTAAGGATCGTGGGGTGCAGAGGAGTGGGGAGGATGGTGAAGAGGCTGGCCTGGGGGTAGATAAGGGAAGGAAGTGTGGGGGAGGTGGAGGGGAGGATAGGAGTGGGGAGGCTTTTGACTCCGGTTTGTCCAAGGATGATATGGAGTGGTTGGAGGATAAAAGGAGGAGGGGCAAAAGGAAGGAAAAAAAAGGAGGTACAGTTACCTTAAGTACTAGGGTTTTGCCTTTGGCGAATAAATTTAAGGTACTGTCAGATGATGATGACTGGGACTCGTTCATTTCAGCATCCTCTACGGATGATGAGTGCCAGGGTGCAACGAAGCATGCTGGTTCTCCAGGGAGAGGGAGTAGCCAGGCTAGGAAACGGCTGCCCCAACTACCCTAATGTCAGATCCCACTCATTTTATATAAAAGGCTATATGCATGGTGACGGTGACGTTCTTTAGTCTGGCTCTCCCGTAGGGATTATGTTGTGCGCAATTTGGTTTGCACCGTTTATTATGTTCTTGTGTTTTGTTTTGTTTTATTTAGTCATATTCAATTATTTTGTAAATATGTTTTATTTATTATGGTTTTATTGTATATAAGTTGTTGTTTGTAAGATTTTTCAATAAACAAAATGAACCCCGAATAATGGGCACAGTAGGTGTACAGACCCAGGAACTCAGTACAGGGATGGTGGGAACCCCTCATAATGGGCACAGTAGGTGTACAGACCTGGGAACTCAGTACAGGGATGATGGGAGCCCCTCATAATGGGCACAGTGAGGCTGCAATTGACTGGCACAGTTTTACCTAGCAGTAATGATACATAATCACCTGATAAATGGCTATTTACAGCACTGCATTACTAAAAGTTCAACTTTTCAGTTTGCGCCCCACCCAAAATTTTGAGCACCAGCCGCCACTGCTGGAGGGGCAGAGTGGATACCAGAGACTGACAGTCAATGCTCTCCCGTCCAAGCAGACTAAGAACTGGGTGATCAGCGGTTAGATGATCATTTAGTTCTCAGGCTTATTGCTGGTGGAGGGCAGCTGAAGCATCAGACCAATGCTGCAGCATGGGGGTGAGTATGTATGTTTATTTTTTTCTAAGTCCCTACTTCTCCTTTAAGTAATTATTCTGCTAAATATCCTCCGTCAAAAGGATTAAAAACATAAGTCAGTCATATAGTGAAGCACAGGGGCATAGAAAAGTGTGGGGAGGTAATGGGGTCCAACCCTCTCCCAAAGAGCTCCCTGTCCAAGTGCCAAGTGCTGCTGAACCACTTAGCAATAGGGCAACAGTCAATAAAATAAAATTTAAGGCAGAGTGATCTTCACTGCAGCTGGCACTGCATGTAGTACTGCGATGATCCACTGGGCCAGGGGACAGACACAGTGATCTGTGCAGCCAGCCTGTGTATAGTGACTGCAATGTAATATGCCGAATGCACCACCTGCATTGCTGCTTAAGTTCTGCCCACCGAACTCTACTTTTGGAGACTGGATCATATCAGCAATTCTGCCTGGTGCCTGCAGCCCCAATATGTGTGGACAATTGGTCTGGTAAGAGTATTTTAGCATGAGGGATTTGATACATGTGGATTTGGATGCATAGGGAAAAACTGGCTGGCACTTTTAACCATGTACATATGTATGTGTGAGCACATTTTCACAAATATACTGTTCTGGTTGTTGAGACTGTATTACACTATTCTAAGATTTTGGTTTTGTTTTTTAACCACAAACAACTTGAGGTCTTGAATGCTGGAAAGCTTTTAGGAGCAGAGTAGGATAGGATTGATGATATGTGACTGGAAGCGATATACTGTATATTTGGTAACAGTATATTAGCACACATGAATGAAGAGGACACTTAGAAAGAGCACTGGGGGATTTTGTACTTAAGCACTTATTTTTTTTAATGTTATTTATAATCTATTCATTGGGATGGGGAGGGTGTTTTTGTTTACAGCTGCTATGAGGACTTTTTTAGCGCTGAAACATTACCCAGTTTACTTCAATTGATTGTCCATTGGCATATTCTTCACATTCTTGAAGGAACACTTGATGGCAGACTTGATTAAAAAATGTGTTTTTAAATTTTAGTTCAAAGAACACATTGATTCACGGGTAGTAGTGGGGGTTGGGAAGTGATTACAGGAAGGCTTAATCACTTGAGTACAAGCCCATTCATTATCAGTCTAATTTTCAGTTTCCAGTGCTGTGATAGTTTGACCAACAAAAACTCTATCATGCAATAGAGTACCCAAGTGAATTTATTTTAGCATTTTTTGAGACAGATGGAGCTTTTGTGGTATTTAATAACCACTTTTTTATTTTTTTATATAATGAAAAAATATACTTAAAATTTGGAAAAACATTGTTTTCCTTACTTTCTGTTCTAAAACATAGCAAAAAATGCTAGGACAGTACACACAATCCCTAACTAACTCCATTGTAGAAAGTAGACTCCCTTAGGGTTTAATTTATTTAACCACTTAAGCCCCGGACCAATATGCAGCATAAAGACCAGGCCCCTTTTTGCGATTCGGCACTGCATCGCTTTAACTGACAATTGCGTGGTCGTGTGTCGTGGCTCCCAAACAAAATTGACGTCCTTTTTTTCCCACAAATAGAGCTTTCTTTTGGTGGTATTTGATCACCTCTGCGTTTTTTTTTCTTTGCGCTATAAACAAAAATAGAGCGACAATTTTGAAAAAAATGCTATATTTTTTACTTTTTGCTATAATAAATATCCCCCAAAAATATATAAAAAAAAAATGTTTTCCTCAGTTTAGGCTGATACGTATTCTTCTACATATTTTTGGTAAAAAAAAAATGCAATCAGCGTTTATTGATTGGTTTGCGCAAAAGTTATAGCGTTTACAAAATAGGGGATAGTTTTATGGCATTTTTATGAAAACATTTTTTTTTTACTAGTAATGGCGGCGATCAGTGATTTTTTCCGTGACTGTGACATTATGGTCGGACACTTCGGACACTTTTGACACATTTTTGGGACCATTGTCATTTTTACAGCGATCAGTGCTATAAAAATGCACTGGTTACTGTAAAAATTACACTGGCAGTGAATGGGTTAACCACTAGGGGCGCTGAAGTGGTCAAGTGTGCCTAAGGGAGTGATTCTCACTGTTAGGGGGCGTGGCTATGAGTGACACGTCACTGATCTCCACTCTGATTACACAGAGCGGAGATCGGTGACAGTGTCAGTAGGCGAGCGGGGAGATGTTGTGTTTACACTAACTTTTGAAAGAATTGCTTAAACGTGCATCCTCACAGGGTGATGGCTGTGGATGCACATGTACAAATGTGCCAACGTCCCGATATGACAGGAGGAATATGAATAGACTAAGAAAATGGACTTTAGGCGGCACATGGATAAGTAATGTAAAAAACGAAGGGTTTTTATTTTAAACAAAGTAGTAAGAAAGTACATATAAACATTCAAACAATAACAGTTTGTTTGTACTTAGGTACACGGCTCAGGCTAGTGCTTTAACAGTGCTTCAAAAATTGTATGACATGAAAGCATTCCACCTAAAATGAAATGCAAAACCAACAAACCAGAGGCTAATAAACAGTAAACATATGAAGCAAGTGGCAAGAGCCATGGGTCCAGTGTATCAGATATAATCTTGAATTGCTCTACCAGTTTCGCGAATTAACGCTTCTTCAGGAGCACAGTAATCAATCGGATGTGCTGCCAAATGCAACACACACCTAGGTGAGGTTTTGATTGGCTATTTGTCGATAACGACTAGCCAGCCATAGTAAAAATCACAATGATTGACAGCTGTGTATACTGCTGGGTAGAGGCTGCTAATGTGCAGCGACAGGTAATGTCCTCCAGGAATTTTTAAGGTTGTAGCTACCACAGTATAGAGGGAAGAGGCTCAATAAACGGCAGTATAAATCCTGGTGCAAATGTGGGCAGAGGGTATCTAACTTCAGGGAGCCTCTAATACAATGGCCAGGCTGTAGACCTGTGCCTTCAAAGGAAAAAAGGAGGAATCGACCAGTCCGGAGCACTCCCAGCAGTCAGCTGACTGCTGGGAGTGCTCTGGACTGGTCGATTCCTCCTTTTTTCCTTTGAAGGCACAGGTCTACAGCCTGTCTGCTGGGAGTGCTCCGGACTAGCCTGAGCCGTGTACCTAATTACAAACAAACTGTTATTGTTTGAATGTTTATATGTACTTTCTTACTACTTTGTTTAAAATAAAAACCCTTAGTTTTTTACATTACTTATCCATGTGCCGCCTAAAGTCAATTTTCTTAGTCTATTCATATTCCTCGTGTTTACACTAACATCTCCCCGCTCCATCCCTCCATGAGACGATCGCGGGGATCCGCGGTCCAACTCACGGGGATGGCGGCGCGCGACCACTCAGCAGGCAGTTAAAGGCGACGTACGTGATTGTGCCTATACGAGCCATTCTGCCGACGTACATATGCCGTGGGCGGTCGTTAAGTGGTTAACACAATTTTCCAAAAAGAAACATGCTGACATTTAGGTGGTTCAAATTTGGATAATGATAATGATTTACTAGATTCAGCAGTATCATGGGTCATACAAAAAGGGAGGAGGAGGTGAAAGGATTAAAGTACAACTAAAGGCAAAACTTTTTTAGTAATTCTGGATAGAGTGGAGATGGATTTGAACACCTGCCAGTTTTTATTGCTGTCTGGGCCCCTGTTAGGGAGATTCACCCTCTCTATTTGTCCTGTTCACCATTATCAATGAAAGTGAAAGTAAAAGACAACCCCAATTTTAGAGTTATACCCAGAAAAGTAATAGAGGGGAATTCTTCCAATAGGGACACTGGTTCTGGAGACCTCGGGTCCCCAAGAAATGATTTTAATTTACGGAGATTTCCTCTCACTTCCTGTTTTGCCTATTGGACAGGAAGTGAAGGGGAATCTCCCTAATGGGACAAAAATGGCAAAAATAAGCCTTACAAGGGATAAAAATATAGTGGGAGGATGGAGATGAAGGGGTTAATGTTCAAATTTGCAGGATAAAGAAAGTGAGTGGTTAATACACAGCCACCTAGAGACAGGATAAAAATCTGATCCACAGGGGAGGAGGGGAAGGTGAAAGGGTTAAAATGATCCTGCAATCAACTCCCTCGACCCCTAATCTACTGTTCCTGTGCTCTGGAACTAGTGAATAAACATTCAGTCATTAGTCCCTCCTTCCTATGTTGTAAGAGGAAAGGGTGAGCTCTCCAATGTAAACTGTTTACATTTGTGTATGCTGTGATTGATCATCATAGTAATCCCATGGTGCAGAGCCACTTGGATCAGCTATTTACTCTGTGTCTGTGAACTGAGTCATCCAATGACTGGTTAAAGACCAATTTGGCTGGTTAAAGACCAGGCCCCTCTTTGCGATTCGGCACTGCGTCGCTTTAACTGACAATTGCGCGGTCGTACGACGTGTCTCCAAAACAAAATTGACGTCCTTTTTTTCCCACAAATAGAACTTTCTTTTGGTGGTATTTGATCACCTCTGCTTTTTTTTTTTTTTTTGCGCTATAAACAAAAATAGAGCGACAATTTTGAAAAAAATTACATATTTTTTACTTTTTGCTATAATAATTATCCCCAAAAAATATATAAAAAAACATATTTTTTCCTCAGTTTAGGCCGATACGTATTCTTCTACATATTTTTGGTAAAAAAATCACAATAAGCGTTTATTGATTGGTTTGCGCAAAAGTTATAGTGTCTACAAAATAGGGGGTCGTTTTATGGCATTTTTATTAATATATATTTGTTTTACTAGTAATGGTGGCTGCGACATTATGGCGGACACATCGAACACTTTTGACACATTTTTGGGACCATTGTCATTTTTACAGCGATCAGTGCTATAAAAATGCACTGATTACTGTGAAAATGACACTGGCAGTGAAGGGGTTAACCTCTAGGTGGCGCTGTAGGGGTTAAGTGTGACCTATTGAGTGATTCTTACTGTACAGGCTTGGCGTTTAACGACACTAATCGTCGTTCCCTATGACAGGGAACAGACGATCACTGACACGCCACTAGGAAGAACGGGGAAAGGTTTGTTTACCTCACCCTGTTCTTCAGCTCTGTGACCCGATCGCGGGACACCAGCGGCGATCGGGTCTGCGGGTCCCGCGGGCGCGGTCATGGAGCTTCGGACCGAGTTGCGAGTGCACCGCCAGCGGCACGCGCGACCCACGGACAGGTTCTTAAAGGGAATGTGCCTGTACGCCCTTGTGCCTGTCCGTGCCATTCTGTCGATGTACATCTTCGTGCGGCGGTCCTTAAGTGGTTACATAACAATAACACCACAGACTCTGTGATAAAAATGTGTAAACAAAAAATATGCTGAAGCATGTAGCAAAACATATATATATATATATATATATATATATATATGATAATTTCTATGGGCTTCAACACATCATGGCCTGGATTCATTTATTAGAGTAGAGGTTGTTCACAAAGTTTTTTTTTTGAATACCCAATCAAGTGCCAGGAAAAAAACAACATCAAAAAAATTGAACTTTCCTAAATCATGATCAGTTTCCTGAAGTTTACAATGTGTGACCTTATTCACTAGACTCAGTAAACATTTTCTTTGTAGTCATTATCCCTTTAATAAATCAAAACCTGTTCTTCACACTGAGGTATTAAGTAAATCTTTCATATGTAAATCACATATACCCAATTTAAAAATCTTCCATCTTTTTACAGCATGTGTCAGTTTTCTACCTTAGTTCCACTTTAAGCAAGTCTTTGCAATACTAAGTTATATTTTCTGTTAGCCAGCTTTCAGTTACTTCTCCAGAATGTAGCTAAAATAAATATATTACCTATCCACCAAGTTCTACTGATTAAGTAACAAACATATTCTGGAAAGGTAGGTGGCATTGCTGTGCTGTGTTTCAGCTTGAAAAGGGAAATGTTTTAATATAAGTGAGCCAAGCCTGTCTCTAAAACTGGCAAGATGCATTCATAAAATGTCTATGAGTGCTTGGGAAAATGTAAAAGTAGCTGTAATTGAAGTGCAACAGGCTGGCAATCTTTATAAAAGTGCATTGGTTCAACGTATTATAATTTACATACTTGATTATATGCCACTATTTTATGCAGCACGTTTAAAAATAAATATGAAGAATTCAGAGAGAGGATGATGCCAATTCACCTGGACACAGGCTATGAATCAGAAATTATAAGCATGAGCAATTTGTTTTTGCTTTTTATTCATTTTCTTACAAGGATAGCACACACTACTTAGTGTTTGCAGAAACTCCTTTTTCTTTTGATGAGCCATGTACTGCATACCTGATGTCAAAGCGTACTTAGAAAAGCACAGGAGTTTGATCTCTTTGTTTTTAGAGGCAAAGAGCAAAGTGCAATAAAACACAGCAACTTAAATGAACGCTGAATGCTTTCTGTTTTGTTTAAAGTGGTTGTAAAATCTATAAAAAAAATAAAAACCTGCAAGACAAAGGCATAATGAGCTAGTATGCATAGAAAACAAGCTCATTATGAATTACTTACCTCACATCAAAGCCCCCGCAGCGGTCCTCGTACCCCCCTCCGGCCGGCGACATCTCTCCCAGGGGTTACTTACGGGTATCATGGCTCCGGCGTTGTGATTGGCCGGAGCCGCAATGACGTCACTCCCGCACATGCGTACGGGACCCGCTGGTAACGGCACACTGACTGAAGCAACGGCACATACGTGCCATTGCTTCAGTTTGCTCTAGTGCGCATGTGCCGATGACATCGGCACATGCAGGGGATAGGGGATATCTCCTAAACCATGCAGGTTTAGGAGATATCCTGGGTAGCTACAGGTAAGCCTTATTATAGACTTACCTGTAGCATAACGTGGTTGTGAATATACTGTATTTTGAAAACGTTCACTTTTTTTTATGCTGTAATGAAACAGTAACCAAAATATCATATGTATTTAAATTTTCTATCAGGACTAATGGCGGCAGAGACAAATAGGCAGCTTTTACTTAACCACTTAACGACCGCCCACTGTAAAAATACGTCGGCAGAATGGCACCGACAGGCAGAATCACGTATATCTACGTGACTGCCTTTGTATAGTTGGGGGGTCCGATCGGACCCCCCTTCTTTACAATGAGCGGCCGTTATTCATTTGGGAGCGATCGGGGATGTGGGGACGGCCGTTCGATTCCGGCCACCCACTCTCGATCGCTCCCAGTGAATCGAATCCTTCCCCTGCCTGTGTAATGTTTACACAGGCAGAGGAAGTGATGTCATCTCTCCTGCGGCGCTCACATATACCGAGCGCCGCACAGGAGAAGATGCAGGTTAGTGCACAAAACACTACACTGACACCAGGACACATAGGCACATAAATCGCCCCCCCAGGCCCCCCCAGACACCCCAGATCACCCCCCAGATCATCCCCCAGCCCCCAGTCACAGTGTCACTGATTGCAGTGACCATTTATTTACTGATCACTGCAATCAGTGACATTTGTGACTGTAAAAGTGTCACTAAAGTTAGCTTTAGGTCCAGTGTAGCCCCCTACCCCCCCTAATAAAGGTTTAACTCCCTGATCGCCCCCCAGATAACCCTTTCACCCCCTAGCACCGCCGTCGCTAAGCGATCATTTTTCTGATCGCTGTCTTAGCGTTGGTGATGCAGATCGGTAGCCAGTAATTTTTTTTAGGTTCGCCGCAGGTTTTTATAGCGTCGGGTACCCCCATATATTACCTAATAAAGGTTTAACCCCCTTGATCGCCCCCCAGATAACCCTTTCACCCCCTATCACCACTGTCGCTAAGCGATCATTTTTCTGATCGGTGTCTTAGCGTCGGTGATGCAGATCGATAGACAGTAATTTTTTTTAGGTTCGCCGCAGGTTTTTATAGCGTCAGGTACCCCCATATATTACCTAATAAAGGTTTAACCCCCTTGATCGCCCCCCAGGTAATCCTTTCACCCCCTATCACCACTGTCGCTAAGCGATCGTTTTTCTGATCGCTGTCTTAGTGTCGGTGATGCCGATCGGTAGCCAGTACTTTTTTTTAGGTTCGCCGCAGGTTTTTATAGCGTCAGGTACCCCCATATATTATCTAATAAAGGTTTAACCCCCTTGATCGCCCCCCAGGTAACCCTTTCACCCCCTATCACCACTGTCGCTAAGCGATCGTTTTTATGATCGTTGTCTTAGTGTTGGTGATGCCGATAGGTAGCCAGTAATGTTTTTTTTAGGTTCGCCGTCAGGTTTTTATATAGCGTCAGGTACCCCCATATATTACCTAATAAAGGTTTTAACCCCCTAATTGCCCCTAGTTAACCCTTTCACCAGTAATCACCATATAAGTGTTACGGGTGACGCTGGTTAGTTATTTTGCTTTTTATAGTGTCAGGGCACCCGCCGTATATAACCCAATAAAGGTTTAACCCCCTGATCGCCCGGTGGGTGATATCAATTAGGTTTTAGCGTCAGAGAGGGTCTGCGTCACACCCCAGGCAGCGTCAGGTTAGTGCCAGTAGCGCTAACACCCACGCGTGAAGCATACACCCCCCTTAGTGGTATAGTATCTGAACAGATCAATATCTGATCTGATCAGATCTATACTAGCGTCCCCAGCAGTTTAGGGTTCCCAAAAACGCAGTGTTAGCGGGATCAGCCCAGATACCTGCTAGCACCTGCGTTTTGCCCCTCCGTCCAGCCCAGGCCACCCAAGTGCAGTATCGATCGATCACTGTCACTTGCAAAACACAACACACATAACTGCAGCGTTCGCAGGGACAGGCCTGATCCCTGCGACTCCAGTGCTGTAGGAGGTGATTTCACCACCACAGTTAAAAAAAAAAAGCATATATGCCGAAGCATTGGGGCAGCAGGGGCGGAGGAGCGGAGGAGCGATTTTGCTCCTAATGCCACGTACATACGGTCGAAATTCCGACGGAGGCTTGCCCGTGGAAAAGTCTGACCATGTGTACGCGGCATAACTTTTGCGGGAAGATGCCCCCATGCTTTGGCATGTATGCCCATCATTAGAAGTGGGTGGATGAAGGGCGGTATTCTAATGGTGGGCATACCCACCGATCAATCTTTTTTTTTCGTTCAGCCAACAGGCTGCATGAAAAAAAAGATTACAATACATGTCCAACAAGGACCAGCAACGTACTGGTATGTTGCTGGACTTTGAATGTTTATACCAGAATGATGCCTGTGGGTTTAGGTATCATCTTGGTATCATTCTTTTCAGCCAGCGGCCGGCTTTCATGTAAAAGCAATCCTAGTGGCTAATTAGCCTCTGGACTGCTTTTACAAGCAGTGGGAGGGAATGTCCCCCCCCAGATATAAAAAGCGCCATTGGGAAATTGGGAAAGCATTTTATCACACCGATCTTGGTGTGGTCAGATGCTTTGAGGGCAGAGGAAAGATCTAGGGTCCAATAGACCCCAGTTTTTTCAAAAAAAGAGTACCTGTCACTACCTATTGCTATCATAGGGGATATTTACATTCCCTGAGATAACAATAAAAATGATAAAAAAAAAAAAATATGGAAGCAACAGTTTAAAAATAAAATAAAAAAGCAAAATTAATAATAATAAAAAAAAAAGGACCCCTGTCCTGCCCTGCTCTTGCCCAATAGCGAACGCAAGCGTCGGTCTGGCGTCATATGTAAACAGCAATTGCACCATGCATGTGAGGTATCACCACGAAGGTCAGATCGAGGGCAGTAATTTTAGCAGTAGACCTCCTCTGTAAATCTAACGGCGTAACCTGTAAAGGCTTTTAAAGGCTTTTAAAAATGTATGTAGTTTGTCGCCAATGCGCGTTTGTGTGAAATTTTAAAGCTTGTCGTGTTTAGTTCCTATGTACTCGGCCTAAGATCATCTTTTTTAATTCATCAAACATTTGGGCAATATAGTGTGTTTTAGTGCATTAAAATAAAAAAAAATTCCCAAAAAATGCGTTTGAAAAATCGCTGCGCAAATACTGTGTAGAAAAAAAAAATGCAACACCCACCATTTTAATCTGTAGGGCCTTTGCTTTAAAAATATAAATAATGTTTGGGGGTTCAACATAATTTTCTTGCAAAAAAAAATATGTTTTCATGTAAACAAAAAGTGTCAAAAAGGGCTTTGTCTTCAAGTGGTTAGAAGAGTGGATGTAAGCTTCCTAATGTTGTGTATAAAATGCCAGAACAGTTCAAAACCCCCCCAAATGACCCCATTTTGGAAAGTAGACACCCCAAGCTATATACTGAGAGGCATGTCGAGTCCATGGAATATTTTATATGTTGACACAAGTTGCGGAAAAAAGACAATTTATTTTTATTTTTTATTTTTTTTGCACAAAGTTGTCACTAAATGATATATTGCTCAAACATGTCATGGGCATATGTGGAATTACACCCCAAAATACATTCTGTTGCTTCTCCTGAGTACGGGGATACCACATGTGTGAGACTTTTTGGGAGCCTAGCCGCGTACGGGACCCCAAAACCAAGCACCGCCTTCAGGCTTTCTAAGGGTGTAAATTTTTGATTTCACTTCTCACTGCCTATCACAGTTTCGAAGGCCATAGAATGCCCAGATGGCACAAACCCCCCAAATGACCCCATTTTGTTAAGTAGACACCCCAAGCTATTTGCTGAGAGGTATGGTGAGTATTTTGCAGATCTCGCTTTTTGTCAAAAAGTTTTGAAAATTGAAAAAATATTTTCTTTCTTCATTTTCAAAAACAAATGAGAGCTGTAAAATACTCACCATGCCTCTCAGCAAATAGCTTGGAGTGTCTACTTTCCAAAATGGGGTCATTTGGGGGGGGTTTGTGCTATTTTGGCATTTTATGGCCTTCGAAACTGTGATAGGTATTGAGGAGTGAAATCAAAAATTTGTGCCTAGAAATCCTGAAAGCGGTGCTTGGTTTTCGGGGTCCCGTACGCGGCTAGGCTCCCAAAAAGTCCCACACATGTGGTATCCCCGTACTCAGGAGAAGCAGCAAAATGTATTTTGGGGTGTAATTCCATATATAACCATGGCATGTGTGAGCAATATATCATTTAGTGACAACTTTTTGTAATTTTTATTTTTTTTGTCATTATTCAATCACTTGGGACAAAAAAAAATATTCAATGGGCTCAACAGGCCTCTCAGCAATTTCCTTGGGGTGTCTACTTTCTAAAATGGGGTCATTTGGGGGGGTTTTGTGCTATTTTGGCATTTTATGGCCTTCGAAACTGTGATAGGTAGTGAGGAGTGAAATCAAAAATTTGCGCCCTTAGAAATCCTGAAGGCGGTGCTTGGTTTTCGGGGGCCTGTACGCGGCTAGGCTCCCAAAAAGTCCCACACATGTGGTATCCCCGTACTCAGGAGAAGCAGCAAAATGTATTTTGGGGTGCAATTCCACATATAACCATGGCATGTGTGAGCAATATATCATTTAGTGACAACTTTTTGTATTTTTTTTTTTTTTTGGTCATTATTCAATCACTTGAGACAAAAAAAAAATATTCAATGGGCTCAACATGCCTCTCAGCAATTTCCTTGGGGTGTCTACTTTCCAAAATTGGGTCATTTGGGGGGTTTTGTACTGCCCTGCCATTTTAGCACCTCAAGAAATGAGATAGGCAGTCATAAATTAAAAGCTGTGTAAATTCCAGAAAATGTACCCTAGTTTGTAGACGCTATAACTTTTGCGCAAACCAATAAATATACGCTTATTGACATTTTTTTTACTAAAGACATGTGGCTGAATACATTTTGGCCTAAATGTATGACTAAAATTGAGTTTATTCGATTTTTCTTATAACAAAAAGTAGAAAATATCATTTTTTTTCAAAATCTTTGGTCTTTTTCCATTTATATCGCAAAAAATTAAAATCGCAGAGGCAATCAAATACCATTAAAAGAAAGCTCTATTTTTGGGAAGAAAAGGACGCAAATTTCGTTTCAGTACAACATTGCATGCCTGCACAATTTACAGTTAAAGCAGCGCAGTGCAAAATTCTGAAAACAGCTCTGGTCCTTTAGCTACAAAATGGTCCGGGGCTTAAGTGGTTAAAGTGGTTGTAAAGTTTGAAGTTTTTTCTTTTGTTGCCTTAAGGTAAAAACTTTCTATGTGCACCTTTCCCCCAGCGCCCCCTAAACTTACCCAAACCTAATCTTGATTCAGCACTGCGCCCAAGCGCAGCATCTCTCTCCTCCCTCTCTCTCTTCTCACTGGACATAAAGGCAGTAGTGGAAGCCATTGGCTCCTGCTGCTGTCAATTACAGCCAGTAAGCAAATTGGGGGGGGGCTAGGCTTTGACACACAGCACGGCTTGTGATCGAGCCCACATGAGTGCCCCCATAGCAAGTAGCTTGCTATGGGGGCACTCAGAAGTAGGGAGGAACCAGGAACACAGGCAGGGGACCCCATATAAGAAGGATCGGGGCTGCTCTGTGCAAAACCATTTTTACAGTATGACTTGTTTGTTATTTAAAAAATAAAAATACGTTTACAATTACTTTACTAGTCACTGGCCACACAGTTTTTCCATCATCATTAGAAATACTCCCATCTCCTATTAGCCTATTTACACACTGTCACAATATTCTAATTTATGTTAGGATGAGTGAAATAGGAAATATCCTGTGTAATATGCTATGTAAGGTGATCTTAGCAGAAAGGGAACATAATCCAGTACAGGGGGTCTCCGGGTTACAAACAAGATAGAGACTGTAGGTTTGTTCTTAAGTTGAATTTGTTTGTAAGTCGGAACAGGTAAATTTTTATGGGTAGCTTCAGACAAAAAAATAGTTTTTATACTTTTTGGATAGCATAGGGAAGGGTTATCACTCCTGTAACATTTGTTTTGCTGTCTGTGCCTCCATTCAGAAGATTTCACCTCACTTTCCATCCCAATGACAAATGGATTTTGAAAATTTTTGGTTGTTAGGGAAACATGGACTGGTGATAAAGCTCCAGTGGAGGTATCTTTTTCCCATAAAAATGCTTACAGGAGTGAATTTCCCTTCCTATGGGTAGATTTCCCCTCACTTCCTGTTATCTCCCTCTGTTTGTAAGTAGGAGTAGTTTGTAAGTCGGATGTTTGTAAGTAGGGGACCGCCTGTATTCTAGAAATTCCAAGTACAACAGTGCAGTACATAGGGCTGAATGCCTATTAACTGTACTTTCATTGTAACCCTTCTTAGACTGTCCTTCTTCAATTGAAGTATACCTACTGTATACCTCAAAACAATTTAATATTTTGCAGCATACCAGTCATTAGATGTATGTGGTGAATGCATTTGTTTTCTGTTTCTAGGCTTTTTTTCTTGTGCCTGCTTATTTTTTTTATTTTTTTTAAAGACTTTTATTTTGAAAATAAGAAACCAAGTCATACAGTCACAGAGAAGTTGACAGGCGACAGAGAAACGCGGGCACAGCCGCTGAAAATAACAAACATGTGGTAATAGACCATTTCAGACGGTGTATATCAAATGAATAAAGACAGAATAAAACCTAAAAAAAAAGTGTCAATATTCACTGTAACAGCTTGTCCTAAAAACATTACGGTACAGAAAACTATGAAATAGATTATGCATAACATTCGAGAACCTGTTTGGACCTCGCAGTCATCTAATTTGGGGTTGGTCATAGTCAAGTCGAGATCCGGTATAAGATGTATGGTCAGGATAGAATAGAGTAGAATAAAAGAAAGTAGAACATATTGTAGGTCAAAGTACTTGGTGATTGACTGGGATAGGATGATACTGGGGAAGTGAGGGAAGAGGCAGGGGGACCAGCCCCCCTCTACCTCCCTGCTACAGCTCTTGTGGTTCAATTAGATTGGGACTTTTTTGTATTCCTCCGTGGTAGTGAAGTGAATCCAGCATGACCATGTTTCGGTGAATTTGGCTGGGGTATCGCGTGCCTGATGTATTAAGTCCTCCATTTCCGACATTTTATGTATACGTCTAAACCAATCTGTTAACGATGGCGGGTCAGGGGAGCACCACTTAGATGGTATACACATTCTTGCCGCATTCACCATGTGCATGGCCAGTGAGCGTAGGTAGGAACGGGGTAGCGTCGGAGAGTGGTGGAGCAGAAATTGTGCTGGCGTATAATCTAGTATGTACGTGGAAACTTGAGCAATGAGCCTGTGAACCTCAGACCAGAAGGGTTGAAGTTTGGGGCAAGTCCACCAGATATGCAAGAAAGACCCTATCTCCGTCTTGCATCTCCAGCACTGTTGGGTATGGGAGGGGTAAATGCGGTGTATTTGGAGAGGTGTTCTGTAATACCTGGAAAAGATTTTAAATGCATTCTCTTGTGCACTCACATTGACCGTTCCCTTGTGTATATGCGTGTAGATTTTTTCCCAATCCGTTGCCGCAAGGTCAGTTGTCAGGTCTCGTTCCCATGTCTGATTGACCCAGTGTAATTTGGGATTATGATCTGAAAAAAGTAAGGCATATGTGTACGAAACCAGATGCCTCTGGGGTTCTTCTTTTAAACAAAGAGATTCAAATGGGGTGGTACACCGAGACCACTCGGGTCTGGGTTTAGGACGGTCAAAATAATGTCTGAGTTGGACGTAAGTCCAGAAGGGGAATGAGGCTGTGGTCATTTTGGAGGATAAGTCTGTGTGGGATAGAAAACGGTCGTCTTCGAAGAAGTGTTCTGCCCTAATAGTCGGGTGCGGCCATCCCTCTGCTAAAAAGGAGTTATGTGTCCCCGGGGAGAACTCAGGATTGTGTTTAAGTGGGGTCATCGGTCCATGTATCGAGGAAATCTTGTGCTTGGTGCACGCATCTCGGAAGGATGTAAGAGTAGGGTAGATGAGTGGGTGAAGTTTGCTTTCCGCAGGAGTGTGTTGAGGGGCTATCCAGGGGAGTTGCGCCAGTGGGAGGGCAGATAAAGCCTGTTCTAATCGGACCCAATCTTTCCAGTTGGCGTGTATGTTCCAATCTAATATTCTGGTGAGATAACAGGCCTGCTGATACTTACGAATGTCAGGAAGGCCTATCCCCCCCTTGGGTTTGGGAGTGGTGAGTCTAAGGTAGCCTAATCGTGGACGAATTGCTCCCCATATAAAGTTAGTGCAAAATCTCCGATAGGTCGAGAAGAATGTTTGGGGAAGTGCGATAGGTATCGTCTGTAGGAGGTACAGGATCTTAGGCAGGATAGTCATTTTGATGATTGAGGCCCTCCCGTACCATGAAAACGTTCCAGAGGACCATTTTCCTAGATCTGTTATGATAGACCGTAGTAGCGGTGCATGGTTTTTGGAGTATAAGTCAGTCAGGGAGGTAGGAAGTTGTATGCCCAGGTATGTGATCGCAGTGCGTTGCCATGTGAACGGGAAATTTTCTTGACATTGTCGACAAATGTTAGGGGGTAGAGTGATGTTTAGGGCGTTGGATTTTGCGAAGTTTATTTGAAGGTTGGTGAGGATCTTAAAGGAATGGAACTCTTTGAGAAGATTAGGGATTGTCGTCAGTGGGTCTCTTAGGAAAAGGAGGATATCATCCGCGAATGCGGCTAATTTATACATCCTTTGTTTAACTTCTATACCTTTGATGTCCTGCGCACCCCTGAGGCGTCTCAGTAAAGGTTCGAGCGTGAGGATGAAAATTATCGGGGAGAGGGGGCAACCCTGGCGAGTTCCATTCGAGATGGAGAAGGCATCCGACAGGTGGCCGTTCACTCGGACTCTGGCTGTGGGATTAGAGTATAGTGCTGCAATAAAGTTCAGCATCCTGGTACGTAAGCCTATGACCTCCAAGGTGTCTTTCATGTAGTCCCAGGCCACCCTGTCAAATGCCTTCTCCGCATCTAGGGAAAGAAAGAATCCCTGCTGACTAGTGTGCGTAAGCCAATGGTGTATGTTGATAGCTTTAAGGGTATTATCCCTCGCCTCTCTACCTGGTACAAAGCCGACTTGATCGAGGTCGATAAGTTGGGGTAGGAGTGGTAGAATCCGGTTTGCAATCGTTTTGGCGTACCATTTGAGGTCGACGTTGAGTAACGAGATAGGCCTATAGCTGGCAACCAGAGCAGGGTCCTTACCCGGCTTTGGGATAACCGCAATGTGTGCAGTGAGTAGGTCACGTGGGGGTTTCAATGGGAGTTCGAAGGAGTTAAAGGCCGTGAGAAAAAAGGGAGTAAGGATATCAGCATATGATTTATAGTATCCTACACTCAGGCCGTCAGGGCCGGGACTTTTGCCTATTTTCAACTGTTTAAGCGCAAGGTCTACTTCTTCTTTTTGTAAAGGGACATCTAGATCTTGAGCCATAGAGGCTGAGATAGGGGCAGGGCTATGTTGCTCCAAGAAGTCTACAATCATTTGTTTCCTCATGGATTCTGATATCGAGGGATCCGTCGGGGGGAGGTTATAAAGGTTAGAGTAGTACTGAACAAACTGTTTGGCAATGTCAGGGGTTGCATTGAGTTTGCGGCCCGATGTGTCAGTTAAGGTATGTATTGTCGTGGTAGCTTTCCGCGTTTGAAGAGCTCTGGCGAGCCACTTACTGGCTTTGTTGCCATATTCATAGAAAGTTTTCTTTGTCAGAATATATTTACGTCTTACCTGTTTGCCCAGGAGGTCTAGCAGTTCGTTTCTAGTTTGGATAAGGTCTGTTAAAGTGTCTAGGGCCTGCGTATGTTTGTGTGTACTCTCTAGCTTACGTATTTTTTCGTACAGCGTTGTGTATAGTTTCCGTCTCTCCCTATTGCGTCTAGCTGCCGCCGCTATGAGGATACCGCGTATCACACATTTGTGGGCTTCCCACGTGACAATGGTAGAGGTGTCCGCGGGGTCGTTTTCTGAAAAGAAATGTTTAATGTGTGTCCTGACTTCTTCAGCGATAGCTGGGTCAGTAAGTAGGGAGGAGTCCAGTTTCCAGGTCTGCAAGCGTGGGAGCGTTTCTGGGACAGTCAGTGTTACAGAAATGGGATGGTGATCTGACATGAACATCGGGTCGATAGAAGCGTTCTGGAGCAGGGGGAGGTCCTTTTGGGAGATAGATAGTCTATTCTGGAATACCTCCCGTGAGGGGCTGAGTAGAAGGTATAGTCCTTGCCATTCGGGTTCAGTGTACGCCAGGTGTCATGTAGCAACAGGTTTTGTAGGCAGTTTCTAATTTTACGTAGAGCTGCATAAGGAAGAGCAGACGATCCTTTGGAGGTATCCTGAACGGGGCTAAGCGGAACATTGAAGTCCCCCCCTAGTATAAGAGTACCTTCATGAAAAGTGGTCAGCGTGTCTGTGATAGCTCGGAAGAAAGGCACCTGACCCACATTTGGGGCATAAATATTAGCCAATGTAAATGTCCTACCGAGGTAGGATCCTTTAAGGAATATGTATCTTCCTTGTTTATTACACAGTTGGTCTGTCAGTTGGAAAGGGCAGTTGTTCCGTAGGAGGATGGATACCCCTTTCGTTTTGGCTAAGGGGTTGGTTGCATGGTATACTGTAGGAAAGTGGCGGGTTTGGAGTTTGGGTGTAGCATCAGTGCGGAAATGTGTTTCCTGCAGAAATATAATGTCCGCTTTGGAGCGTTGCATGGTTAAGAGGAGTCGGGACCGTTTTTCTGGGATATTAAGTCCCTTTACGTTAAGTGAGACAATTTTTAGAGGAGGTGTGGCGGTAGTTGGCGTGACTGGTGGCATGATTGACGTCAGTCGCTGTGGCTTCTGTTCGGTTGATCGAGTAATTTTTTAGAGCTGAGGCAAGGGGGTCGAAGGGGAGGGAGTGGGGTCAAAATATGGGTTGCCTGTTATAAATGAGTGTGTATAGTCGAGGGCCGTCTCCAGGCAAAATTTCAAGGGTAGGGTGGGCGTTGGGCCGTAAAGGGTAGAGGGGACGGTGGGATATAGGGGATGGGGGGAGTTCCGGCGGCAGGGAGTACCTGCTCTCCTGCTTTAAAGGGTGTGGCCCGTCGTCGGGTAGTCCGAAAAGAGTCAGTGGCAGGTTCTGTTTACGATAAGTTCTAAAAAGAAGGGCTATATTAAGTGCCACTGTGTGGGAGTTGGTCCGCCGAGAGAGAGCGATAAAGAGCAGCAAGATATGAAAGAAATGTGTAGAAATGTATAGAAAGGGGTACGATAGAGTGGTATAGAGATACCATGTGAACCGCCCAACCAGTGACCTATTCGTGCAAGAGTGGTAGCGGGTGGGGTAGTGGGAAGGTAGAAGGGGATGGATAGAGTATGCGTCGGGTTGGAGGATTAGTCTAGTGTGAGTTAGCTTGTATGGGTCCGTCCTGGTTAGGTCTGTTGTCAGGGAGACAGTAAACAGGGCTGCATGGAATAGTTCACGTTCATATGGTATCTGTATCCTATAGGCTCGGTAACATGTAGCAGGTCCATATAGCATCCACAATAAGCACAATCAATTGGGGGGAAACATAATAGAGAAATCTAAAACATAAAACATGAAACATGCAATCTGAGACTTCGTACCATTTCAAACTTATGGCATCCTTATCCTAAAGTCAGGGTGTAGAATAATCCCTGTAAGATGAAACCCTGCATTAGGTAAAAAGGAACGATTGTCAACTGGACATCCGGATCCTAAGAACAGGACAGCAGCTACAACAGGTGTATCAGGTGTGTTGAGCTATGGGAGGGGGAGGTATGGGTCGTCTGAACGGATGTCAAGGCAAAGTTTTGCTCGCACCCTGGGAGTAGGTAGGGTATGCGTTAGGTGCGTGGGGTATGGTGTATGATGAGGTTCGTACTAGCAGTAGTGTGGAGAATTCAGGTGAACAATGTGTACCTTGCTTGGTTTAAGAAAACAAGCCCCCGTTGCGGTATGTGTGTCAGAGGGTTATCTAGGGTAGCAATTATTAGTGAGGTCCTAAGTTAGCTTGGCGTACATCCCGAGATTACACTAGGTGGCGCTATAGGACCTCTGGAGAAGGTAATATTAGGAGCAGTGGCAAAAATGATCATGTCGCAATGGGTGCTTGTGATAATACCCATGGAGAGCAGACTAGGTAGAAAAGCAAGGAAATCAAAGAGACTGTTTTGTATGTGTTCGAAAATGAGGGCTTATCTCTATGACTTCTAAGGGAAGGGGCATATGTTCACACAGCATATAACATATAAAGGGGGAACATGGTCCCTAAAGCTTTACCAGCAGGCAGGTATATGAGGAAGATAACTCACATGAACAGTTCAGAAGTGATGCAGGTACCTTTGTATAGCCTCCGTCTATCATGCTATGGGTAAACCTGTATGGATATAAGAGGTAAAGAGAGTCCCTTCAACTGGATTGAGCGGCATCACTGAATCGGGTGAGAGAAGTTGGGGTGTCGGAATCTGACAGCGTCCCAGGGGCCGGGGAAAGTCCGCACATCGTTCTGTAGGGCGCAGTGAAGGAGAGGTCCCAAGAACTAGGCAGCCGTGCGGTGTTTCAGTCAGGTGGATTGTTCGGTTATCCTTGCTTGCTATCCTCCGATGGTATTCGCAACATCGGTGGGTTCGGTGGGGTGCTTGCTGCAAAAGGAGACAGCCTCGTGTCCGCAAAAAATCCTCTTGGCAGGCTTGGAGAGTCAGGGACCACGGCAGATCATTATTCCCCTACGTGGTCCGAGCAGGCTCCCAGGGTGTCGTAAAAGGGTGATATATAAACTTTGCGGTACATCATGCAGTCGTGGGTATGGGTGTTGCCGCACCAGACAGATGGACCCTGACATGGAAGGGAGGGGTAACAGAGAGTAAATCAAGCGTATTCACCTGGCTGTGGTACTGTGTTCCGTCTGCGGGAGCCAAGTTAGTGGTCCCGGCGCGCTCTCCGAGGCAGGGGGGCGGTTGTGGGGCTCGCAGGGTGAAGCCTACGTTGTGCCGTTGAGCTGGGTCTGGTGGCCGAAGGGGAGCGGCGTCTTCGGTACCTTGTATCCTGTGCCTCCATCGGTTCTTCACTCGGTGAGTGGAAGTGGGGGTTGAGGAGATCAAAGTCCGCGTACCAGTTCGGCACATCCACGTAAGGTATGTCTAGGGCCCGACAGAAATCATCCATTTCCTCGGGGACCCTAAGTAAAGCGGAGCGGTTCTGATGGGTGGCGAGGAGGCCGAATGGGAACTTCCACCGGTAGCGAATGCCTCTTTCACGTAGGACTTCAAGCAGGGGTCGCAAATCCTTGCGATGTTTCAGCGTGATTGCCGACAGGTCCTGGAAGATGTGTATCATGCGGCCTTCAAACTCTAGGCCCTCCTTGTCGCAGGCTTTCTTAAGGATAGCTTCCTTGAGGGAGTAGTCATTAAGAAAGCAAATAATGTCCCTCGGAGGATCTGTTTCCTTGCCTCTGGGTCTCAGAGCCCTGTGTATGCGCTCCATCACTATAGGGGTTTGGGGAGCGCGATCCAGGAGGCTATTGAAGATGGAGGTAACAAAGGGGAGTATCTGGTCCTGGTCGACCGATTCCGGGAGGCCTCTTACACGGAGGTTATGTCTCCTTCCCCTGTTATCTAAATCCTCCACGTGACGTTGGATATCACGGAGCTGCAAGGTGTGGGTATCCACTTGGCCGTGGATCCTCCGGATTGCGGTCTGTTGATAAGCCGTTGTACGTTCAATGGATTGCACGCGTCCCGATATGGCTTGGAGTTCGTGGCGAAGGTCGGATATGGCCGCGGAGAGCGTGTCTTTAATATCCGCAGCTACCATTCTGAGGTCAGTGAGACTAAGTTGCTGGGGTTCAGATCGGGTGGTTCCTGCCAGATTTTGGATTGGATTCGTGGGAGTCAGTACTATCTCACTGGAAATAGGGCCCGGAGTTGAGGCGGGAAGAGGGGCCGCCATGTTGGTTCTCTGAGTGCGTTGAGATCTGAAAATCTCTGGGATATTCGGGCTTACCCGGTTGCTTTCATCCCTCGGTGAACGGGATCGAGACTCAGAGTTCGAGCGGGATCAAGTTCCCATCCTGTGAGTCAAGCTGTCAGCAGTAGACCCCTATTCTAGTTTAGTATAGGCACTGGTTTGACGGAGCTCAGGGTTTAAGCGGCCATCTCCTCTCACGGCAGACCACGCCCCCCGTGCCTGCTTATTAACACACTTGGTGTTCTAGAGTAGCTACGCTTACCACTCCAATTTATCTATAGAGAAAGCTATGGTTGTCCCCTAGGAGGGACATAAGACATGTTTTCTTCTCCTCCTCTTTTTGTATGGAAGGTGGGAGGATTAGTAGTTTACAGAAGAAAGACAAAGATTGTTTTTACTTTCAGGGCACCTCATAGGAAGTGACAAGAACGCTGCATTTCTGGTAAGATCGGCTGGTATTTTCTGTAACTGCAGAAAACGTTCTTGAACTGTAAATGGAAAACAAATGTGGTCACCACATCTAAGGGCTGATCAGCTGAAATGCACAGCATTATATTTTTGTTCTTGGATTTAGTTACTCTTTAAAGTGGTTCTAAAGTTAAAAAGTTTTTACCTTAATGCATTCCCTGCATTAAGGTAAAAAATGTTTTACAAGTTGCTGTGCTCGCCTACCACCCTAAATATTTACCTGAGTCCTCAATCGATCCAGTACTGTTTTCAGCTGCATCTCTTCTCTCTTCTCTCCCTCTATTCACAGGTACCGATGCAGCAGCAGGAGACATTGGCTCCTGCTACTGTCGATCAAATACTGTGATGAGAAATTGGTGGTCGTGCTGAACTGCTCTGTGTGTGTGTCAGTTGATTCACACAGCCTTGCTTAAAATTCAAGCCTGCATGTCTGCCCCCATAGCAGGCAGTGCATAGCAAGAGGCGCAGACAGCACCAGTGGGGGACACCAGAAGAGCAGGTTTGCGGCTGCTCTGTGCAATAACACTGCACAGAGCAGGTAAGTATAACAGATTTATAATTTTAAGTTAAAAGACAATATGTGAAAGACAATGATGTTACATATTGCTATCAGTACTGGATACTACATTTTGTATATATTTTTTTAACATTGGACCTTATTTTAGTAATAATTGATACTGATGACATAATAAAAATAAATAATTATATCCGGTCCATAACTGAGCATCACAGTCTGGGTATATCTTATTTTCTAAATAAATAAGTGATGAGTTCTGGACTTTTTGAGGAGTCTAGGACAGAATGGTAGGCTTTTATGACATGCTTATATACCTTCTATATAATGAACATTACATACTGTATAATTCTTCAAAATTAAAGTGGATGTAAACCCTCACATATACCCAGTGAAGTGAACAGCCTCAGATGATACACAGGGATGAAAAAAAGAATCTCCCTTTATAAGTTTTACATGCATGTCTTCAGCTTTATATATTCTTTAGAAAGTTCAGATCATATTAGGAGATTTTCTCTTCCTGTTCAGCACTGCAGTGAAGCCTGGGCATACAGCCTAGACAGCTGATTGAAGGAAAGTCGCACACCCCCTCTTCTCATAGGTAGAAACTTTCAGAGCTGTTCGCTGAATAGTTCAGCTCTCTGCTAATCTATTTATAGCATCCTCCCCAACACAAAACTCAGGCTGCTTTTAACTTCTGACAAGTTCTCCATCAACTGAGATATGAGGCTGATAACAGAAGAACAGAGCAGGAGACAGCCACGGGACATAGTGCTTTGAAGAGAGATAAGAAAACACTGCAGATAGATGTGCCCAGCTCAGATTTTATGAACTGGGTTTACATCCATTTAAAAAAAAAGTTGTAGTGTCTGATGCTTTTATAGAGTCACAGAAAACAAAGTAGGCTCTTCTAACAGTACCTTTATGAAATGAACATTACATCTACTCCCTACATACTGTACAACTATACATATACAGCCTAAAGATTTACAAGTTTACACTCTCTATTTACAGATTTACCATATTCACTTCTTTTCTACATATTTTAGCTTTTTTGCCTAAAGGAATATGTATGTAATCTTATTTTTCTATCGGCTATATTACATACCCATCCAGTTTTGAGGATGAGTCATTTAGCTGAGATGCATGTACTTCTGCCTGGTATACAAGCTCAGGGAGGTCCCTCCTTTGAATTTCTTCAGTAAGATTGTTTATTTTTTCATCTAATTTTTCAGACAGTAACGGAAGCTCATTGTTGACATCATTGAGGTCCTGGAAAACAAACAATATATTAGATAAGCAAATCGTCTACCACGGATAGACTAGCAGCTGATGGAGACTGTGTATGAAGGTTGTAGATAGACTCTTATATGACTAAAAAATATTAGACATTTCCTTTGAAAAACAGAATGAAATATGTAATTGTATTCAAAATATATAGCACTATATTGATATAATGTTTGTAGTAAAGTAATATGTGGTCTATAAAATATTTGATACGTTTAATTAAATCATCATTATTGTGTTTGAGTGAATAGGATGAAGCTCTGCTGACTTATATCATCCCATCATGTATTCTCAAAATACATTTGCTTTAATTTTCTCTGCATTTGATTGGGTGGTGAAATTTCACCCCTTTTACTAAGCTCTGGGGATAATTTCCTTGCAAAGTGCAACTCCCTTTGCAAAGTTAGCAGGAAATTTGCTTTTGCAAATCAACTCCCAGGAGCCTATCAGTAGTTTGATAGGCATACCCAATTCACTCCTGGTTCTGATTCCTGAATTACATTGATTGTTCAATGTATGGAAAAGTAGGCCTGGGTAAAAGAGCAGTTGCAGAATGCCTAATCTTAGTTTCCTACAAACCTTAAATGACTAGTGTCACACTTTTTAAAAGAAAATGGTTGTCTGAGTCAAAGTCCACCCAGAATTACCCAGAAACGGCTAAGTTATACAGTAAATAATGCTTATTTATATTATATAAAATTTTAAGGCCTTGCTCGCGTGCATTGTAACCCATGCCATGTCATGTGCAGGACTGTGTCTACAGGCATGGGGATGTGCAGGTTTTGCAGTCCCATAGCTGTCAATTGGGATGCAATGGCTGCACAGACACAGCTGCTGCTCTCAGCATGACATCTGTGTGGCTGTGAGTGCATAGCCCCAAAGGCACCACAAATGAGGCCTAAACATCTACTCAGAAAAAAATATTTCTGTAACATACCTTTAACCACTTGCCGACCGCCACACAGACATTTACGTCGGCAGAATGGCACGGACAGGCAAATGGGCGTATATATACGTCCCTTTAAATTTGCCACTGTGTGGGCGCACGCATCCCTGCCTCAAGCTCTGTGATCGTGCTCGCAGGACCCGCGGACTCGATGTCCGCCGGTGTTCCGCGATTGTGTGTCATGGAGCTGCAGGACGGGGGATGCCTGTGTAAACAAGCATCTCCCTGTTCTGCCTAGTGACAGGACACTGATCGTCTGATCCCTCTCATCGGGAGCAGCGATCAGTGTCGTGTCACAGTAAGCCCCGCCCCCCACAGTTCAAATACATCCCTAGGACACACTTAACCCCTTCCTAGCCCCCTGGTGGTTAACTCCTTCACTGCCAGCCACATTTACACAGTAATCAGTGCATTTTTATAGCACTGATCGCTGTATAAATGTGAATGGTCCCAAAATAGCGCCAAAAGTGCCCAATGTGTCCGCCATAATGTCGCAGTCACGATAGTAAAAAAAAACAAATATTAATAAAAATGCCATAAAACTTTCCCCTATATTGTAGACACTATAAATTTTGCGCAAACCAATCAATTAACGCTTATTGCAATTTTTTTTACCAAAAATATGTAGAGGAATACATATCGGCCTAAACTGAGGAAAAAAATAGTTTTTTTATATATTTTTGGGGAATATTCATTATAGCAACAAGTAAAAAATATAGATTTTTTTTCAAAATTGTTGCTCTATTTTTGTTTATAGCGCAAAAACTAAAAAACGCAGAGGTGATCAAATCCCACCAAAAGAAAGCTCTATTTGTGGAAAAAAAGGACGGTAATTTTGTTTGGGAGCCATGTCGCACGACCGCGCAATTGTCAGTTAAAGCGACGCAGTGCCGAATCGCAAAAAGTGCTCTGGTCTTTGGGCAGCCAAATGGTCCGGGGCTGAAGTGGTTAAGCACAGCTGGAGAATAAACTCATATATGTTTTGCAGCTCTTTTATAATACACAAAATATGTCCACAGAATTGCCCTACACTTCTCAAATGAAGTAGTAGTGTTAATAAGTATTGTTATAATTCATCATAACCTGGGAAAAAAAGGTGGCTGTGATGCATTCTCAACTAGCATTAAGCAAACCGAATAATAAAAGAGTCTTTCTACCAAGTGGAAAAGTCAATTTTAAAGATCTATATGAATGGTAATAGTACATGAATCCTGCTTGGCAGACCCTTTTTGAGGTATAGGCAGGTCCGGGACAAGGGGTGGGCAGGATTGGCAGCTGCCCTGAGCACTGTTGTATTATGTGAGGTGGGGGCACAACAAGGAGATGAGGGGAGGAGCTTTGTGTTGGAAGGTGGGATTTGGAGAGCAGCAGGGGATAAGTATTGTTCTAGGTGGGGAAATTTGAGGGGAGGTGCATTGTATGGTGATTTAGGGGGATTTGTGTTGGGAAGTGGGATGGGGGGAAGAAGATTTGTGCTGGGGGGTGGGAGAGATTGTGCTAGGAGGGGGGCATTTGAAGTGGGGGCACTAGGAGGGGAAATTTTTGTAATAGAGGATTTGTGCTAGGAGGTATAGATGATAGATTTTTGAGGGGCATTTGAGCTGGGGGATTTGGAGGATGGGGGGGACAGATTTGTGCTGAGATAGGGTATTTCAGCAGAGGGTAGGATTTGGGGGGAGGCAGGGGGTTTTATGCTTAGGGGGTAAGCATGCAGAATAGTACTCAGGGCTTTTGTGAGGGGATTTTTGCTTACACATAGTGCTCATTTATCATGTTTGCCCTGGGCTCTAGATGATCTTGTCCTTGCACTGGGTATAGGATGCAGTATATGGGGACATTTAAAAAAAAAACATTATGTCTATGCATGCCCCATACTTCAATGGTTATGGTGTACAGTATATCACTTGTAAATTTGTGAAACCCCTTTGATGACTTACAGCCTTTTCTTTTAACCATGCTATTTTCACAATGTAGAACAGATCTTATCTGAGTGGATGTACAGTACTGTATGTATAAAATACCTGAAAAGTATTTCAGGGGTAAGTAAATTGACCTTGTCGTTAAGGTAAACCTGTCATGAGGGAAATATATGGGCTACCAGAAATCCTTATCTGCACACTTTTCCAGGTAAATGTCTTAGAGTATTGGAGAAAGAGGATCAACATTACAGCCAAGCAACTATATTTATAGGTAAAATGATCAGCAATCGTAACCTTTTATATTTCTCTAAAGACAGATGTCCTATAACTTCACTAGATACACCAAGGTTCACTTACATTTTCGGCTTCGTTGATACTTTGTGCCAAGTTATTGACTTCTGTCATGATGTTGTCAGCCTCACTCAGCGTGTCTTCAGTCTCTTTCTTGCCTTTCTCAACAGCTTGCTTTTTTGCCTAAGGGGAAAAATACATAAATCATCCATAGTATAATCTAAATTTCAGTACAAATTGATGTTTATCCACAGGTGGTAAGTCAAGAAATGCAAGTACAAATGTACATTGTGACATGCATCTAATAACTTATGCTGCTATTGCACTGTGTTCTCAATTACAATCTGGAACAACATATAATCAACTGAAAGAGCATGTCAGAAAAACATCATATCCTTATGCTGCAACATAGTGGGTTACAATCATCCATGTTTTTAGAATGTCACTTGTAGTGATTCATGATAATATCTAAGAACATGGATATTTGACAATCATATTTAGGAAGTTTAATATTTTGGCTTATTATATATATATATATATATATATATATATATATATATATATATATATATATATATATATATATTATATATTGCTTTTATTGCTATATATCACTTTTGTGATGGAGGAATTATTTGGTGTTTTTACTATAATAGAGAGACAAAACTTCCCAGCGGTCTTATATAATTGTGTAATTTATGTAATTAGGACTACATGCCTGTAGTTTTACACCTGTTCTCGCATACCAGGTAAGCCCACAAAAAATAACTGTACTGATGGAAAAATATAAAATGTCTGTGTGCAGTCATCAGGTATTTGACAGTAAACTATTTGGGAATAGTGTCCTGGTTACACATTTTGCTACATTTGCACGTTTTGCACTAAATAGGTCTTATACAAGAATTGTTATTGGTAAAGTGGTAATAAAATATTTAAGCTTGACTGAAGTCCTTTTTTTAGAACAAGTGTTTAGAATTATGACAACCACTTGCTTTTAAAAGGGGTTTATATCTAAATTTTTTAACAATGTATTTTTCATTGGTACAGCTTACTGGGATTTTTTTTTCTATGGGTAAATGGATCCTTTATATCCCATTACCCAGTACCCAAAGTACTTTTTATGTTTTATACATGTGATTGATGTGTTAGCTCATCCTCTCTGTCCTATGCCAGGCAGCCCCAGTGGGTGTGTGTTGGCCCCCGGGATGTATCCTCATCTGGGTCCAGGATGGACAAGCAGTGTGCTGGCAGCCCTATTCTTGCAACCATCTATATTGAACGTATATTTGTTATTGTTGATCTATTATGTAAGTATAGCATGGACTCTGTAATATGACAGCATGTTGATACTATATTGGTACTATCTAGATAATGTGATTAACTACTTCAATACAGGGCACTTTCCCCCCTTGCTGCCCAAGCCAATTTTCAGCTTTCAGCATTTTAAATGACAATTGTGCGGTCATGCTACATTTTACCCAAACATAATTTTTATCATTTTGTTCCCACAAATAGAGCTTTCTTTTGGTGGTATTTGATCACCTCTGGGGTTTTTATTTTTTGCTAAACAACCAAAAAAAGACCGACAATTGTGGGAAAAAAATGTTTTTCTTCGTTTCTGTTATACAATTTTGTAAATAAGTAAATTTTCTCCTTCACTGATGGGCACTGATGAGGCTGCTCATACGGGCACTGATAAGGCAGTACTGATGGGCACTGATGAGGTGGCACTGATGGGCACTGATATGCGACAATGATGGGCACTAATAGGCAGCACTGATGGGCACTGATAGGTGGCACTGATATGTAGCACCGATGGGCACTGATAGGTGGCACATATGGGCACTCATAGGTGGCACTGATGGGCACTGATAGGCGACACTGAGGGCACTTGTGGGTGGCACTGATGGATACTGATGGATGGCACTGATGGGCATCACTGATAAGAAGGCACTGGCAGGCATTAGGGATGGGCACTGATTGGCACCATTTGTGGGCACAGATTGGCATCCATGGTGGCCATGGGTGGCATACCTGGTGGTCATCAGTGGTGGCCATCCCTGGTGGTCCTGGTGGCATCCCTGGTGGTCCTGGGTGTGCATCCTCAGGGGGGCTGTGCTGATCATGAATCAGCACAGACCCCCCTGTCAGGAGAGCCGCCGATCGGCTCTCCTCTACTCGCATTTGTCAAACGCGAGTGAGGAAAAGCCGATACACAGCTTTTCCTGTTTAAATCGTGATCAGCTTTGATTGGACACAGCTGATCACATGGTAAAGAGTCTGCATCACAAACTCTTTACCGAGATCAGTGTTGCAGTGTGTCAGACTGACACGCTGCACCACTGATCGCCACGCTGAACACCCCCCGTGGGCGCGTGGCGGCTTGTTATCCTGATCACGTCATATGATGCCCGGTCAGGATAACAGAACCACTTTGCCAGCGCCATATTGCTATATGGCGGGCGGCAAGTGGTTAATATACTTAATAATGTGATTGCTACCTAGATACGGCATATTCCTACTTTATCACCTAAAGAAGGTGTTTCTCCAAAAATACTGTATATAAATTAACTCAGTAAGCGCAATGTTGCACCATAATACCTACTGATCAGATTTCAAACAAATGTGGTAAAGAAAATACATAACTGTGTTCAATTACTGAATTATTTCCATAAATTCAAGGTTAAGACTTTTTCTGCTCTATTTTGTCCTAGCAATGTATATTTTAGTTAAAGTCTCTCTGAACTTTCATAGCTAGAGTTCTCCAATTAGCAGGAAGCCTGATTCAGCAGATGATATGTTAGATCTGTGATAGTGACCACTCCAGTGCTCATATTAACTCACACAGCACCTGAAGATCATGGCTGTGGGGATATGGGGGAGCAGAGTACTTTAGATTTTAACTAGGAAAGATGGAATTATCTCAAAGGAAACTTCTCATTAAGTGTAAGCACTGTCCCTTGTCCTGATTTAAACAAAAAATAAACTTTTTTCGTAAACTTAGGCTGGCTGTACACAGATCAAATCTCAACCGGTTAAGCAGGAACCGGTCAAGATTCAAACCGTCTGAATGTACCAAGTTGATCCATCAATCAACTTGGGTACAACCAGCCTGCTGGGTTTTACCTGTGATTTACCTGTGCCTCGGCAGGAGGGATTCCCCCATCAACACTGTCTGTGTTGATGGGGGAATCAAGTGAATTTCTTTCCTGCAACCGGTGGTTCCAGAAAATAAATTTGCTCCGTGTATGGCTGGTTTCAGGAATTAAAACGTATACTGGTCCTGTATTTTAAAAGTTAAAATGGCTGACAGTATATCTCTAAGTTGATCTATTTTTACATTTTGACGTTCCTATTGCACGTTCCTTGTTTTTGTTTTTTTGCTACATAATAAGTATGGAGAGTAGTTGGTTTGATATTGCAGCTGTTTATATCTGCAGAATTTAAATATCCTCAGGAATCTTTAAGTAAAATGGATAGACTTTTATCATAGCATTCACAGTTGTTATCTTTTTCCCAAGTGGTTTAAACATTTACACTAATACAAAACAAATGCTAATGTTAAAAAAATGTGTATTAAAAGTTCATCATGAACCAAAGCAGATTCACATGCTAAGCACTTATGCATTCGAGTACATACAGCATTTCCATCAAAATATATTCGTTCAAAGTAAGGACATTCATTACTCTACAAGGATAAAAATGTAGATTTAAATAACCTTCAATACAAGCCATTAAGTCATCTAATCGCACTTTATTCATTCCTGTTCAGTTCCATCTGGATTTATTTAAAAAAAATCTCATCTCAGATTTAAATAAATTAAAACTGAAACTGTGTTTCAATATACTACATAAGGTAACTTGGGGATGGGTAATCTTTACATATTGTCAAAATTAAACTATACCACAAAATTTGTTCTTAAAATATAAATCATGAAGAAAGAAAAGGTAGCCCAAATTACAGAATTTTGTAGATATGTTATGGTGCATCATTTTGTGTGTTACATTTTAATACATAAAATTATACTACATGCAGGAGAATATTATATTTGGCCTACAGCTTAGTTGCCCTTTCTTTCTCTCTCACTTTTTATCTGTCTCCTACCTTTTTTCTCTCTTCATTAGTATTGTTTTTCAGGGTATTGTTTATACATTATCATAAAAGAGGTGATCAGCGAAAACACATAAAATGAATAAGTCATTAAATTGCCAGCTGAACACTTAAAAGGTAATCACAAAACCACAGGTATAATCAGAAAATGAAAAAGTACAGCATAAAAAAGTCAATTCAAAATTCCACAGAAATAATAAAAGCAGTCCAAATAATTATTTAAGATGAACCAAAGAGCCCAGACAGCAGCCGGAGAGATCCACGTTTGGGAAAACAGAAATCCGAGGGAACGCGATATGTGTGACACTCCCTCCACCACTGAAATGCTTGCTCGTTCACCTTATTTATTGGACTCCTGAACTAACAAGGAGTCAATAGCGCGTGTCCCCTTAGGGGAAAATTGTAGCCAATACAGGAGACACGGATCTCTCCGGGATCCTTGTAAGGCTACAGGAATTGCCTCATTTTGGATTTTTGTTGGCAGTTTCCATCCCAGTTATTCGCACGTTTCACGTAATACATCAGTAACACCCAGCTGCCGAAAAGTTTTAATATCTGAGCGAGGAGTCAAGTGAAGATATTAAAACTTTTCAGCAGCTGGGTGTTTGCTGTATTGGCTTTAAGCCCTTTGTATTGCTTTCAAGCCCTTTGGGATTGTCCGCTGACTTTTACTGGTATACAGTTGTATCTGGGCCTCTTATTTATGGTGTGGTGTTTCCATTTCCATTTTTGTTACAGTACACTGCAAGCCAAGAAGACGATGGAGATCATCTGGGATGTAGAAGCAGCCTGCCCGGGAACCAAATTATTTACATCAACTTCAATTCTTTAGGATAGCAATACCAACATGATAACCTTATGGGTTCACTTTTTCAGCAAGGGGTTTTTCAGATATAAATACTGCCTTAAGGCTGGGTTCACACTTGTGCATTGCGTTTTTGAGCTCAGGTTTCTTTGCCAAGTTCTCAATCAGTTGTTCAGCGGTTCCTTTGCATTTTAGCTGCGGATTTGCTGACCTGGGAGAGGAGAGGGAAGTGTACAGCGGGTGACCGCGATCTCGCCACTGTTATCATGAGGGGGAATTCCACGCCAAATTAAAAAAAAAAACGGCATGGGTTCCCCTCCAGGAGCATACCAGGCCCTTAGGTCTGGTATGGATTTTAAGGGGAACCCCATACGCCGGAAAAACAGCGTGGGAGTCCCCCCAAAATCCATACCAGACCCTTATCCGAGCATGCAGCCCGGCTGGTCAGGAAAGGGAGTGGGGACGAGCGAGCGCCCCCCCTCCTGAACCGTACCAGGCTTCATGCCCTCAACACACTGCAGCCCCCCCACCCCAAAGCACCCTGCCCCCATGTTGATGAGGACAAGGGCCTCTACCCGACAACCCTGGCCGTTGGTTGTCGGGGGTCTGCAGGCGGGGGGCTTATCGGAATCCGGGAGCCCCCTGTAATAATAGGGGCCCCAGATCCCGGCCCCCCACCCTATGTGAATGAGTATGGGGTACATCGTACCCCTACCCATTCACCTGGTGGAAGAAAAATGTCAATAAAAAAAACACACTACACAGGTTTTTAAAGTAATTTATTAGCCAGCTCCAGGGGTCTTCTTCCGACTTCGGGGGTCTTCTTCCGACTCTCCGTGCCTTCTCCAGCTCTCTGGTTCTCCTCCCACTCTCCGGTGCTTTCTTCCTTCTGCCGGGCGCCTCCGCTATCTTATTCCAGCTCGTTTGCTAGTGGCGGCCCGGTCTTCTTCATCGCCTTCTTCCCTCTTCTCTTCTCGAGATGTTGACACAACGCTCTCTGCCGCTGTAATGCCGGTTGCATGGTGCGCAATGATTTATATAGGCATGGGGCGTGGTCACCGGGTGATGCCACCTGGTGACCCCACCCCTGTATGATGTCACAGTTCCATCATTCCCCGGGACTGTGACGTCATACGGGGGCGGGGTCACCGGGTGGCATCACCCGGTGACCACGCCCCATGCCTATATAAATCATTGCGCACCATGCAACCGGCATTACAGTGGCAGAGAGCGTTGTGTTAACATCTCGAGAAGAGAAGAGGGAAGAAGGCGACGAAGAAGACCGGGCCGCCGCTAGCAAAAGAGCTGGAAGAAAGTAGCGGAGGCCCCCGGCAGAAGGAAGAAAGCACCGGAGAGCGGGAGGAGAACCAGAGAGCATGGAGAAGGCACCGGAGAGCAGGAGAAGAGGCCGGAGAGTTGGAAGAGACCCCCGAAGTCAGAAGAAGACCCCCGAAGTTGGAAGAAGACCCATTTTTCTTCCACCAGGTGAATGGGTAGGGGTACATAGGGTTGGGGGCGGGATCTGGGGGCCCCCCTATTAAAGGGGGCTCCCGGATTCCGATAAGCACCCCGCCCACAGACCCCGACAACCAACGGCCAGGGTTGTCGGGTAGAGGCCCTTGTTCTGATCAACATGGGGGCAGGGTGCTTTGGTGTGGGCAAGGTGCCCCCTGCCCCAAAGCACCCACTCCCCAATGTTGAGGGCATGCGGCCTGGTACGGTTCAGGGGGGGGCGCTTGCTCATCCCCACCACCTTTCCTGACCGGCCGTGCTGCATGCTCGGATAAGGGTCTGGTATGGATTTTGAGGGGACCCCCACGCCGTTTTTTCGGCGTAGGGGGTTCCCCTTGAAATCCATACCAGACCAAAGGGCCTGGTATGATCCTGGAGGGGAACCCATGCCGTTTTTTTATTTAAAATTTGGCGTGGAGTTTCCCCTCATGATTCATACGTACTGTGTTCAGAACGCAACACATCTGCAAATCAGATGCGTTCCCATAGAACATAATGGGCAGACAGTTCGCACCGCAATGCCTAGAAAACACACACTTTTTTGGGCAATGGGCAGTGCGAATGCATCACACATATGTGAACCACCCTTATTGAAATCAATGTATTTTAATATGTTATGCGAATTGGATGCGGTGTAAGCCGCAACCAATTTGCATAGGTGTGAATGGGGCCTTACACAGCGGTCAGCATATGACATGCATAGGAACTTCATGCTGGGGCTGGGGGATGTTTATCAAAAGAAAGCAACGTAAGAAAATGATTACTTTCTATTTTTAGACACCCTGATTAAATTTGCATATTGTTCTAGACCAGTGATGGCGAACCTTGGCAGCCCAGATATTTTGGAACTACATTTCCCATGATGCTCAACTACACTGCAGAGTGCATGAGCATCATGGGAAATGTAGTTCCAAAACATCTGGGGTGCCAAGGTTTGCCATCACTGTTCTAGACTATAACTGGGTTAACGAATGTAACTCCAACCAAAATTTTAATGTTGGAAGAGTGGCCCTTGAGTGGTGAAGGGTTAAATACCGTGTTGGGTCTTTATAACTGTCTCAGTCTCCTTTGGGGAGATTTTTTCTTACATCCTGTCTCAATGCCAACTGTCTCACTATTGGGATTACAGGGTTATGTGAGAAACACAGAAACACAGCTGCTTCCAATATTGTTTGGAATGACTGTTAAAACTGAGAAAGGGACTATTTTGGGTTGAAGTCTGTTTGTAAAGCAGTGTAACATAGTGTAACTATAAATTAATAATATGGCTACACTATGAAAGCAAGAGGAAAAGTATGATTTAAAAAAAAACAACATCTGGTATGCAGAAGAAAATAAAGAGGAAGGGGAAAAATACCATTTGAAAATCCCAGGCTCCCAGATAATACATTAAACTGCGATTAAAGTAGACATACAGGTTAAGCTTTTTCTTTGTCATCAACAGCGCAGAGCACATCAATTCATTCTATCAATTTTCCAGAAAGTAATTTTGCCTGTCTGAAAGTCTGATGCCGTTGTACTGCACCTTATCAGAAGATCTATATATTATTCATTATTAAAAGTAGTTTAAAGTTTGAAAGCAGCGGCTCAGAAATAATATTTTATTGATACTATTATATATTACTTCATATGCTGCTCTTGCCAATTGTAACAATTGCTACATTTAATTAAAAAATGGCAACATTTGAATTAATAGTGCATAACATTTTTCAGGCTAAACAATAATTATTATTGCGTGACAAGTTGTTTCTGCTTTCTCTTATTGCGGATTAGTGGAAATAAGGTATTTTCCTTCATTAATTTTCACACAGAACCATTTCCATAACATATTATTTAGAATGTACAATCATCTTTGTCATTTTTTCTGCTTTTCTCAGTTATATTTAATAACTTTTCTTCTTACCTTTTTCAAAATATGTTTCTCTTCTGTGTCTTATCATGAGCTCCTTTTTGATATTTTTTTGGGGTTTATGTTGGCGAACACATGATGTACTATGTGTACAGACAAACTGACAGCTGGAATTACCCTGACCATATTGTAACTGTCAATCATAGCTACTGCAGAACAGTGCAGGTCACAAAAACCTTAGGAAAGAAGTAGTATAAACAACCATATGACAATTTAAAGTAAACCTCTTTTAGATATAGGAAGAATACCATTGCTAGTTGCCTTGATGTTACACTCTTTGATTATAGTACTCTGAGATGCTGACCTGGAACTATAATTCAGTTCAGGAAAGTCAGAGGATAGTCTAATGTGCTTAAAATAGAAGTAAGGGTATTTTTTTCCCCTTTTATACTTACCTAGGTGGATGCAGCATGGGACCGATGCTGCATCTGTCCCCTGGCGTCTCTACACTGAGAACAGAGCGATCGAACACCACCGATGGCTTGGTTCTCACAGTTTCCCGTAAAGAGAGCTGATGATTGTAAATCAGCAGCTCTCCTCTCTGCTCCTCCACGCTCACTGGAGCGCTGAGCTGCGGAGGGGCGGGGAGCGGCCATCTCAGCGGCTCACTGAGAGGCTGAGACAGGAATCAGTCCAGGCACCTGGCTAATCCAGACTTCATTGTCCTGATGATGTGCTGCCTGGACTGATTCCAGTGACGTCAGCTGAGAGTGATCTTCAGACCGCTCTCTGTTGAAAACAGGTCACGGGAGTGCAAAACGAATTGCACTCCTGTGACCCTTAGGATAAGCCCAGCCAAATGAGCTCAGGCTGGATTTTTCCTTTAAAGCAGTTGTAAACCCTTAGGTTGGGTTCACACATGTTCACAACTGAATGACGTACGATTCAAAACCTTTCCCATAGAAGTCAATGAGCCTGAATTCGCACCTGAGCCATACCGCACTGCTCAGAAAACTGACAGGACTCTTTGTCCCATTGGCACTAAATCCGCGCTCCGGCTGCACCAGACATGTGAACAGGCACAAAAGAAAGCAATGTTCTTTCACATGTCATACGAATTGGATGTGATTCAAAACACATCCAATTTACATATGTGTGAACCTAGCCTTACATATTCCTAGTTGAGACCCCTTTCACACTGGGGTCGCGGACGCATTTGCGCTAAAGCGCCGCTCGTTTTAGTGGCGCTTTAGCACTGTTTAAGCTGCGCTTTTTGGCCACTAGCGGGGTGCTTTTAACCCCAAAGAAGGGGTTAAAAACTCCCATTTTGCAGTGCTTCTGATCGCTTTTCAGTCGCTTCTGAAGAGCTGCCCATTCATTGCAATGGGCAGGGGTATTTGGGGAGCGCTGCATAAAAAGATGCTGCTTGCAGGACTTTTCAAAAATTTCCCGCAAGTGCACCGTCCAGGTGTGAAAGAATGGGAGGCAGTTTTCAGATGCTTTACAGGTGCTATTTCTAGCGCTAAAATGCCTGAAAACGGCCTCAGTGTGAAAGGAGTCTAAGTGAATGTCCCCAGGTGATACACAAGTTTTACCTGTCTCCCTGAAGCCATCTCTTCTCTGCATCCATGATTGGAGGGAAAAGACAACCCCCCTCCCCCTCCACACAGCACACAGAAACAGAGCTGAGGCTGACTGTCAATCTGCTGGAGCTCCCTCCCCTGTCACCATTTTTCTCTTGGTGTCAGGAAAACTTGTCAGAACTGACTCATGCTTATAGCAGAGGAACATGACAGTGGACAGAAATGACACGTAGTGCTCTTAATTGAGACAAGAACACACTATAGAGCGATATGCTTTGTTTATATTTCATATCTGAGGTTTACAACCACTTTAACTGCATATAAGTGACTCAAAGAAGTTTTATCACTAAAACGAAAGACTACAAAATCTGGTGCAGCTGTTCATAGTATCCAAACAGCTTCTAATTTCAGCTTGTTCAATTAATAGTTGACAAAAAAACCTGGAAGCTGATTGATTTCTTTCCAGAGCTGTACCAGATTTTGTACTCTCCAGTTTTAGTAAATCAACACCACAGTATTGAAACCAGAGGGTCATTATGACAGTCAGACAATCAGAATTTGCAGCATGAGGATACAGCAATGGCAGCTTCTACATTTCTCTCAGGAATATTTTATATTAAAATGATTTTATCATGTAAGAATCATGGAGGATGCCATTGCTGAACTTTCCACTTGAAAATGCTAGTCATCTGGATTTAATGCTTTAGTTTCATTGTAATGTAATTATATATGTTTTTTTTTTAACAAGAGGGAGTTAGGAAGCATATACTGTATGTACAGTGGGTACGGAAAGTATTCATACCCCCTTAAATTTTTCACTCTTTGTTATATTGTAGCCATTTGCTGAAATCATTTAAGTTCATTTTTTTCCTCATTGATGTACACACAGCACCCCATATTGACAGAAAAATACAGAATTGTTGAAATTTTTGCAGATTTATTAAAAAAGAAAAACTGAAATATCACATGGTCCTAAGTATTCAGACCCTTTGCTGTGACACTCATATATTTAACTCAGGTGCTGTCCATTTCTTCTGATCATCCTTGAGATGGTTCTACACCTTCATTTGAGTCCAGCTGTGTTTGATTATACTGATTGGACTTGATTAGGAAAGCCACCCACCTGTCTATATAAGACCTTACAGCTCACAGTGCATGTCAGAGCAAATGAGAATCATGAGGTCAAAGGAACTGCCTGAAGAGCTAAGAGACCATAATCCTTAAATGGAAGACGTTTGGGACGACCAGAACCCTTCCTAGAGCTGGCCGTCTGGCCAAACTGAGCTATCGGGGGAGAAGAGCCTTGGTGAGAGAGGTAAAGAAGAACCCAAAGATAACTGTGGCTGAGCTCCAGAGATGCAGTCGGGAGATGGGAGAAAGTTGTAGAAAGTCAACCATCACTGCAGCCCTCCACCAGTCGGGGCTTTATGGCAGAGTGGCCCGACGGAAGCCTCTCCTCAGTGCAAGACACATGAAAGCCCGCATGGAGTTTGCTACAAAACACCTGAAGGACTCCAAGATGGTGAGAAATAAGATTCTCTGGTCTGATGAGACCAAGATAGAACTTTTTGGCCTTAATTCTAAGCGGTATTTGTGGAGAAAACCAGGCACTGCTCATCACCTGTCCAATACAGTCCCAACAGTGAAGCATGGTGGTGGCAGCATCATGCTGTGTTTTTTTTTTTTAGCTGCAGGGACAGGATGACTGGTTGCAATCGAGGGAAAGATGAATGCGGCCAAGTACAGGGATATCCTGGACGAAAACCTTCTCCAGAGTGCTCAGGACCTCAGACTGGGCCGAAGGTTTACCTTCCAACAAGACAATGACCCTAAGCACACAGCTAAAATAACGAAGGAGTGGCTTCACAACAAATCTGTGACTGTTCTTGAATGGCCCAGCCAGAGCCCCGACTTAAACCCAATTGAGCATCTCTGGAGAGACCTAAAAATGGCTGTCCACCAACGTTAACCGTCTATCCTGACAGAACTGAAGAGGATCTGCAAGGAGGAATGGCAGAGGATCCCAAAATCCAGGTGTGAAAAACTTGTTGCATCTTTCCCAAAAAGACTCATGGCTCTATTAGTTCAAAAGGGTGCTTCTACTAAATACTGAGCAAAGGGTCTGGATACTTAGGACCATGTGATATTTCAGTTTTTCTTTTTTAATAAATCTGCAAAAATGTCAACAATTCTGTGTTTTTCTATCAATATGGGGTGCTGCGTGTACATTAATGAGGAAAAAAATGAACTTAAATGATTTTAGCAAATGGCTGCAATATAACAGAGTGAAAAATTTAAGGGGGTCTGAATACTTTCCGTAACCACTGTATACTGAAAATGATTGCATTAATCCCAGGCATTTTCCTGTCTCTGCAGCCAGCTCAGGATCATGTGTTTGTTTTGTTATTGCATTAAGTTGTAATGTTCCAATAATTTCACAACTGTTTTCCTAATGAATAAGAAGGGCACATCTATGACATCTTAGCCCTCAGGCCCCTTTTACACTGAGGCGCTTTGCAGGCGCTATTGCGCTAAAAATAGCATCTGCAAAGCGCTCTGAAAAAGCCGCTACTTTGTATCCAGTGTGAAAGCCTGAGGGCTTTCACACTGGAACGGTGCGCTGGCAGGAAGGTAAAAAAAACCTCCTGCAAGCCGCATCTTTGAGGCGCGATAGGAGTGGTAAAAATACCACTCCTATAGCGCCCCTGCCCATTGAAATCAATGGGGTAGCGCCTCCAAAACGCCCGCAAAAAAAACTTTTTCGGACGCTATCGGGGGTTAAAATCATCCCACTAGCACCCGCAAATTGCGGCAAAAACAACGGTATAGTGGCGCTAAAAATAACGCCGCTATACCGCCAGCGCATCCAGCGCTTCAGTGTGTAAGTAGCCTAAAAAAACTCCTGCAAGCCACATCTTTGAGGCGCGATAGGAGCGGTAAAAATACCGCTCCTATAGCACCCCTGCCTATTGAAATCAATGGGGTAGCGCCTCCAAAACGCCACAAAGAGGCGTTATTGCGGGCGTTTTTAACCCTTTTTCGCCTGCTAGCGGGGGTTAAAAACACCCCGCTAGCGCCTGCAAAACGCGGCAAAAACGACGGTATAGCGGTGCTAAAAATAGCGCCGCTATGCCACTAGCGCATCCAGCGTGAAAGTAGCCTCAAAGCAAAAGTAAACAGAAAATGCAAATTGCTTTCTTCACTAGATTGTGGACTATAAATACAAAATATGGCAATACAACAGGAGTCATAAAAAAATCAGTGCAAATATTTCCATGCCTTTAGGCATTTATCTTCATTCATTTTAAATTCTCCCCATTTCACTTTGTTCAATGTTTAATAATACACAGTACAGTGTATATAATTAGAATTAATTGATAGCTGGCAGTCAAGGAAGGGCATTTATTAGAGTTAATAACCACTGCTGAGTGTGTGTTATTAGTTATAATACATATACAGTATTTCAAATTTGCGTAGGCAAGAAGAGGAAAAAAGCAATTGACCATACTCGTGTACAACCATGTACATGCAAGACCATCTGTAGTCCTTGTGTTCATTAATATTAGATTACTGTTAAATGAATATTCTTTCTGCACAAAATGGAAATGAAGGAAATGTATTTGGTAAGAGTAATATTTTCAGTACCTCCAGTGCAGTCATATTGCGTTGATTGATGGCAGATAAATGATCAGATTCTTTAATTTTCCCCCGGGCTTCTCGGAGCATATCTGAGACATCATCCAGTTTTTCTTGAAAATTAGATATTGTGTTCATTGCCCCCTCATTTAACTCATTATTTTTGTTATAAGGATCCTGAAACAGTTTCTTAACCCTGTTAAGAAGACTTTCTGCTGCCCTGCAATGAAAACAGCATACAATTAAATGAAATAGCCAAAACATTCTGGAAGGGTGATGAAATAAACCTTATAACCCCTTAAAATGTATAAATCTGGAAGATTCTTCAAAAATGATCATTGTATGCTGTATGTAGTTAGTTTAAAGCTAAATCACGGGCAGATAAAAAAAAATACACACATGAATTTCATCCTATAGACAGGGAGACTATCATGGAATATGTAATGTCTAAATCTATTGTACAGTATGTTTGGCATCATGCATCACTGTTTATAAAGCTTACAGCTCCCAACTGTCCCTGATTTTGAGGGACTGTCCCTGATTTGGATCAATGTCCCTCTTTCCTCCTCATTTGTCCCTCATTTTGGTCTGATCTCTATAGTTGTATATAAAATGCACTCTTTATCTTTCAAAAAGTGTTTCCCAGTGCTAAATTTTTCATCCAAATTCTAAATTGCTACATTTGTAAATTTAAAAACTAGTATAAAGGAATAATAGTGGTAAAAAAGCACTTGTGGGTTTAACTAATCTTTTTTTGGGGGGCCAATTCTCCTTTAAGGGGGCGTGGCAGGGTGTGTGTCCTATGCCTACATACTTTTGCTAGTAGGTGTCCCTCATTCCCATCTCAAAAAGTTGGGAGGTATGGCTTTTCCTGCTGTAGGCTGACAACTACGCCACCACCTCTCAATTAGCAATAGTGTTGTCAGTCTGCTGCGCAGGCACCTTCAGTTGGGCTGCCCATCTGCGAGATCTGAAAGGTAGCCAAACAGCCAACTAAAAGTTGGCACTGCAGACTGGCATTGTTGCTAGCAAACGGACAAACTTTTAGCCAACAAAAGTCCGATGGAGCAAAGTCCGACTGTGTGTACAGAAATCCATCAGACTTTTGCCCGATGGACAAAACAAATAATGTTAAAATCAACCAACAATAGCAGAAGTTGACCAAAGGGTGGCGGTAAAGAGCAGAAAAGAGCAGAAAAAACACGTGATGTTGGACAAAGTTTTGGGAAAGTTTGCAGAAAAGTCCTGTGGTGTGTATGCTATGGGTGTGCCCGGCCAACTCCGTTCGGACAAAAATCCACGGAAAAGTCCGATGGAAGTCTGACCGTGTGTACGAGGCTTTAGACATGATGCCAAACATGCTAAAAATAGATTTGGGGTTTATATATTCTTTAATACGTCAAAAAATGTATTTTTTTTTGTATAGTACCTAATGTACCTGAATTTTTTGTGGAATCAACCTCTTGCAAAAGTCTGAACAGCTCAGACTGGAGGAGGGAGAAGCAGCACCAGGAGCCATTCAGTTGAGCTACAGGGCTCAGGTGGTAAAAAGGAACACAATGATAGGAGAAGAGAGCAAAGTTTATCAGTGCATAATCCGTTCCAGGAGAATGCTTGATAAATAGTAAAAACACAGATCTTTGTTGAAATAATAAAAAACACTTTAATAATAAAAATACAAATAGTTTATCTATTTTTCCAGTACCGTGTAATTGTTTTACTAACACACAAACAACGTGTGTGGATAGAAAATCTGCTACTTCTCTCTTCACAGTTATTTTCTGTGTTTATCATCATTAAACTAACTTGGGAAAAAACATGAAAGTGGTTATTTTGAAAGTATGGCTATTTATTTTGTTCACACGTTTATTGATGTTCCTCCAAACTGAAAATTGAGATTGGTAAGTGGGTGTTTTCATGATATGTAATTACGCTACTTACTTGAACTCTTCTGCAGCTGCTTTCTCCTGATTTTTAAACATTTTCCTCCTGAGCTCAGCCATCATCTTGTCAACATCTTTCTGTAACTCGTGGAAGCTCTTGTCCTGTGTTTTGTTCTGAATACCCAGTGTTTCATTTAGCTTCATAGCTTTGTCAAGTAGGTCTAAATATGATACAAAGATTGCATTACATAAGAGAGAGAGTTTCAAATTTATTTCTGAATTTATTCAATTTAAATTGCTACTGCGTGATTAACCCTTAAAATGCAGGTGAAAACGTCAGGCACGGTATTAAAGCTGAACTCCAGTGAGTTAAAAAAAAAAAAAGATTTCCTCCATATTATGTACTGTATTTGCTGGCGTATAAGACTACCTTTTACACTTGGCAAAAAGCAGGGGTCGTCTTATACGCCGGGTCAGCTGCTCGGATGCCTGCTGGATGTGTGGTAATACTGTATGTAGCTTCGGCTACATACAGCCAATCCCGGTGAGCGATGTACACAAATTAATACAGAGCCTGCTCGGATTGGAGTAAGAACCTCTGCCAATCCGAGCAGGCTACATACAGTAGCCTGCTTGGATTGGCTTTGAGAGTCAGAGAGGCGTGGGCTGACGATGTTACAGCCTCTGCCAATCCAAGCAGGCTTTGTATTCATTAATAGAATGCATCGCTCGCCGTAATTGGCTCCAGCTCCAGCAAGAAGGAAGAAAAATATGGCTCCAGCTCCAGCAAGAATGAAGAATAATATGGCTCCAGAAGGAAGAAATATGAAGCTTCGGAAGCCTCGGAAGGGGGGTCGTCTTATACGGTGAGCAAAGGCAAAAAAATCTTAAAAAACTGTGAAATTAGGGGGTCGTCTTATACGCCCGGTCGCCTTATACACCGGCAAATACGGTATATGTTTTCACTCAAAATCATTAAAATGACAATAAAATATATACTTTTCTCCAAAAATAATCTATACACATCCACCACTGTAAACCCTCACATATACCCAGTGAAGTGACTGGCCTCAGATTATACACAGAGATTAAATAAATCCTCCTACGTAAAGCTGGCCATAGATGGGTCGCAATTCGGAAAACGTAGCAGATACCAGCCAAATTCTGATCTATGGCCTCTCCCATTCTAAAGGCATTGCTCTAATGATCAACTCCTCTCAAACGGGACTGTTGGTATATTTTCATTCGATCAGAGGATAGTCCCACTGTCAGAAAATAAGAGCACAGCAGGGAAGATTCCTCCATCCACCTTGAATGGGTGTATGGGGGAATCAATTTTTCTTTTTTCTTTTGATTAGCCGGTTGGCTGATCAAAAAATAAGGACCCATCTATGGCCAGCTTAGGTTCTAGCTGTTTATTTGCTGCCCTCTCTTCTCTACAGCTTTCTTAAAGCGGAGTTCCACCCAAAATTGGAACTTCCGCTTAAACCACTCCTCGCCCCCTTACATGCCACATTTGGCATGTCATTTTTTTGGGGGGGAGTAGGGACTTCAGTAGAAGTGGGACTTACTGTCCCACTTCCTCCTTCCGCCCAGGGACCGCTTAGGCGACACGTCATATCGCCTAAGGCGGGCCCCTCTCTGTAGGCGATCACCTGGGACACGTGACAGGTCCCAGGCAATCGCCTGTCCACTCAGATTGCGCAGCGCCGCTCGCGCATGCACAGTGAGTGCCTGGCCGTGAAGCCGAAAGCTGTCACGGCCGGGTGCCCACAGTAGGAATGGAGGCGTCGGCGGAGAAGGGGGGAGAGGAGCGAAGCTCCGTTTGGCCGCGTTGCTGGACAGTGGAGCAGGTAAGTGTCTGTTTATTAAAAGCCAGGAGCTACACTTTTTGTAGCTGCTGACTTTTAATAAACATAAAAAAGGCTGGAACTCCCCTTTAAACACATTTTACACAGCATCTCTCAGCAGCAGAAAGCAGGATCTGATTTCGACACACTGGAGAGTTAGGATGGCCATATATGTTCAAACACCGTGTAAAATTGTCCTTTAGATTCACCAAAAACCATATAATATGAGGTGAAAATGAAACAACACTTTCAATTGAATCCAATTAGGCAGGCCCTTGCACTACATAGTTGAAGGTAAATCTACAGAAAATTGTATAATGTATGATCAGCCTCAGAGCACAGAGTTCCCTGATATCTGAGGTGAGGGGATGGGAGTGGGACACTCCCCATACTCAAGCTCATAAGAAAACATACTGAGCCAAAGCTATAAGCCACCTGATGTGTGCAAGGGAGGGCAGTCATTTCCTGGGAGACTGATGTGTTGGCTTAAAGTCTTTTCAGTGACTCTGCAGATAGCAGAGAGAGGAGTGATCAGAGAGCAGTCAAACTGCTAGCACACACTATAGAAAGATGTGCTTTGTTCATTTTTCATGTATGAGGTTTACAATAACATTAATGGCCCTGTAATCTATTTTTCCTGGAATTGTTTCTTACTGTGTTTTTCTGCATTCTTGGATCCTGCATGAGCTCTAAAACTTCTCCCTTTTCATCTCACTCACTGTTTGCTTGGAATGAGCAATGCATGTTTGTTGTAGTCTTACTACAAATCACATAGTCCATAGGCCATGGAGTGAGAAAGAGGGGATGGCTTCCTTTCTACATACAGACCATGGAGAATGAATGTAGCCATCCTCTAACAGAAAGACAGATTACAGCAGCAAGAAAAGGCATTTGGAAATTTAAGGGAGGGTGAGAGCAACAGAAGGTACTTTTATGAGTTAAGAATACATATTTGAATATATTTTATTAAAACTAAAGTTTAATGTCACTTTAAATAAAAACATAATGCAACTAATGTAAATCTGTTTTATCAGAGCTGCGTAAGCCCTTGTACAGCAGGGCTTGAAGAAAGAGGGGAGGTATTCTGAGACATTTGTGCTTTGTTGTATGAAGATGTGCTTACAAAAAACATGCTCACAAAGGTGAGAGATTACTGCATCAATATGTTGCTAGTTGTTCATTGATTAATTTGAAGTTAAGGGCAGGAGGTGAACAAGGTTGAATTGCTTAACTGCAGTAGAGAAAATTGACAGTACCAACCTGATTGTGCAGTTCAGTAGGGATATGCAAATCTCACAACTGGCTAGACAAAATGTAAAATCCTTTGACAAGTGCACTAGTTCCCATATATGCATTTCAGCTGTGTATTTAGCTGTTTGCCTGGGGTTCAGCGTGATTTAGACCAGTCAAAAAACGAAGACACTGTCATTAACTTATGTAATTGCAAAGTCCCAAAAGTTAATAATCCTGAGGATCCTGACCGTGCTCTGTATCCCCCATATATATTACTGTGTATACAAATACTTCAAATCATAAAATGTCCATATAATATGATGTGATACACCATTTAACTTATATCTAAACCTTTTCAGAAATATATTGGTTTGGTGATGAAAATCATTTATATCACTACAATTGTATCTCAAGCGCATTCATTTGTTGGACCATTTATATCACTAAGCATTATTCTTTAATCATGTTGTATCTGTATCACATCATATTATTATATGGACATTTTATTTTGTTGATGATTTAAAAAATTTGTATACAGAGTAATATATTTGGGTGATAAAGAGTGTGGTCAGGATCCTCAGGGTTATTACTCTTTGAGACTTTGCGATTACGTAAGCTTGGATTGGTCAAGTCTGGTGACAAGCAGCTCTTTTTAAAATGTTCCAGTTCTTTTCAATTTTTATTTTATTTTTGATTGCTTACATTTTTATATGTGTTGCGTGGGTGTGGGTACACAGTTTTAACCATCATCAACTTTCTTTCTTAAAATTTTATATACCTGGCTGTTATGCTGACCCATTTACCTTAAAGCGATATTAAAGCTTAATTTTTTTAATTAAAATAACAAACATGTTATACTTACCTGCTCTGTGAAATGATTTGCACAGAGAAGCCCCAATCCTCTTCTTCTAGTGTCCGCTGCCGGTGCTCCAGGCTCCTCCTCTTCAGAAACGGCTTTCAATGGGGGCACCTGTGCATGTTCACTCCCGAGCCTCCATGTCTGCGTTTATTGACACAGAGTGGGCAGCTAAGCACTACCCCCCACTCACTCGTGAAACAACATTTGATTGACAGAAGCCAATAGCTCCCGCTGCTATCAATCTGCCCAGGAAGGACATAGCTGCTGCTTTAATGCACATCGTTGAATCGGATCAGGCTTAGGTAAGTGAAAGGGGGGCTGGGGGGATTTTGCAGCACAAAAGGTTTTTCTCCTTAATGCATAGAATGCATTAAGGTGAAAAACCTTAAGGCTTTAGAACCACGTTAATGTTTAATAGTGCATTTAAGGACTTCTGATTTTTCTATTGCCTTTCTAATACACATACTATTTCTTTATCAGTAACTCAAAGTTTTGAAATATAATAATAATAATAATTGTAATAATATAAAATATAAAAGGTTATACTCTTTTTCTCAGGTTTTGGAGAGGGGTAGGATTAGACTGTATTTACGTTGGAGAGATTCATCCCCTATTTTTCCCTGAAGATTTGTCGCTAGGACAAAAGTAAGAAAAAAATAAATACATTTTTAGACATGTCACCAGATCATGTGGTGATTTTACTTTCAATAATTTTTATTGTTTGAAAAATATAGACATGTTACAGCAAAAAAAACGCTGATGAGAAACAAAAAAAAAAGCATATAGACATGAGGTACATATGACAACAGGATATTTGTCGCCTGGTTTTGCAAAGCGCATCGGGTCAGATATTAATATACAGATCAGTTAAAGGAAAAAAAGCATCTAAGTGTACACATGTAAAGCTGGAGCTAAAAGAAAAAAAACAAAAAAAAACAAGAGGGAGCATAAAAAAAAAAAAAAAAATACAGAAACCAAACAAAGGTCCCTTGGAATTCAATTTAGGGTATTAGTATCAAGTTAGTGGGCTAAAGATATGACAGGAAGTATCACTCACCTACTCCCTGCTATATATGGAGAAGAGGGTGAGCCGGATCGCCCCCCACAACCCCAAAAGGGCACAAGCTGTGGAAGGGGAGACTCCTCCCACCCTCGATCTCCCAGAAAGCGATCATGAAAGGTGCTGTTTGAGGACCCCATACTTAGCAATCTAAGAACATACAAAACGAATAAACAATAATATAGTTCCTTCAGTGTAGGTTCAAAGGTAGAAAGATCATATATCGCGAGAGCCTAGGAGTTATGGGAACCCTGAGCTCCAGCAGCAAAAAATGTCAATGAAGTTGCTCCTTCTGTGCAGGAGCGAACTCCCAAAATATAGACAAAAGAACCAACAAAAGAAAGCAAAAAGAAGGAGAAAAACACAGGATCAGCCAATCTCCGTATGAACATGTGGTGATTTTAAATCTCCCAATGAGAACAACTATTCTACTGATAACTGTCTTAGGCCGGTTTCACACTGGGGCGGTGGCGGTATAGCGCCGCTATTTTTAGCGGCGCTATACCGTCGCGATTGCAGAGGTATTCGGCCGCTAGCAGTGCGGTTTTAACCCCTGCTAGCGGCCGAAAAAGGGTTACTACCACCCGCAAACCGCGGCTACAGCCGCGGTTTGCGGGCGGTATTACCGCGGTATCCCATTCATTTCAATGGGAAGGAGCGGTGGAGGAGCGGTAAACACACTGCTCCTCTCACCGCTCCAAAGATGCGGCTAGCAGGACTTTTTTTTAAGTCCTGTTAGCGCACCGCTCCAGTGTGAAAGCCCTCGGGGCTTTCACATTGGAGAGAAAGGAGCCGCTGTTTAGGCTCGGTTTGCAGGCGCGCCTGCAAACCGCCCCAGTGTGAAAGGGGCCTTAAAAAGTAATACCTTCATACCTGTCGTAAAAATTAAATAAATAATGATAATATAATAAAGTTCATGTAATTTAGGTTGGACCCCCAAAGTTTTTTGTTTTTTTTCACAAAGTCTCCCTTGACACCCAATACCAGACCTTCACCTATGAAAAGGGGTTGGTATGTATATTTATGGGGAGCCTCACACAATTTCTTGGTGTTGGGTTACCCCAGTTAACATTAATATTCGACCCTCATTTAGGATAATGGTCTGGTAGAGATGAAGGAAATCTGTTTACAAGCAGAAGAAAAGAGGCCAGAGCTGTAATTTGCCAGGAATTTAAATAAAAAAAATGTTCTTTGTAAATGTCAGTTTTGCTGTAGTATGTTGTATAAATAGTACAGATGTGCCACTTCACAGGCAGGTTAAGGACATCCCCCAGGCATGTTATTAAAATTAAATTTGAGTTTTTTTTGTAGACCCATAGGCTACTTTCACACTGAGGCGCTGGATGCGCTGGCGGTATAGCAGCGCTATTTTTAGCGCCACTATACAGTTTTTTTTTTACTGCGATTTGCGGGCACTAGCGGGGGTGTTTTAAACCCCGCTAGCGGTCGAAAAAGGGTTAAAAACGCCCACAATAACGCCTCTTTGCGGCGTTTTGTGGGCGTATTGGAGGCGCTACCCCATTGATTTCAATGGGCAGGGGCGCTATAGGAGCGGTATTTTTACCGCTCCTATTGCGCCTCAAAGATGCAGCTTGCAGGAGTTTTTTGACCCTCCTGCAAGCGCAACGCTCCAGTGTGAAAGCCCTCGGGCTTTCACCTTGGATACAATTAAGCGGCTTTTTTGGGGCGCATTGCAGGCGATATTTTTAGCGCAATAGCGCCTGCAAAGCACCTCAGTGTGAAAGGGGCCTAAAGCATTATTAAAACTGCTACTTCCATCCAAATGGATTTTTTTACATTTATTTTTAAATTTCTTTTTCTGCTTTGGTGCATGTCCCCCAGCAACATGTGAAAGGAAAAAAAATAGTATTTCTTTTTCAAGCAAAGCTCACCTAAGCCACCCATGAGCACAAATGTAAGCTTTTTGTTTTGGCTAAAGGTAAAATCAGTTTTGCTGAAATTACTCCACTTATCATTATACTGTAGGTCAGTCATTGTGACCTCCATATTTACTTTGACTTAAATCTCTAGCTCTATAGCAGAAAATTCCAAGAAATTCTGAGATCAAAACACAGCTCTACGGGCAATTAAGATGTTCAAAATAGCTGTGCTCACCCGAATTTAAGATTACTCTATAACAATAGCCTATAGCATGACAGCATGTCAGTGTTTGGTCAGATTTAATGTGCTTTCTTAACCAATAGGTTCACTTTAATGTTTTCCCTGCCCACATATGCATAAAAGTAGTATTCAGTATAAAGCAATTTTTAACTGAAAGCACCCACACAAAGAATAATTTTACCTTGACATCTGTATCTGTTGTTTTCAACTAAAAACTTCTATGCTTCAGGCTTTTTATACTCCACTATAAGCACAGTCATATAAAGAACTATAAATAGCGAGGACGCATTTTGTAAATTATAGCATACATTGACTGGGCTGGCTATTGAAGCAATCTTCAACTGGTTTGTACCATACTAAGATAGTAGTAAAAAAGCACAATAAAAACAATAAAAAAGCAATTTGACATGTAATTTGTGATTGTATTTATTCAAAAATGTTTTAGAATTATGCTTTGCGAAAAAAGCATTTACTTTATACCCCACTAGATAGTTTCTGTACAGCTATGTAAAAGGATAATATACAGCATAAATATCTGGCCTCTAAGAAGTACATTTATTTGTTTAGTTTTAGTTATGTAGTAAAAGCTAGCAGATTACAGCGAGATCAGAATATTAGATAAAACCTACAGAAAATGAAATAAAAATTGTGAAACATTTATGGATCATTCTGGTTTAAGACCTTAATGGGCAAATCAGTGAAAATGTAAGCAATGTAAACAAGCAGACTCATTTTGCCTAGATTAACTATGGAATTCATACTCTTTGGCAGTTAAAGCAGACAAGGTACTAAAAGATTACCCAATAAATGTATACTTACACAGTATCAATGGTGTATACTGATAATGTCGTGACTTAAAAGGGCACATTTACCAATCTGTGAGCGTAAATAATTCACAATATATTAAAACATATTCACAATGAAGATTCACCTGCCATCTCACATTCACTGCTTTATGAAATTATTAGTAGTACACACAAACACTGGTTAGGCACACATTTAACCCTTTGATCACCCTAGATGTTTAACCCCTTCCCAGCCAATGTCATTAATATAGTGACAGTGCATATTTTTAGCACTGATCACTTTATTAGTGTCACTGGATCCCACAAAGTGTCAGTTAGTGTCAGACTGTCCGCTGCAATATCGCAGTACTGCTATAAGTCACTGGCCGCCACCATTACTAGTAAAGCATGCTTTTCTTTCTAACTGGCACAGTGGCAGAGGAAGGAAGAGGGGCCTGAACTTCTGAGGGACAGCGCCACAGCACCACAGCGCTTTCTCCCAGAAGTGGGGGAGGGTACCTGTCAAAAACAGGTACCCATTCCCCCCTGAAAGGTGCCAAATGGGGGTGGGGAAGCATATAAGCAGAAGTTCCACTTTTGGGTGGAACTCTGCTTTAAGCTTCGGCTTTTTAGCATGCTCAAGATTCCTGATGGGGAAAATAGTAAAACATAACTGTGTAATGATGAACATCGGTACCGTACAGTTGTGGTTTATTTATTGTCTCTACTGAAAGCACATTTGACAGGATAACATTGCAAGAGGCTATTTGAGTGACAGGGACAAAGTGTTGTGTTGTAAGGAAAGTACCTGACCAAGGAACTTCATGGCAGGATAGCTGGGTATTATTTAAATATAGGCTGTATATTTCAAATGACTTTTGAAATTACATTAAATTAAAGTAACATTAATACTTTAATTATCACTTCCAACTCTCTTAAAATAGCTATGGTATGGTAAGAATAGATATAACAGTAACCATATCCTTATAACTCAGGAGACAAAAAACTTCACTGGGGAAATCAGGAAAAAAAGGGAATAGAGATGTACAAAAAATATCTTTATTCCCATGATTGTACCCCAACCCACAGTTAAAAACATTTAAAATGATATGAACCTTATCCCCTGGGAAAAACTGATGAGTAATTTTTGCCAAATTGCTGCAGTAGAAACGTTAAAACAGCCATGTATTTAAATGACAGATGTGCCAATGGCCCACACTGCTGTTTAAGGATGGTTGTTTCAATTTGCTATAGGTGGGTGCGGTATGTTCCTGACAGTCATTAGAGCTGTGGCTTGGATAAGCTGCAAAATATCTTCCATAGTGATGAGCAAAACTCCTTGGGTTCGGTTCAAGCATGGTTGAGCAAACTTCATAGACGTTCGGATGCCATCCCTATTGAAACCAATAGGAGCCGCATCTGTCAAGTTAAAAACTCTCATTTTCTGGGCAAGTGGGTATCAAAAATTAGCACAAGGGTGGGCACTGCCCTGGGGAACATGTACATGTAAAAAACATTTTAAAAAAACGACTTAGCCAGGAGAAGTGATTTTTTAATTGCTAAAAGTGAAACATTACAAATGTCAAATTCCTTTAATTAACATGCCTGGGGGATGTCTCAATCATGTCAGTGAAGAGGTGCATCTCTGTGATGTGCAGAAAGTGTGGCACAATCTGTCACTGGCTGTGTGCGTTGGACATTGACTGATCAGTGTACTGGCTCACTGCCGGTACTATGTGATCACTGTGACCAATCAAAGCAGGTCACATGACAGTTGTAAACAATGGATGGCTTTTTTTCATGCCATCCATTGTGTATAGTTGTGTTGCTAGCTGTAATTGGTCAATGTTATCACATGGTACTGACAGGGCCAATCACAGTCCATCTGTACCATGTGATTAGCTCTGGCCATTCACAGCTAATCAAAATGATTGTTGTTACTATGGTAACATTATATTGCTCTGGTCACAGTGTGTTAAATAAAACAATCATAAAAAAATAAATAAAAAAATGTAATAAAAAAAAATTACATTTCATACTGTCAGCAGTCCCTGATCACCGCCACATCAGTTATATGATGATGCTGTACTGTACTAATGACTGGTGGTAATTTCTTCATTTTCCAAAAAATTATAAAACTTAAAAAAACTCGTCATGCTTCTTATTAAATACCTTGGACTGTCTACTTTCCAAAAAGGGGTCATTTGGGGGGTATTTGTACTGTTCTGGCATTTTTGGGTCTTTTTGGATCTTAAGAAATGATAGGCTGTCAGTACATCAGGAATGATTCATTTTCAGATATATACCACAGTTTGTGGACTTTATAACTTTCCTACAGACTAAATTCAATACACTGATTTGGGTTATTTTCATGAAAGAAATGTAGCAGAATACACTTTGGCCTAAGTTTGTAAAGAACAATTATTTATTTGCAACATTTTATAACAGAAATAAAGAAAACTGCGTTTTTTTTGTTGTTGTTTAATTTTCAGCGTTTTTTTTAGTTTATTTAGCAAAACATAAAAACCCAGTGGTTATTAAATACCACCAGAAGACAGCCCTAGTTGTGTGAGTAAAATGATAAAAAGTTAAGCCGTGTACACACGATCGGTTTTACAGATGAAAACAGTCCGATGGACTGTTTTCATTGGACGAACCGATCGTGTATGGGCCCCATCAGAACGTGTTTTAAATTTATCCGATGGGAAAAAAACGATAGCAAAATCTGATTGTCTGTGTGGAAATCCATTGGATAAAAAACCCACGCATGCTCAGAATCAAGTCGACGCATGCTCAGAAGCATTGAACTTAATTTTTCTCGGCTCATCGGAGTGTTTTACGTCACCGCGTTTTAAATGGTCCGTTTTTGGACTGATGGTGTGTGGGCAAGACTGATGGAAGACAGTTTCATCGGATTTCCGATGGAAAAAAACATCGGATTAGAATCCATAGGATATCCGATCGTGTGTACAGGGCTTCAGTTTGGGTACAGTGTTGCATGACTTTTCAATTGTCATTTGAAGTGTGACAGCGCTGAAAGCTGAAAATTGGCCTGGGCAAGTAGGGGGTAGAAGTGCCTTGATTTGAAGTGGTTAAACTGTAGCTTTTTTTTTCTTTGTTAAAGTCACTTTTGCTGAAGCAAGAATAAAAAAAATTGTGTAGAATCCCCCTAAAATACATATCAGACCCTTTGGGTCCCCTTGTTTGTTTCGTTATATATAGTCTGTGGAAGAATTTGCACCCCTATCGTATTTTTTGTGCTGCCCACTGGAGAGACTCTCTATTTTTCTTAGTGACCATTGTCATCCAGAAAAGTAAACTAGGGAGAAGTCTTCTAATAGGGAAACTTGTCAGAAAATATATCTCTCACTTTGAAGAGTTATCCTCTTGCTTCTTGTTTTGTCTACAGGACAGGATGTGAAGCAAAATCTCTTGTGACAAAAATGGCTGACAGCGGTTCTAACCATTGACAACTCTAACTGTAGCTAGGAAAATAGTTTAGGCATTAGATTTATGTTCAGGCCTGTCTTTAAACCCCAGCTCTAGCCTAAACTTTTTCATATCCCTATGTTGGACAGGACAGAGAGGAGTCAGAGCCACCATAAACATTTTATTACTATCTGTGTACCACTGTAGGAATTGTCTTCTAATTTCTTGCCTATAGAAGAGAAAGTGACTGGAATATGTACAGCAAATAAAAAAAAATTCTCGAAAAAGGATTAGCTAAGGAACTTTTCTAGTTCTGAATAGAGTGGGGAAATTTAAAAACCTCTGTCTGTTGTTATTTGGTAGATTTCCCCTCACCTGTTGTATATGATTTTTTTTAAAGGTATTTATTTTGGTTTTACAACAGAAAAACAACAACAAACAGAGATGGAATGCTATTACAGGCGTGCAAGTGCACAGAGCAGTACCAAGTCACATAGTATTTAAGATAAATCAATTTAACAGTCCGTGAAGAAACAGAAATAACCCAACAACATTCATACATACGCACATTCATACATACACCCATTCAAGCCCACAGCACATACGACCCCACAGCAAGAGTAGAATTTCAAGGTTCCCAAGGCAGCAGAAATGCCATACCAAGCAATCTCCGATTATTTGTTTTGGCAACCTGCCGATCAGTGTTCCTGGATTACATTAGTGGAGAACTCACTGAGAGAGTTGTGAGGAAATGACATCCCCCCAGAAATCCTCCGAGACATCTAGCCAGGGTTGCCATATTTTGGTGAATTTCTTAGGGCATGCCCTACTCTTATATATCAATTTAAATTTGGGGAGAACCCCATGAACATTGTGAAAGAAGGCGTGGGCTGAAAGGGGGCCCACATCCTTCCAATGCAATAAGATGGTTTTACATGCATAAAATAACAGTATACGTAATAAAGTCCTGGCGTGTGTATGAGGAACATGGTCATTAAGAATTCCTCAAAAGTCCAACCTCTGGAGTATGAGGTATCGGTAAGTGAACTTTGTGGTCAAAAAAAGCAAATAGATCCCTCCAGAAGGTGGAAAGTCCAGAACATGTCCAGAACATGTGAAAAAAATCAGCAGCAATCATAACACATCGAGCACATGCAATATCCCGGCCCAGTCCCATTCGAACCAGCCTAGCTGGGGTGTAATGCAGGTGGTGTAAAAACTTAAATTGGACCAGTAGGTCAGCAATGCTGACTATATCCTGAAAACATATCTCGGTTGCTTCTTCCCAGTCCTCTTCAGAGAGCTCAGGCATGAACATCAGCCATTTGCGATGAGAGTTCTGGAAAGGATCTGTCATCAACTTGGCAATTTCCGGGAACGACAAGAGGTCTTTAATAGATGATTCCATGAGCTCAATGGTCAAGGACTCAAATTGTGCCCGAATGGCATGTCTTAGTAAAAGATATTTAAAGAAGAATTTATTGTCCAGGCCGTATTTAAGTCTGAGTGCGTCAAAGGGTAATAAGGCATTATCCTCAACTATATGGGAGAGGTGTGTAATTTCAAATCAAACCCATCATGTCGAGCCCGGATGACCAAAGAGCTCAGGGAGATTGGGGTTACGCCATAAGGGAGTCTATGGCGAGATACCCATAGAGGACTGTGTCAGAGTTTTCTCCCCCTCCCTCCAAGCCCTAAAGCTAACCTCAACAGGAGAGAATCTGGAACCACTGGATGTCCTTGACCTATGCAGTTCATCCCTTAGAGAGGTAGAAGGTCCAAAGAGGGTCCTCAAGAGCGCTGTGGCCGGTGTTGGGGGGTCTGAGTGTAACCTAGCATGGCTAGGCCTCCCGCGGTCTTAGCACTTGTTGTATATGTGATGGGTATTAGAACAGGTGGTGTGGGGAAATCTCTTAAAGCGGTAGTAAACTCTTTTCTTAAACTTGTACCTACAGGTAAGCCTATGAGGCTTGCCTTTAGGGGCAGTGAATATCTCCTAAACTTGCACTGTTTTACATGCAGCCGGTGACGTCACTGGCGCATGAGATCTGAAGGGATGGCATACCCATGCTGTCCCTTCAGAGCTCTGTGCCACGGTCCGTGACTCCCGCACGCATGCACAGGAGTGACATCATCGCGGTTCAGCCAATCAGATGGACGAAGCACTCGAACCCAGAAGGAAGACTGGGTGAAGATGGAAGCCCTGTCAGCGGTGATAGCGTGCCGCTGGAGTACTTTGTTCTAAAGTAAATATTTTATAATGTGCTAGTATGCAATGCCATTGCCTTGCAGGGAATAAAAAAAAAGTGCAGTTTACTACTGCTTTAAACGAGTACACAAAAGAGAAGTAACCCTGACAGAGGTTCCAAACTTTTCAAAATGTATTGAAAACTAGAAAATTTAGTTAGCTAGGCTATAATTTATAAGTTGGCCAAACTGCCCACATATGTGCTGGAAGAAAACTACCATGGGCAGATGCCATCATAGCACCATGGTCATAATTTTTTTCATTTAAAACACTAATGAAATTAGGTTACTGAGATGTAGGGGACTGATGTAAAACGAATAAAGTACACATATGAACTGTAGACATAATTTGTAAGGACATAAAACAATATTAGCATATTTTCAATCTGTTTCCTAATCAACAGAGCAAGGACAAACTAAAATGGGTTTACTCAGAGTATTGATCAGCTATACAGACTGTTATACAATTAAATGTTATTTCTGCATTGTCTAAAGTGTTCTGCAACGTGACCAGCGAAGCACACACATCATCCTAAAACAATGCGTTTAAAAAGCTTATCAGTTTAGAAATAGATTAAACTACACATCTTTGTCTGAAGCTTATTTCAGGACTTCACTGAAATCCAAATCTGTGCTCTGTTTCTTTGATCTTGCCTTGAAAGCCAAATCCTTGAATTGAGTTAAAGATGCCAGGATTGACTGCCAGGATTGACTGCTTAAGCTACGGCTGCTTAAAGCTCTTAGGATATTGTGTAATAAAATAGCTCCACTGTAATAGGTATTTTCAGAGGTTCAGGGAAATTCTTTCTAATCTATTTCATGCTTTATGTGGCTGTACCTGAAAACAAGTCTCAAAAAAGAGTACGCAAATGAACTTCTTCCTTCAGGCTGTGTGAAGTTCTTTGAACTGAACAACCAGTATAAACTGTGCAATTCCAGGTACAGAATTTTTATATTTTTTTACCAAAATCAGATTATGAACATTCATTTGTAAATCAAAAGAAGTTATTTGGATTTATAAAATGTTGGATACACATATATATTTTTCTTGTTAAGCATACCGTATCTTAATATAATGCATGTATGTTAATTTTTTATCTTCAATATCTGTAGATGATTTATATAGTATAGTGAAAACACACTTTTTCGAATAGAACAAGCATCAAAACACATGAATCGCTACGCTTAAAGTTTTTTTCCATTTTGGATTAAGTAATAAGGGGGCTATAACCCTTGTCAGTTCTGTTACATTTCGGAGATTTACCTTCACTTCCTGTCCCATAGTCAAAACAGGAAGTGAGAGGAAATCTCACCAACGTGAACACATTTCTGATTGTAACCAGGGTAACCAGAACTAGTGTTCTCATTGGAGGATTTCCCCTATATTCTTGTTTTGGTGACAACCCAGAGTTTGGGGTTTTCTTTCATTCTCTGTGATAATGATAAAAGGACAAATAGAGTGAATCACTCTAAAGGGGAAACAGATAGTGATGAAAAACGGCAGGTGTTCTAATCCCTCTCCACTCAATCCAAAAATCTCCCCAAAAAACGTTTGCCTTTAGGGCACTTTCACACTGAGGCGCTGGGGCTTCGGCGGTAAAGCACCGCTATTTTTAGCGGCCCTTTACCGTTGTTTTAGCTGCGCTATTTGGCCATTAGCAGGGTGCTTTTAACCCCTACTAGCGGCGAAAAAAGGGTTTAAATGGGCAGGGGTGCTTTAGGAACGGTGTATACACCGCTCCTAAAGTGCCTCAAAGATGCTGCTTGCAGGACTTTTTTTAGCGTCCTGCCAGTGCACTGCTCCAATGTGAAAGCGCTTTACAGGCACTATTTGTAGCGCTATAGTGCCTGTAAAGCGCCTCAGCGTGAAAGTAGCCTTAGTTATACTTTAAATGCAGTAAAAATATGTTTTTTTTTCCTAGGTCATGGGTAAAGTGTATTAAGTAAGAACAAGTAAACTATCATCTTCAAACAATCAAAAACATCCAATCAAATAACTTGATAGAGAGCATTTCAGTAATTTAGCAATGAACGTATCTTAATTGCTCAATTTTTTATATGTTTAATATACCTATACAAGCAGTTAGTATAATTCAAAGGAAAGGCTGAACACTATTTATTTATTTACATGCAAAACATTAGTCAGCCAACAAGCTTCAACACATGGTCCCGCCCCCAGAACCATCCCTCTGACATGTTTCACCTGATGGACTTAAAGTGGTAGTAAAGGCTAACTATACTATTCTTAAAAATGTTCCCTGCCCCCTCCTCCTACCTATACTGCAAAACCTGTGTACTTGTATTTTTTTAATTTGGTCTGGTCACATGATCCAGCAGCTCTGGCTCTCCTGTCTTGGTACGCCGTTTCTTTGGTGCGCTTGCGCCGATGACAACGGCAGCAGCGCATATACTGAATATCTCCTAAACTGTGCAAGTTTAGTAGATATTCACGGTACCTGCAGGTAAGCCTTATTATAGGCTTACCTGTAGGTAAAAGTGGTGTAACAGAGTTTGCAACCACTTTAATATATAAACCGCTGGCAACAAAAGTGAGTACATCCCTAAGTGAAAATGTCCAAATTGGGTCCAAAGTGTCTATTTTGTGTGGCCACCATTATTTTCCAGCACTGCCTTAACCCTTTTGTGCATGGAGTTCACCAGAGCTTTACAGGTTGCCACTGGAGTCCTTTTCCACTTCTCCATGATGACATCACGAAGCAGGTGGATGTTAGAGGCCTTGCGCTCCTCCAACATCCCTTTGAGGATGCCCCACAGATGCTCAATAGGATTTAGGAGACATGCTAGGCCAGTCCATCACCTTTACCCTCAGCTTCTTTAACAAGGCAGTGGTCACCTTGGAGGTGTGTTTGGGGTTGTTATCAGGATGAAATTCTGCCCTGCGGCCCAGTCTTCGAAGGGAGGGGATCATGCTCTGTCACAGTACATGTTGGCATTCATGGTTCCCTCAATGAACTGTAGCTCCCCAGTGGCGGCAGCACTCATGTAGCCCCAGACCATGACACTCCCACTACCATGCTTGACTGTAGGCAAGACACACTTGTCTTTGTACTCCTCACCTGGTTGCCGCCACACAAGCTTGGCACCATCTGAGACAAATACGTTTATCTTGGTCTCATCAGACCACAGGACATGGTTCTAGTAATTCATGTCCTTAGTCTGCTTGTTTTCAGCAAACTGTTTGCGGGCTTTCTTAAGCATCATCTTTAGAAGAGTCTTCCTTCAGGGACGACAGCCATGCAGACCAATTTGATGCAGTGTGAGGCGTATGGTCTGAGCACTGACAGGCTCAGTTTCAGCACTGGTAATTTTCTTAAATCCTAAGCCGTCTTTATTTAGAGCAACATTTCTTTTTTTTCAGATCCTCAGAGAGTTCTTTGCCATGAGGTGCCATGTTGAACTTCCAGTGACCAGTGTGAGAGAGTGAGAGCAATAAAACCAAATTTAAGACACTTTCTCCCCATTCACACCTGAGACCTTGTAACCCTAATGAGTCACATGACACCGGGGAGGAAAAATGGCGAATTGGGCCCAATTTCGACATTTTCACTTAGGGGTGTACTCACTTTTTTTGCCAGCGGTTTTGATATTAATGTCGGTGTGTTGAGTTATTTTGAGGGGAGAGCAAATTTACACTGTTATACTCTGTACACTCACTAATTTACCATGTAGCTAAGTGTAATTTCTTCAGTGTTGTCACATGAAAAGATATCATAAAATATTTACATAAAATGTGTGGAGTTTACTCACTTTTGTGAGATACTGTGTATATATATATATATATCCTTTAAATACCATTTGTGTCTCCTTTTTTTATAAGTGATCACATAACCTCTGTTTTCAGCTGTATGAGTTGCTCAAAGAGATAGAGGAGGAGAAATAGCAGAACACTGATCTCCCCAGTGAATGGTTATGCCGGGAGGACGTTTCAAGTCTGGGAACTGGTTATGCTCTGCTCTCCTGCCTAGTGTGTTCAGTTTTTAATAGGAAAGCAGAGGGACTGCCTGGAACACAAGGGATTCACACAAAGGAATCAGTATATAGAAGACAGGCTGCTTTTTAATACAAGCACAGCAGGCATGTATCAGGCATATGAAATGTTGGGTTTACATAATCTTTAGTTATACCTTAATCTATATTACACACATGTAATAACTTCTCTTTATAGAAAATGTCAGATGAAAAGGTCTAAAGTCTAATGTGATCAAAACTGACTTTGATAAAGATAGCTATATTAACCTCTTCCCACCAATGTAGCACATATATGTGGCCTCTCGATGAGAAACTACATATATGCGTCTCTATGTAAACACTTTTCTGTGTCTTTTCCTGCACAGTCACTGGCAGGGACCGGAAAGCTCCCGACGTGTATTTGTGATCGGGAGTTTTCTGATCATGTGACCGATGTGAGTGCCAATCACAGCAGTCACATGACCCGAATGCCTGCTTCAACCTCCCAGCATTTGGGAGCTCTTAAAGGGCCAGTGTCAAGGTTACCTGTGGCCAGGTGACAGATGCACATCGTAGGGGGACAGGAGTGCACCGCAAGGTAGTGAACCCTATGGCTGGCTTCTGCGGATAGGAAACTGGGTGGTTGTGGAAAGCGGGACCAGAGGAGCACAACCGGGATCCTAACGGAAGCTAGAGCCAAGATTCCCCAGGGCACGGAGTCTAAGACCCAGCAGGTCTTCTCCAGAGCCTCTAGTGGTGAGGATGTTATGCTGCAGGCTGGGACCAGGTCGCGGCCCCTGGAGTTTCCTAGCTCACGCCCCGTAGGATAAGGGGAAAAGAGGGGAAGCAGCAGCACAAGATATGAGAGAAACGAATAACAAGCTGAAGGTCAGGGGCCACAAGCAGACAAGGATAACGAAAGAACGAGCCGAAGGTCAAGGGTCACGAGCAGACAGGGATAGTCGGGGACAAGCCAAATATGTAACAGAGAGACAGACGTAGCACACGGCAGGCAGGAACCCAAACACACAATGCCTAACAAACACGTTGATCAGCCAAGCAGGCTTGCAGTGCACAGGTTAATATAGTGTTCTGTGATAGGGCCTGGGGTGGAGTCAGGCTGGGAGGAGATTATAAAGGAAGCCAGGTGAAAGGGTTCTGGCCTCTAAGATGAACACATGGGAAGGAAGGTAAGCTGACAGACAAACACTACTGCATATCCATGACAGTACGCTCCCTCTTATGGGCCCTCCCCCGCCTGGGCCCAGGCTTAAAGGGAAATCTCTGATGAAACCTCCTCAACAGATGAGGTGCAGCGACATCAGATGCAGCGATCCAAGACGCCTCCTCAGGACCAAAACCTCTCCAATGCACAAGGTACTGAAGAATGCCTCTGCAGAGCCGAGAATCCAGAACTTGTCTAACCTCGTACTTAAGATTATCCTCAGAGACCGAAAACGAGGTAGGGAGATGACAAGAAGATCTATTGAGGACCAAAGGCTCTCTAGGAATAAACAAGGGCATGAGAGGATCAACAGGAATCTGAGGAGGGTCCCCTAGACCCTTAAAGGGGAACTGGTCATCTTGCACAGGACCATCAGACTGGGCAGATGTCAGTAGAACCCTGAAGTCAGGTTGGTTAGAAGGTGACATGTCGCCGGAGTCAAGCTGAATAGCTGAAGGACAAGCAGAATGTCCTGAACAAGAAAAAGTAGGAGGCTCACTGGGCATGGGCTGGACTGGCATAACTAGTACAGAGGCAGAGTGAATAGCTGAGTCAGGTGTAGCGACTACCTGAATCGCATCGCAAGACGTAGCGACTGCAGGACTTGTAGACAAGCTAGCCTTGCTGTGCGTCCAAGGGTGGTTAGGGACAGAGAAATTTAAATGGTTATGCAACCTGGAATGAATGACCGGCTCAGGTTCACAGGGGGCAACCTTGGGTAGGCAGGACGAGGAACAGGAGGGACCCCAAGCCAGGATCTGTCCAGTAGTCCAGTCCACATGAGGAGAATGGAGCTGTAACCATGGGAGACCCAAAATTATAGGCGTTGAGGCCTTGGGTAAGATAAGGAAGGATATCCACTCCTGGTGGAGTGTCCCTACCGACATCTTAACAGGGAGGGTCTGGAAGCGGATAGGTCCCCCTGGGAGAACAGTACCATCAATCGCCAAGACCACCAATGGCGTGGTGAGGGGCAAAAGAGTAAGTCTCATGGACGATGCGATTTCCCAGTCCATGAAATTACCAGCGGCTCCGGAATCCAGATATGCTGAGACCGAATGAGAAGAAGCACCAACATGAAGGAACACAGAAAGCAGAAGACGAGAAGGGGAAGGTGATATTTCTGGGTCCAATACTCCACTTTCCAGATGAAGTGGACCCGAACGTTTTTCTGGACAAAGAGAGCAAGTGTCACGAAAATGACCTTTGCCCCCACAGTAAAGACACAGACCAAGAGTTCTGCGCCTAGCACGTTCCTCGGGGGATAGCCTGGTCCGACCCAGCTGCATGGGTTCCTCAGCTGGTAGGAGATGCTCTACGGGTCGAAGAGAGGGGAGCTCAGGCTGACTAAGAACCAAGGAGTGCTGGCGTTGCTTTTCTAAGGTCCTCTCCTGAAAGCGAATATCGATCTGGTTACACAAGGAGATAACGCCGGCCAGATCAGTGGGGATGGTTCTTCCTGCTAATTCATCCTTCACTCTATCAGACAGGCCATGCAAAAAGGTTGCGACTAAGGCCTCATTGTTCCAGCTCAACTCAGCCGACAGTATGCGGAAATGAAGGGCATACTGTCCCACAGAAGCAGACTCTTGGCGGAGACGTAAAAGGGCGCTGGCCGCTGAAGAGACACGAGCCGGTTCTTCGAAGATATTCCGAAAAAGTTTCAAGAAGCCAGACAGGCTAGAAACCACTGGATCATTCAGTTCCCACAGAGGGGCTGCCCAGGCTAAAGCTTCACCAGAGAGGAGAGAAATGATATAGGCTACCTTAGCCCGATCAGACAGGAAGTTTTGGGGCTGGAGCTCAAAATGAATCGTGCATTGGCTAAGGAACCCCCTGCAAGCCTTGGAGTCCCCAGAGAAACGGGACAGAGCTGGCAGTTGTAGTGAGTGTGTGGCTGCGACTGGTGCAATAGGTGCAGCCGCTGGTTGTATTTGAGGTTGCGGATTCAGGGTTCCCAAGGAGGCCTGAAGCTGCTCGAAGTGAGAAGCCAGATCCTGGAGGAATCGCATCACCTGAGTCTGATTCGATTCCTGGGTTTCAAGTCTGCAAACTATGCCCTGCAATGGATCATCCGCGGGGAGCGGGATGTCAGCCGGGTTCATGGCTGATCAAACTGTCAGGTCACCTGTGGCCAGGTGACAGATGCACACCGTAGGGGGACAGGAGTGCACCGCAAGGTAGTGAACCCTATGGCTGGCTTCTGCGGATAGGAAACTGGGTGGTTGTGGAAAGCGGGACCAGAGGAGCACAACCGGGATCCTAACGGAAGCTAGAGCCAAGATTCCCCAGGGCGCGGAGTCTAAGACCCAGCAGGTCTTCTCCAGAGCCTCTAGTGGTGAGGATGTTATGCTGCAGGCTGGGACCAGGTCGCGGCCCCTGGAGTTTCCTAGCTCACGCCCCGTAGGATAAGGGGAAAAGAGGGGAAGCAGCAGCACAAGATATGAGAGAAACGAATAACAAGCTGAAGGTCAAGGGCCACAAGCAGACAAGGATAACGAAAGAACAAGCCGAAGGTCAAGGGTCACGAGCAGACAGGGATAGTCGGGGACAAGCCAAATATGTAACAGAGAGACAGACGTAGCACACGGCAGGCAGGAACCCAAACACACAATGCCTAACAAACACGTTGATCAGCCAAGCAGGCTTGCAGTGCACAGGTTAATATAGTGTTCTGTGATAGGGCCTGGGGTGGAGTCAGGCTGGGAGGAGATTATAAAGGAAGCCAGGTGAAAGGGTTCTGGCCTCTAAGATGAACACATGGGAAGGAAGGTAAGCTGACAGACAAACACTACTGCATATCCATGACAGCCAGGAGGCAGTGGTGGGAATCAGTTAATTTCCCTTTTAGATTGTAAGCTAGCAAGAGCAGGGCCCTTATATCCCTCTTGTTCTGAATTGTGCTGTTGGTGTATTGTTTCCCTTTATATTGTAAATAGAGACGGGCTTGATGTTCGAGTCAAACGTAAGTTCGACTTGAACATCGGCTGTTCGTTTGTTCGTAGAATAAACAAACATATTGGGCATTCGCGGGACGTTCGTCCACTGCAGAGCACCCCATAATGCACTGCGAGATCGCAGTGCATTGAAGGCTGCTGATTGGTCAAAGCATGTACCTGACCTGTATGCTTTGACCAATCACAGCGCGATGTGCTGTAAGAGCCATGATTGGCCAAAGGCAGGGTACCCATTTGGCCAATCGTGACTCAGGTGCTAGGTCCACGCCCCACACTATATAAGGCTGCTTACATGGTGGCCATAGTATGAATTAAAAGAGAGATTAGTGCAGTTAGTGTAGTATATATAATACAGTGCAGAGCAGGGATGAGCCGAACACCCCCCTGTTCGATTCGCACCAGAACCTGCGAACAGACAGAATGTTCGCGCAAACTTTAGAACCCTATTAAATACAATGGACTCGAACGTTCGAAATCTAAAGTGCTAATTATAAAGTCTAATATGCAAGTTATTGTCCTAAAAAGTGTTTGGGGACCTGGGTCCTGCCCCAGGGGACATGTATCAATGCAAAAAAAGGTTTAAAAAATAGACGTTTTTACGGGAGCGTGATTTTAATAATGCTTAAAATGAAAAAATAAAAGTGAAATATTCCTTTAAATTTCGTACCTGGGGGGTGTGTATGATATGCATGTAAAGTGGCGCATGTTTCCCGTGCTTAGAACTGTCCCTGCACAAAGTGTCATTTTTGAAGGAAAAAAAAGTCATTTAAAACTCACTCGCGGCTATTAATGAATTGTCGGCTTTTATCAATACATAGAAAAGTCATTGATAAAAAATAAAATAAAAAGCGTGGTAAAAAGTAATTCAATTACCAGGCCCTTTAGGTCTGGAATGGATATTAAGGGGAACCCCGCCGCAAATTTTTAAAAAAATGACGTGGGGTTCCCCTAAATATCCATACCAGGCCCTTGAGATCTGGCATGGATTTTAAGGGGAACTCCACCCCAAATTTTTTAAAAATTGGCGTGGAGTCCCCCCAAAAATCCATACCAGACCCTTATCCGAGCACGCAACCTGGACGGCCGCAGGGGAAGAGGGGGGGACGAGAGAGCGGCCCCCCTCCCTCCTGAACCGTACCAGGTCACATGCCCTCAACATGGGGAGGATGTCTCCATGTTGATGGGGACAAGGGCCTCATCCTCACAACCCTTGGCCGGTGGTTGTGGGGGTCTGCGGGCGGGGGGCTTATCGGAATCTGGAAGACCCCTTTAACAAAGGGGACCCCCAGATCCCGCCCCCCCTATGTGAATTGGTAAGGGGTACATTGTACCCCTACCATTTCACGAAGAAAGCGTAAAAAAATGTAAAAAAAAACACACAAACACCTTGAATAAGTCCTTTATTAAAAAAAAAACAAAAAAAACATTCCAGCGATGAAATCCAGTGTCCCGCGGCGATCCCGATGTCCAGCGCTGTCCGTCATTGGTTTTGCCTGAGCGGACCTGATGGGGAACTTCCTCCTCAGTGTTTTAAATGTATAGACCCGCCCCTTCTAAAGTTCCCCATCAGGTCCGCTCAGCGGACCAGATGCGGAACATGAGAAGGGACGGGTCTATACATGTATTACCAAAGTGAGAGAAGTTCCCCATCAGGTCCGCCCCCTCGGTATGTGGGACCCGCCTACGTCATTGGCTTGAGTGGGGAACTTCCTTCACTGTGTAATTTAAATTTACTCAGTGAAGGAAGTTCCCCGCTCAGGCCAATGACGTAGGCGGGGTCCGACATACCGAGGGGGCGGACCTGATGGGGAACTTCCTTCACTGCGTAATACATGTATAGAGTCTATAGCAGTGAAGGGGTCTATAGACTCTATACATGTATTACGCAGTGAAGGAAGTTCCCCATCAGGTCCGCCCCCTCGGTATGTCGGACCCCGCCTACGTCATTGGCCTGAGCGGGGAACTTCCTTCACTGAGTAAATTTAAATTACACAGTGAAGGAAGTTCCCCGCTCAAGCCAATGACGTAGGCGGGTCCGACATACCGAGGGGGCGGACCTGATGGGGAACTTCTCTCACTTTGGTAATACATGTATAGACCCGCCCCTTCTAATGTTCCGCATCTGGTCCGCTGAGCGGACCTGATGGGGAACTTTAGAAGGGGCGGGTCTATACATTTAAAACACTGAGGAGGAAGTTCCCCATCAGGTCCGCTCAGGCAAAACCAATGACGGACGGCGCTGGACATCGGGATCGCCGCGGGACACTGGATTTCATCGCTGGAATGTTTTTTTTTTTTTTTTTTTTTAATAAAGGACTTTTTCAAGGTGTTTGTGTGTTTTTTTTTAAAAAAAATTACGCTTTCTTCGTGAAATGGTAGGGGTACAATGTACCCCTTACCAATTCACATAGGGGGGGCCGGGATCTGGGGGTCCCCTTTGTTAAAGGGGTCTTCCAGATTCCGATAAGCCCCCCGCCCGCAGACCCCCACAACCACCGGGCAAGGGTTGTGGGGATGAGGCCCTTGTCCCCATCAACATGGGGACATCCTCCCCATGTTGAGGGCATGTGGCCTGGTACGGTTCAGGAGGGAGGGGGGCCACTCTCTCGTCCCCCCTCTTCCCCTCCGGCCGGCCAGGTTACGTGCTCGGATAAGGGTCTGGTATGGATTTTTGGGGGGACTCCATGACATTTTTTTTTAATTTTGGGGTGGAGTTCCCCTTAAAATCCATGCCAGATCTCAAGGGCCTGGTATGGATATTTAGGGGGAACCCCACGCCATTTTTTTTTAATTTGCGGCGGGGTTCCCCTTAATATCCATTCCAGACCTAAAGGGCCTGGTAATTGAATTTGGGGGAACCCCCACGCTTTTTTTTTTTTTTTTCTTATCAATGACTTTTGTATGTATTGCCGGGAGCCGACAATTCATTAATAGCCGCGAGTGAGTTTTAAATGACTTTTTTTCCTTCAAAAATGACACTTTGTGCAGGGACAGTTCTAAGCACGGGAAACATGCGCCACTTTACATGCATATCATACACACCCCCCAGGTACGAAATTTAAAGGAATATTTCACTTTTATTGTTTCACTTTAAGCATTATTAAAATCACTGCTCCCGAAAAAACGGCCGTTTTAAAACATTTTTTTGCATTGATACATGTCCCCTGGGGCAGGACCCGGGTCCCCAAACACTTTTTAGGACAATAACTTGCATATTAGGCTTTATAATTAGCACTTTAGATTTCTCCCATAGACTTTTTGAATTTGCCGCGAACACCCCAATTTGTTCGCTGTTTGGCGAACAGGCGAGCAGGCAATGTTCGAGTCGAACATGAGTTTGACTCGAACTTGAAGCTCATCCCTAGTGCAGAGTATATAGTGCAGTCAGTGTAGTGTAAATAACACAGTGCACAGTATATATTGCAGTGCAGAGTATATAATACAGTGTATTAAAGTGGTTAAGAAGAACTCTATGACAGATTTAAGAAAAAAAACGGCGTGGGGTCCCCTCCAAAATCAATACCAGGCCCTTTGGGTCTGGTATAGATTTTAAGGGGAACTCCACGCCAAAATCTTTTAAAAAAATTGGCTTGGGGTCCTTCCCAAAATCCATACCAGACCCTTATCGGAGCATGCCACCTGGCAGGCCAGGAAAGGGGGGGGTAAGTGAGCGCCCCCCTCCTGAACCATACCAGGCCGCTTGCCCTCAACATAAGGATGTTTTGGGGTGCCCCCAAAGCACCTTATCCCCATGTTGATGGGGACAAAGGCCTCTTCCCGACAACCCTGGCTGGTGGTTGTCGGGGTCTGTGGGCGGGGGGCTTATCGGAACAAGGGAGGCCCCAGATCCCGGTCTCCCCCTATGTGAATGGGTATCAAGTACATTGTACCCCTACCCATTCACCAAAAAAGTGTCAAAAAGTAAAAACCACAAGAGACAGTTTTTGACAAGTCCTTTTTAAAAAAATAAAAAAAGTGTCCCGTGATGTAAATCCACCCTAAATCACACCGCACAACGGACCAGAAAAATAGCAAAAATGCAAAACGCTCCACCTCCATGGTAGGCCTCCCGCCGACTGCTGTCTCTTCACTTTGACAGCTCTTATATAGGCAAGGGCGGGGGTCACCTGGTGACGTAACTGGGTGACCCCCCTCTTCTGATGTCATGTAACGTCACATGACGTCATAAGGGGGGGAGGTCACCCGGCAACTTGCATATAAGCCTTTAAAATTAGGACTTTTGATTTTTCATGTTCGTGTCCCATAGACTTTAATAAGCTTCACATGTTTGCTAGAACTTTTTGCCTATTCGAGGTGTTCTGATGCAAACCGAACCGGGGGGTGTTCAGCCCATCCCTAATTGTAAAGCTCTGCACAAACTGTTGGCGCTATATAAATCCTGCATAATAATAATAAAAAGCAGAAATCTAACAATTACAGCTAGAGAAGAAAATTCACAAAATTAATATAATTAAAATCATTTTTGTATGAACTATAATGGCTTGATTCCAATAGTTTTGCCTTTCAAAAAAATCTGATTTTCCCCTGATATTTCAGGTTTGAACAAATGCTAATCAATTGCAGAAAGATTTTAATAATCTTCTTACAACTTAATTTTTTTAAATTATATCTCTTGTATAAAACAATAACAGTCTTACCTTTTGATGCCTGCAGGGTATCCTTCACAAAATCTTTCAGTTGTTTTGCCCTCTCGTTTGTCCTTTCTGCATCTTTCCCAGTTTGTTCTCCATCTGCAGATACTTTCGCAGCCTGTCAATCATTTGAGAGAAAAAGGAAAACCAATTGTAGTAATAGGTTTTTCAGTGGCTGCAAAATTATTTTAGAAGGCAGCTCTCTGATGACCTTTGCTTGTATATATACTTTCCTTCAGAGTCAAAAGAAATCAATATTTTATTGATCATATCAACTGGAAATTAAATATGATGCACAGGTTAGCAAATAAATTGCATTAGTTTCCCATTAACTAAATATAGGTTGTTTTTATTTCAACGTCAGCTTAGTGTTCTTGGTAAAAAAATAGAGTAGGTAAACTGCAGCCAGCTATTGAAAGAATATTTAAAGCACTAAGCAGATACCTTCAGAAAGAGGAAACAAATAGAATTAAGTTTAATTTGTCCATTGATCGAACTGTATCTAGCATCGTCTGTGAGCCTTCTCCCTCAGGCATGTTTGCATGAAAGAATGGTTCATCCTGGTAAAACTTACTCTAGAAAGACATCTAAATCGATCCTGAATTCTGATGAAATTTTTTTTCCTTTCTTTTATATACAGCCCATTGACTGAAAATAAAAGAACAGGCTTGTACCAACCTTACAATAAAAACTACAGTAAGCTACCCTACTTCATATGTGCATAATATCTTGTTAGATATCTTAAGCTAGCCAATTGAATTTACTACCAGTTCTGAAAATAGCATCACAACACTCATCTAAATGATAGAATAAGCCAGACTGTGCCCCCCTAATACATTGAGTCCACGTGACCACTTACAACCCAAGTTTGGACAGAACCTTGACTGTTCAGGAGTTTGAAGAAACGCCTGAACATTATTCCGCTTGGCAGGAGCCAAACATCACATATAAAAGTGAGGTTAATTCTGTGGTTATACATGATAGCTTATCGCTGTTGGTAGTTGTTAAGGCCAGTGGGTGCAGGCACCACCAAGTCTTTAACAACCAGTGACTACACTGGCCCCATTATGTTTCCTGTCTGAACGTGTGAAAGTGATGTGGGGGTTCTCCTCAAAAGAGCATTGTATACATTTTTTGATATTACCATTTGTGGTTGCATTTAATACTTACTTTTCCTTGGGGTACGCTTCCCCAATCTTTTTGCATATTGTGTCAATAAGTGCTCCCATTTCTGAGGTTTTTGATCTTATCAATATCACTTAAACCAACCTAGCAAGTGAAATTATATGTTCTTGTTTTAAAAATGTTACCTATTTAACCAATGATAGCTTTATTTTTACATCTCTTTAATTATGACATAAATACAGGTGAGTGTGTAAAATATTCACAGAATATACAGTTCCTCAGCCACAGCTGATGCAAATCTGTAACATAAACATATACAGTATAACAAAGTTATAATTATATATTCTGTAGTTACAGTTGCAAAAAAAAGTATGTGAACCCTTTTGGAATGATATGGATTTCTGCACAAATTGGTCATAAAATGTGATCTGATCTTCATCTAAGTCACAACAATAGACAATCACAGTCTGCTTAAACTAATAACACACAAAGAATTAAATGTTACCATGTTTTTATTGAACATACCATGTAAACATTCACAGTGTCGGTGGAAAAAGTATGTGAACCCTTGGATTTAATAACTGGTTGAACCTCCTTTGGCAGCAATAACTTCAACCAAACGTTTCCTGTAGTTGCAGATCAGACGTGCACAACGGTCAGGAGTAAATCTTGACCATTCCTCTTTACAGAATTGTTTCAGTTCAGCAATATTCTTGGGATGTCTGGTGTGAATCGCTTTCTTTAGGTCATGCCACAGCATCTCAATCGGGTTGAGATCAGGACTCTGACTGGGCCACTCCAGAAGACATATTTTCTTCTGTTTAAGCCATTCTGTTGTTGATTTACTTCTATGCTTTGGGTCGTTGTCCTGTTGCAACACCCATCTTCTGTTGAGCTTCAGCTGGTGGACAGATGGCCTTAAGTTCTCCTGCAAAATGTCTTGATAAACTTGGGAATAAATTTTTCCTTCCATGATAGCAATCCGTCCAGGCCCTGACGCAGCAAAGCAGCCCCAAACCATGATGCCCCCACCAGCATACTTCACAGTTGGGATGAGGTTTTGAAGTTGGTGTGCTGTGCCTCTTTTTCTCCACACATAGTGTTGTGTCTTTCTTCCAAACAACTCAACTTTGGTTTCATCTGTCCACAGAATATTTTTCCAGTACTGCTGTGGAACATCCAGGTGCTCTTGTGAAAACTGTAAACGTGCAGCAATGGTTTTTTTGGACAGCAGTGGCTTCCTCTGTGGTATCCTCCCATGAAATCCATTCTTGTTTTTTCAGAGAAATCCTCAACCCAGTCACGCCAGCCGCACGTGGGGCGGAATGGCGCTTCGGCGCATGCGGGTGCGCTGGACAGCGCTTTGGCGCATGCACGTGCGCGCGCCGGCGGAACGGCACGCGCGCATTCGCGCTAATGCCCCAATTGGAATACACCAACCTGTGTCTGTTTGGACTGTTGCCGTCAGACAGTTCCTGCTAAAGAGCCTGCTCCTGCCTGGTGTTTGACCCTCAGCCTCTTCTTGGTCAGCTCAGCTCTACCAGTCTGTCTAGCAAGACTTACCCCACCTGCTGGTAGCCAGTGCCTCTTTGCGCCATCCTCTCCCTGTCTCACCTCCAGGGGGCGGAGTGCATCAAGTCGCAAGGGTGAACCGCTCTGTCGGCCTCAGACATCTGGCTGGTTTGTACTGTCAGGTATGTACTTACCGAGGCCGAGATGCCGGGAGCGGTTCACCCTTGCGACTTGACGCACTTCGCCCCCTGGAGGTGAGACAGGGAGAGGATGGCGCGAAGAGGCACTGGCTACCAGCAGGAGGGTAAGTCTTGCCAGACAAACTGGTTGAGCTGAGCTGACCAAGAAGAGACTGAGGGTCAAACACCGGGCAGGAGCAGGCTCTTTAGCAGGAACTGGCTGACGGCAACAGTCCAAACAGACACAGGTTGGTGGAGGCAGGCGGAGACTGAGTCCGGAGGGAGCTGCTAATGTTGGAGGTGAAGGCCGAGGGTCTAATACAGCAGACAAGTGAAAGTCCAGATAAACAGGTTAGGGCTGAAGGTACGTGGCAGATCCAAGGTGCAGGCAGAAGGTCAGGGGCTGGAGATAGACAGCAGATCCAGGTCACAGGCCGAGGGTAAAACACCGGCAGTAGGCAGAAGTCCGTATAACAAGCCTAGGGTCAGGTCCAGGAGAGATGATAGAGGTGGTCAAGCCGATCCGGGTCACAACAGGAGTTCAAGCAGATTCAGGAAACTAGGTACACAGGAAAGCTGACAACAAACCAGCAACCTGTCAGTGCAGCTAGGCCTCTTTATATAGGCCTGCGTGTATTCCAATTGGTGCATTAGCGCGAATGCGCGGGCGCCGTTCCGCCGATGTGCACAAGCGCATGTGCCAAAGCGCTGTCCAGTGCATGCGCATGCGCCGAAGCGCCATTCCGCCGCGCATGCACGCTGGTTGCTGGCTGGCACGACTGGGTTGAGGATTTCTCTGACATGTTTAGTGTTTTATGTATCGTAGATTCGCTAACAGGGATGTTAGCATATGCCAGAGACTTTTGTAAGTCTTTAACTGACACTCTAGGATTCTTCTTCACCTCATTGAGCAGTGCTCTTGCAGTCATCTTTACAGAACGCCCACTCCTAGGGAGAGTAGCAGCAGTGCTGAACTTTCTCCATTTATAGACAATTTGTCTTACCGTGGACTGATGAACAGCAAGGCTTTTGGAGATACTTTTATAACCCTTTCCAGCTTTATGCAAGTCCTCAATTCTTAATTGTAGGTCTTCTGAGAGCTCTTTTGTGCAAGGCATCATTCACATCAGGCAATGCTTCTTGTGAAAAGCAAACCCAGAACTGGTGTGTGTTTTTTATAGGGCAGGGCAGCTGTAACCAACACCTCCAATCTCATCTCATTGATTGGACTCCAGTTGGCTGACACCTCACTCCAATTAGCTCTTGGAGATCTCATTAGTCTAGGAGTTCACATACTTTTTCCACCAGTACTGTGAATGTTTACATGGTGTGTTCAATAAAAACATGGTAACATTTAATTATTTGTGTGTTATTAGTTTAAGCAGACTGTGATTGTCTATTGTTGTGACTTAGATGAAGATCAGATCACATTTTATGACCAATTTGTCCAGAAATCCATATCATTCCAAAAGGGTTCACATACTTTTTTTGCAACTGTATATAGAGTATAACCAGGACATTATAACACATAATCATAACATGGGAGACTATTGCCCACAACATGTCAAGAACCAGGCTCCTAATGAGCAGCACATGCATATCCTGGGTATACCCAAACTTCACCTGTATAGTCTGATTTTAGATTTTATTTAATACAGTGGAACCTCGGATTACGAGCATAATCCGTTCCAAGAGAATACTCGTAATCCAAAGTACTCGCATATCAAAGCGAGTTTCCCCATTGAAGTCAATGGAAACGAAAATAATTAGTTCTGCATTGACTTCAATGGCATGGAATACCACATGCGACCAGAGGCGGGGGGCGCCGGAGAGCCTTGGAAACGGCCGTAAAGGCCCGAGGACAGGTCGGCTGACCTCGGCAAACCTCGGAAAGGCTCAGGAACAGAGTATTTCCATGTCTTTCTGAGTCTTTCTGAGCATCCCCGAACGCCGCCGATCGGCTGCGATCGGCGCCGTTCGGCTCCGCTCGGCTCTGGCGCCACCTACCTCAAACCAAACACAGTACTGCACACCGCTTTGGCCTGAATCCTGCTCGTTTTGCGAGATAACACTCGCAAGCCAAGTTAGGATTTTTTCAAATACAGTGCGCGTATTGTGAAACGCTCGTTAATCGCGTTACTCGCAATCCGAGGTTCCACTGTATGTAACATAAGGAAGAGGATAGAAGTTAAGAATTAATAGGGGATCATGCTAATACTACAAAAGGAAGAAATAAGATACAAGGAGACAGTACATGATGCAAAACGTAAAACAAGTTTGCTGAAGAGTAGGGATGAGCCAAACACCCCCCGGTTCGGTTCGTACCAGAACCTGCGAACGGACCGAAAGTTTGCACGAACTTTAGAACCCTATTAAAATCTATGGGACTCGAACGTTCTAAATCAAAAGTGCTAATTTTAATATGGAAGTTATTGTCCTAAAAAAGGGTTTGGGGACCCGGGTCCTGCCCCAGGGGACATGTATGAATGCAAAAAGAAGTTTTAAAAAATGGCAGTTTTTTCGGGAGCAGTGATTTTAATGATGCATAAAGTAAAAAATAAAGTGAAATATTCCTTTAAATATCGTCCCTGGGGGGTGTCTATAGTATGCCTGTAAAGTGGCACGTGTTCCCGTGTTTAAAACTGTCCCTGCACAAAATCACTTTTCTAAAGGAAAAAAAGTCATTTAAAACTGCTTGCGGCTTCAATGTAATGTCTGGTCCCGGCAATATGGATGAAAATCATTGAGAAAAATGGCATGGGTACCCCCCCCCAGCCCATTACCAGCCCCTTTGGGTCTTGTATGGATTTAGGTGCACAGGACACTAAAGCAAAAAACTGCAGCTCCCTGCCTGTATTTGTATCAGAACACCAGCAATTGTATTCAGGTAAGCTTTTGGTGCACACTGTGCAAAGGGCACTAAAGCAAAATACTGCAGCTCCCTGCCTGTATTTGTATCAGAACACCAGCAATTGTATTCAGGTAAGCTTTTGGTGCACACTGTGCAAAGGACACTAGAGCAAAATACTGCAGCTCCCTGCCTGTATTTGTATCAGAACACCAGCAATTGTATTGAGGTACAGTAAGCTTTAGGTGCACACTGTGCAAAGGACACTAATGCAAAATACTGCAGCTCCCTTCCCTGCCTGTATTTGTATCAGAACACCAGAAATTGTATTCAGGTAAGCTTTTGGTGCACACTGTGCAAAGGACACTGAAGCAAAATACTGCAGCTCCTTGCCTGTATTTGTATCAGAACACCAGCAATTGTATCCAGGTAAGCTTTTGGTGCACACTGTGCAAAGGACACTAAAGCAAAATACTGCAGCTCCCTGCCTGTATTTGTATCAGAACACCAGCAATTGTATTCAGGTAAGCTTTTGGTGCACACTGTGCAAAGGACACAGTACACTAAGTGAAACACTGCAGCTAGCACAATCACCTGCCTTCTTGTCAGTATAGAGAATAACAGGAACGGATCTAGCTAAACTGAATTTGTGTGTAAATATATATACAACACCTAGGATGCATATATATCCTCTACACACTGTAACTGCAGCTAACTGACTCGCCTGCCTGCTCTATCTAACTCAAATCAAATTACACTGTCTCTCTCTCTCTCTGTCTCTTTCCTTTAACCAATGCCGCAACACACTACACGAGGCCGCCAAGCCGACGGCCTTATATAGTGTGGGGCGTGTACCTACTCCTCTGAGCCATGATTGGCCAAAGCCACCCTGGCTTTGGCCAATTACGGCTCTCTGTACTTACGGCGCTGTGATTGGCCAAGCATGCGGGTCATAGTGCATGCTTGGCCAATCATCAGCCAGCAATGCACTGCGATGCCGCAGTGAATTATGGTCTGTGACGCGCCACTCGAATTTGGTGCAAACAGCCCATAATGTTCGAAATTCGGCGAACAGGCAATGTTCGAGTCAAAGCTCATCCCTACTGAAGAGATAGGTACAAAAAGCAAAAAGGAGGAAGAAAAAAAAAAAAGGGGGAGGACAAGGTTTAATGATAGGATATGGAAGATAGGGAATGATAGGATAAGTTAATAGGGGTTATAGCAGTGGAATACTGGGTTGTCCTTGTGACCGCTTAGCTAAATCTCTCCAATAGAGCAAAAGAGGCTGTTAACAAATGTCTTGGTCTAAAACCATGTATATCCTTTTTATGGGACCAACTCCAGCACAGTAAAATAGGGCAGTCTCACTTCAACCAGTGTCCAAGGGTGCCCACAGGTCCTGTTAGTCTTTGGAGTAAGTGAAAGAAAACCAGAGATGCCAAGTGTCTCTAAACTTCTCCTCCCTTCGGTTCAAAGGAGCCATAAGTTCTTTCATCTAATAGCGTTAACTTTAGCAAACCACAACTCCGGGGGGACTGTGTTTACTTTGCTTCAGTTTGTGAATAAACAGGGAGACTGTGCAAAGCTCTTCCTGTTCATTCATTCTGTGCAGTTGAGGTTGAGAACAGTGTCCCCAATTACTTTCTCTATATTAAAAGTGGGACAGTAGGAGTCTTTTTCTACCCCTGACGTTTCACCAAAGCCCCCCAACGGGGCTGTTAAAAAAACAATAATAAAAAATAAAATTGTAAAAAATAATACAAAAATAAAACTGTAAAAAAAACAAAAAAAACTACTGCCATTGTCCACTGCCTTACTGACGCCAACCTCTGCCCTACTGACACCATCCACCACCCTACTGACACCCTACTGACACCAGCCTCTGCTCTGCTGACATCGTTCACTGCCCTGCTGACACTGACTGTCCACACGTAATCCACTGTCATACTGACACTGTCCACTGCCCTACTAACACTGTCCCCACACCGTTCATTGCCCTACTGACACTGCCCACTGCTTTACTGAGTGACACTGTCCCCTTTTAAAGTAGGCTAAGTTTATATTTTTATTATGTTTTTCTACGTTTGCTAGTTAACAAAAAAAAAAAAAAAGAAGAGTGTCGAACCCTGGTGATCTTTTATTTCTATCTATATTTTTCAGGTAGATTAACACTTCTCAAAGGTTGCATACCCCTGGCTTGGATGATATGTTTTCAGGCTGACAGACGTAGCATAGGGGAGTGCACACCAATTCATCAATGTATATTACTTTCTTTAAAGCGGAAGTAAACCCAGCGATTTAACAGTTTCAAAAAGCGGTTACATTCCCCGGCATTCCGGGAATGCCAACTGTCACATTGGTTGTGCTCTCAACCAAACTGTCAAACCATCCAATGGCTGGTGTCATAACGGGTCACATGGGCAGCATCATGGCAGTTGAAGATTAAACAGAGGCCAAGATGGCAGCTTCCTTAGCTGAAAATGATGGGAGGGTTTACTTCCACTTTAAAGAGTATTAATGTGTACCCAAAATTAAATCAGCTCTTGAAGTGATTGCAAAGGTTGTGATTTTTTTAAAAATAACAAACATGTTATGCTTACCCGTTTTGTGCAATGGTTTTGCAAAGAGCAGCCCTGATCCTCTTTTTTTTGGGTCCCCTTTCAGCAGTCCTGGCTCCACCCAACCTGCCGAATGTCCCCAATAGCAAGCCTCTTGCTATGGGGGCACTCGAGCAGGCTTGCTCCTAAGTCGCACTCTTGTGAATAGACATTGTCCATTCACACACAGAGCTTATCTGTTTAAAGTTAACTCTGACTGGTTGCTATCGGTTACTATGCTTTACATATCACTACTGTTTGTACTGCCTTCCTGAAAAAGTAAAATATTTTCTACAGATCTCTAATGTGGTTGCCATGGTAATGATTTACAAGCTAAAACATGATGTATTTGATATGAAAGTACCACTATATCATCTTGGACAAATTCCCAGTATACACTCCATGCAAATAATTATAAGTATAAAAAGTAGCCTCCAATTTAATACAAAATATTACTCTCTAGCAAACTTTTCCTAATCTGTTCAGGGAAAAGTAGCATTCACAGCCTAGCTGTGACTAATTCTAAGACTGAAATAAATTGATTTGTTGTATTTTCAGGAGATTGCTGCAGTGAGTCAATAACAATGTATTAAATCCAGAGGGGTTTACACTATTCCAAATTGGGCCTAGGATTCTAGTAAAATAATGCACATTTTTGTAATATGTAACTTTTCTTTCTTTTTATTCATTATTCTAACCTTTGTGAAAGCAGCAGAATTGGTCTAAAAAGGGTATAACATATATATACTCTGCATCCAGTGTAGCCTATATCTACAGTGCATTCTGTAGTGTACTGTTTCTAATACACTTCAGGCGGTGTATTATATATACAGTCTCGTATATATATACAGTGGAACCTCGGATTGCGAGTAACGCAGTAAACAAGCGTTTCGCAATACGAGCACTGTATTTTTGTTGTCTCGCAAAATGAGTAGGATTCAAGCCACAGCGGTGTGCAGTACCGGTTTTGGCCTGAGGTGGGGGGGCGCCAGAGCCGAACGGCGCTGATCGGAGCCGTCAGCGCCGTTCGAAAATGCTCAGAAAGACTCGGAAATACTCAGTTCCCGAGCCTTTCCGAGGTTTTCCGAGGTCAGACGATCTGTCCTCGGGCCTTTCCGTGTGTTTCTGAGGCTCTTCGGCGCCCCCCACATCTGGCCACATGCGGTATTGCATACCATTGAAGTCAATGCAGAACTAATTATTTTAGTTTCCATTGACTTCAATGGGGAAACTCGCTTTGATATGCGAGTACTTTGGATTGAGTACACAATACAGTGCAGCCATAGTACAGTTTCTACTACTTTTCTGGTGGTGTACACAGTATCTAATACAGTGTGTTTAGTTTCTACTACACTTCTGGTGGTGTACAAAGTACACAATATAGTGCAGCCGTTGTACAGTTTCTACTACTTTTCTGGTGGTGTACACAGTATCTAATACAGTGTGTACAGTTTTTACTACACTTCTGGTGGTATACACAGTACACAATACAGTGCAGCTGTAGTACAGTTTCTAATAAAGTGCAGGCGGTGTACACAGTATCTACACAGTATCTAATACTGTGTGCACAGTTTCTACTACACTTCTGGTGGTGTACACAGTATCTAATACAGTGTAGTGTAGTTTTGCATTAAAATACATCATGTCCGGAAGGCCACCAAAGAGAGGCAGATGTTCAAAGGCCACTAAAAGAGGGCAATCAGCCCTACAGTCAACAGTGCTGGTTATGGACATGGTCAGGGCCGCTGATAGGGCAGTACAACCAGCCCTGTTGTACTGGGCCCGGCCAGATTAGATACACAGTGGGGCCCGGCAGCATTACAGTTCATTGCTGCATAAAAATAAAAATAAATCGAGCTTGCTAAAATTGTTCCCCCCTCTCCTATTGTTTATGGAGCGGGGTTATGCCTTTTTCCTGGGCCCCATCAGATCAAATGAGGGGCCCAGGTGCGCACAGAGGAGGGACTATTTTTTCATTTTTGGGGCGTATGTACATCATGCAGTCCCGCTACTCAATTAGTTCCAGCCGGCGGAGTGATACCATGATTCTCCGCCCGGCGCCCGGCTCCAGTTCTCACTTGCAGAGATGCGAGCTGAGGTAGCTGACAGGAAACATCTGAAGGAGAACTCGTGGCTGCAATGGACACAGTGAGTGGAGAATAGAATAGAATCCTCACTGTGTCCTAATGTACAGTATATCTCACAGCACAGCGGCCGGGCTATCATCAGCAATACAATAATCATCACAGGCAGCACATTAAACAAGGGCTCTATCATGGCTCTATGTCACATGGCTGCTGAGGGTGCTGACTTTGCTATGACTGTGCTGTGTTAGTCTGTTACATACAGTACAGCCATAAGTTAAAAAGTCATCAAACAGCCATGTGACATAGAGCCATGATAGAGAACCTGTTTAATGTGCTGCCTGTGATGATTATTGTAATGCTGATCTGATCATAAGACGTTGAGATAATACTTTACACTTCAGTTGGGGAGCAGTAAAAGTGCAGCGGAGCTGCATTTTTACCACCCCCCAAACCAATCCCCTTTAATCGCTGCTTCCCATCCAGCAACATACTAGTACGTCACTGGATGGGAAGTGTGATATCTTGGTCATCACTGCAGCAATGATTGAGATATCATTTTTTAGCCCCAGCAATGTACACAAGCCATTACCAGCATTTTGTTTTGAGACTGGGTCAGGGGCAGGGACAGGGTCGAGGTCAATGGCGTGGCTGAAGGGGGCCCCGTCAGGTTGGCTGTACGGGGCCCCATAATTTCTAACAGCGGCCCTGGACATGGTGCATCCTCTGCAGGTGGTCATGGGGCAAGCTTGCCCTTTTTTTCTGCTGCTGCCCGTGTTATTGACTCAGAACATGCAGAAGAGTTGGTGGAATGGATAACAAAGCCATCCTCATCCTCCTCTGTCACCCAGGCTCAGAGTAGTTTGCCTTCCAATGCAGCGGCCAAAGCAACCTATTCCACCAGCTCCTTGTCCACAGTCACTCCTTCTGTAGCCCCACCATCATCCATGGAGGAGTCCCCAGAACTATTCGACCACAGTGTTGGGTACATTCTGCTGGAGGATGTGCAGTGATTTTAAGGCTCCAATGTTAGTTCCCAGGTTGAGGAAGGGAGTAACGTGAGCCTAGGGGTGTCCAAAAAGGACAAGAAACTGTCAGTCATGTTCCCCCAGCTGCAGGATACTGCCAAGTTTACTCTAGTGACGAGGAGGGAGGGGATGATGAGGTCACTGATTGTACTTGTGTGCCTGACAGAAGAGAGGAGGCACAACTCCAACGAGGCAGGATGTCCTCTATGGGACATCCTAAAGGCAGTCACCCTATTGCATCACACCACAGAGCTCCGCAGGTGCAGGGCGCTGCTGACTCCCCGCTGACATTTAAAAGTTCCTTGGTGTGGGCCTTTTTCAACACGTGTTCAGCAGATTGCACTGTTGCTGTTTGCAACCTATGTCTGAAGCGGCTCAAGCGTGGCCAGAAAAGCAGCCGCTTGGGCACCACATGCTTGACTAGACATATTGTAAAAGGGAAAAGAAAAAGAAACTGCGCTGAGAAGTGTGATGCACTTGCAGAACCTAGGTATAGTCTACAAGTAAAATTTGGAAGCAGTGACTCTCCTGTAAAACATTGGTACAGTGAAAAGTTATAGAAAAAATATATAGAATTGCGCTACCTAAGAGCAAATAAATTAAAGCTCTAATGAACGCCACATAATAAAAAATTGTGAAACATAACCAAAATAAAGCATACGTGATCATATAAAAATGACAGTGAACATTAGATGAATAAATTCATGTGAATGAATAAATGCATAAAGTATCATAAATAAAGTTCATAAAGTGTCCAGTATGCAATATAGTCCATATGTGGAAAAAATCTTAAATTTAATTTGATAACAGTCCCCTGGAAGACGTAATTCTCTTACAAAACGCGTAGGGCGGAGCGGTGCGACGTACTGACGTCACCTTCTGTTTGCTGCTCGCATTCCCAGTCGGACGGGTTTGTCCGATTGTGCACCGGCCGGCGCATCGGACTTTAAGCTTTCTAATTCAAGTACCTTTGTAAGTGTGTCTTTTACTACTTTTTAAACAATAAATCTGAAGGTTTTACACTATCGGAGCCTGTATATATTTTTTACATACTCCGCACCCGCATATGGGTCTGAACATCCATTGTGGGATCTGATCAGCGGTGAATGAGGCTGGAGGTGCCTTTGAAAATCAGCTGTGATATTTGTATGCCTTCCCTGATCCTCTGTTACGGGGGGTCACGGAGTTCCGGTAAGCAGTGATTCTTTCCATTGGTGGTGGATCTCAGTGTCACACATTTATAACCAGTTTGAAGATTTTCATTTATGGATAGACCACAGATAATCTGCACGGGTGGACTGTTATCAAATTAAATTTAAGATTGTTCCCACATATGGACTACATTGCATACTGGACACTTTATGAACTTTATTTATGACACTTTATGCATTTATTCATTCACATGAATTTATTCATCTAATGTTCACTGTCATTTTTATATGATCACGTATGCTTTATTTTGGTTATGTTTCACAATATTTTATTAAGTGGTGTTCATTAGAGCTTTCATTTATTTGCTCTTAGGTAGCGCAATTCTATATATCTTGACCAGACATACAGTGGGGCAAAAAAGTATTTAGTCAGCCACCAATTGTGCAAATTCTCCTACTTAAAAAGATGAGAGAGGCCTGTAATTGTCATTTATAGGTATACTTTAACAATGAGAGACAAAATGTGGAAACAAATCCAGACAATCACATTGTCTGATTTGGAAAGAATTTATTTGCAAATTATGGTGGAAAATAAGTATTTGGTCAATATCAAAAGTTCATCTCAATACTTTGTTATATATCCTTTGTTGGCAATGACAGAGGTCAAACGTTTTCTGTAAGTCTTCACAAGGTTGTCACACACTGTTGCTGGTATGTTGGCCCATTCCTCCATGCAGATCTCCTCTAGAGCAGTGATGTTTTGGGGCTGTCGCTGGGCAACACGGACTTTCAACTTCCTCCAAAGGGTTTCTTTGGGGTTGAGATCTGGAGACTGGCTAGGCTACTCCAGGACCATGAAATGCTTCTTACGAAGCCACTCCTTCGTTGCCCGGGCGGTGTGTTTGGGATCATTGTCATGCTGAAAGACCCAGCCACTATTTATGGAGGTTTGCACTCAAAATCTCATGATACATTAATTCTTTCATGTACATGGATCAGTCATCCTGTTCCCTTTGCAGAGAAACAGCCCCAAAGCATGATGTTGCCACCCCCATGCTTCACAGTAGGTATGGTGTTCTTTGGTTGCAACTCAGCATGCTCTCTCCTCCAAACACGACGAGTTGTGTTTCTACCAAACAGTTCTACTTTGGTTTCATCTGACCATATGACATTCTCCCAATCCTCTTCTGGATCATCCAAATGCTCTCTAGCAAACCTCAGACGGGCCTGGACATGTACTGGCTTAAAGATAAAGAAGGGAAGATTGGGGGAAAGAGGAGCAAGTTGGTTTGCCACTAATGCATGGTCAGATAAGTGAATTAACCTGTGGTAGACCATTCGCCTCGTGAGGCGTTGTCGCTGTAACCAAGCAGAATATAAAATAAAAGGGAGGGGTGGTCTTTTATTAAACAGGCCAAAAAGGGGTTACTCGTAGCAACAAGATAAATGATCAGTTCTCGAATAATTCGAAATTCATTAATTTATTCGTATATGAAAAGTTAAATATATCAAAAAGTTTCTTATTAGAAAAGTGCAGTTATAAAAAAACGGTGAAATGGCATCAAACAGATAATAATTGCCATGGACATAAATGACAAACAAGACACACAAATAACAATACATAAACACTGTACTCGTCCGGACGTATTAGTTTAGCCCAAGTTTGCACACAATTCCAATTGGAGAAATAATTTTCTTTGTGGGAAAAGAAGAGAGAAATTGCTCTCTAAGTAGGGCCAATTTGTGTGATTCACTGAGGGCTAATCCAAGTGTGGAAGAGGAGAGGAAAGGAAAGGGAGCATCATGGATTATCAAAGACGTGAATCATGTCGCTGCGTGTGATCACTTGTTGTGGACTGTTGCTAGTTGATAGCACTTGATATAATTTATCCTGGTGTGTAGAGGAGGACACTAAGCATAATTGTCCATAGGGGCTGCCAACAGTACTGAAGGGTTCAGTTTAAGTTGCACACTTGTTCAATCAAGCTTTTGGACCTCCAGAAGATATAGTCCTATTGACCCATCATAGACATGTCAAATTCAAGATTCATTTTAGAGGCACCAGTGGAATGAAATTATTCCACGGATTGTGCTGAATCAGATTAGATATTGTCAACATTCAGCAGGTAGTTAATAGCACCACAAAGTTGACAGCTTGAGACGGCAGCGTCAGTGAACGGTAAGTTTACACAAGTATGTTCAGTCAAACATTACCGCTGTCTCTCTCTGTTTGATGCCATTTCACTGTTTTTTTTATAGCAGCACAATAAGAAACTTTTTGATATATTTAACTTTTGATATACGAATAAATTCATGTACTGGCTTAAGCAGGGGGACACGTCTGGCACTGCAGGATCTGAGTCCCTGGCGGCGTAGTGTGTTACTGATGGTAGCCTTTGTTACAGTGGTCCCAGCTCTCTGCAGGTCATTCACTAGGTCCCCCCCCCCGTGTGGTTCTGGAATTTTTTCTCACCGTTCTTGTGATCATTTTGACCCCACGGGGTGAGATTTTGCGTGGAGCTCCAGATCGAGGGAGATTATCAGTGGTCTTGGATGTCTTCCATTTTCTAATTATTGCTCCCACAGTTGATTTCTTCACACCAAGCTGCTTGCCTATTGCAGATTCAGTCTTCCCAGCCTGGCGCAGGTCTACAATTTTGTTTCTGGTGTCCTTCGACAGCTCTTTGGTCTTCACCATAGTGGAGTTTGGAGTGTGACTGTTTGAGGTTGTGGACAGGTGTCTTTTATGCTGATAACAAGTACAAACCGGTGCCATTAATACAGGTAATGAGTGGAGGACAGAGGAGCCTCTTAAAGAAGAATATACAGGTCGGTGAGACCCAGAAATCTTGCTTGTTTGTAGGTGACCAAATACTTATTTCCCCCAATAATTTGTAAATAAATTCTTTCCAAATCAGACAATGTGATTGTCTGGATTTGTTTCCACATTTTGTCTCTCATAGTTGAGGTATACCTATGATGACAATTACAGGCCTCTCATCTTTTTAAGTGGGAGAATTTGCACAATTGGTGGCTGACTAAATACTTGTTTGCCCCACTGTATGACGGCCTGCCATGCAGTCTGTTGGCAACAGCACTTGAGGCCCACATCAAAGAAAAAGGCTGACTTCTCCTTGCTCCTCATCTGTGATCTTCAACCCTACTATACCTCCAGTCCTCCCAAAAACCTGCACTGAGAGGAATTAAGGTATAGCAATAGGTGTCCCAAGTACTTGCAGCCAATCTGCTAGCAGTACACCACCATCTGATTTTAGCAGACAAATTTCCTTACCCCAGTTGCTGAACCGTAAAAATAAATTCGGTCCCAGCCATACACATACTCAGTGTCTAAATGCTAGCTTGGCCTAATTGCTAGCACTGCAACTGTTGCCTTTTCAGCTGGTAGACTCTGCCCCTATTTGTGAATTTGTGGAATGTGCTGTACCTCAGTGGCAGGTTCCAAAACGCCATTTCTATTCACGGAAGGCCATTCCAGCTCTCTACCGGTATGTGGAAGGCAAAGTTTTGGCCTCGTTGGACAGGGCAGTCAGCAGTAAGGTTCATATAACCGCTGACTCATTGTCCAGCAGGCATGGGCAGGGACTTTACCTTTCCTTCACGGCACACTCGGTAACTCTGCTGGCAGCTGGGAAGGATGCAGGACAGGGTTCAGTGTTGTTGGAGCTTGTTCCGCCACCATGTCTCCAAAATGCTAGTGGTGATTCTGCCAAAGCTCTCTCCTTCACCCCCTTCTCTTCTTCTTCCTCTATGGCCTCTTCCACAGATTTGTCCTCTGAACCAGCAGTGCTCCATAAGCATTCAAAGGGCTACGCAAGTAGTCAGGCTAAAAGATGCCATGCGGTGCTTTAGTTGGTCTGCCTAGGGGACAGGAGCCACACTGGGGCAGAGATTCTGTCAGCTCTGCTGGGGCAGGCTCAGAGGTGGTTGACGCCATGCCAGCTTCAGCCAGGAATGGTTGTATGCGACAATGGCACCAACCTTCTCTGCACCCTCCGACAGGGACACTTGACACATGTTCTATGTTTGGCGCACGTCCTGAATTTGGTGGTGCATCGTTTCTTGAGCAGGTACCTAGGCTTTCAGAATCTCCTGAGGCAGGCCAGAAAAGTCTGTGATCATTACTGCCGGTCACACAATGCCAGTGCTTGGCTGGCTGACATTCAAAGGGAATGCAACCTCCCCACCAACCACCTCATTTGTGACATGCCCACCAGGTGTAACTCAACGTTGGCAATGATGCAGAAGCTGCACACACAGCAGAGGGCCATCAATGAGTACCTGTGCGAGTATGGCACCAGGACAGGTTTAGGGGAGCTTGACTTCTTTTCGCCACGCCAGTGGCTACTGACCAAGGATGCACGCACTGTCCTGTCACAATTTGAGGAGGTCACAAGGATGGTGAGCAGCGACAATGCATGCATCAGTGACACTGTCCCTCTAGTCTTCCTGTTGGAGCACACGCTTTGTGGAATCATGGACAGGGGACTTGAGGCAGAACAGCGGGAGGAAGAGGAGGACTTCCTTTCCTCTCAAGGCCACCTTTATCCAGTTAGCATTCCTGCAGGCCCACCAAACACACAGGAAGAAGAGGAGGAGGGCTGTGTCAGCATGGATGTAGAGGATAACACTCAGCAGCAGTCTTCAAGGGATGGTTTTCAGTCCCCAGAAACACAAGGAGTTGTACGTGGCTGGGAGGAGGTAGTTACGGATCATGTGATCCTTAGTGACCCAGAGAAATCAGAATTGAATGCCTCGGCAAACTTACGCTGCATTGCCTCCCTGATTCTGAAAAGCCTGCGAAAGGACCCTAGGATTCATGGTATCAAGGAGAGGGATCATTACTGGCTGGCAATCCTTCTTGATCCACATTACAAGGGTAAGGTTGCAGAACTCATCCTGCTTTCTCAGAAGGAGCAGAGGATGAAACATCTTGAGGAGACCTTGAAGAAAGGTTTGTGCAATGCATTTCCAGACCCTGGGATGTTACAATTTCCTGGTGCTGGACAACGTGTTGCTGATGCTTCATTCAGTCCGTGGAAGAGCGGAGGAGAAGGTGGCCGGCTGACCGATGCCTTTAAACAGTTTTTCAGTCTTTAGCGCCAAAGTTTGATCGGTTCAAGCAACCATCGCCATCGTCTGCATTACATGGTGCAGGAATATCTAGGGGCAAGAGCAGACTTGGAGACCTTTCCAACAAAGCATCCACTGGGTTACTGGGTCTTGGGGTTGGACCACTGGCCCGAACTTTCTCAATATGCAATTGAGCTACTGGCCTGTCCTGCATTCAGCATGCTTTCTGAACGCACATTCAGTGTTGGTGGAGGGTTTGTAACGAATCAAAGAGTGTGCCTGTCCACAGACTCCATTGATAGGCTCACAGTCATAAAAATTAATCAGTCTTGGATCAGCAGCTATCAAGCACCTAATGCTGATGTAACTGATTGAATTTGCTATGGATGTGGGATCCCTTGAAGACTGCCTATGCTGACTATCCTATTCCTCCTCAATCTTGATGATGCTAGCTAACAATATTTTTGGTTTAGGGCACCACCACCACTACCCAAGGCCCAATTTTTCTGCCCCTGTTTAACAGGAGCTTGTAATTAAAACTTTTGATCTAATATTTCAACGCAGGGCCCATTCCTGCGCCCAACAAGAGTATCTGTGAGGGCTTACAGTGTTCTGGTACCACCAACACCTAAGGCCCAATTTTCTTCAGAGTATATAGGGCAGGTCGTATAGTGTATATATACTGCTGTTCAGAGTATATAGTGCCTGGGGGACCCCCACGCATTTGAAAAAAAAATTGGATGCAAGGTTCCCCTTAATATCCATACCAGACCTGAAGGGCCTGTGATGGATTTTGGGGGTGACATCCACGCCATTTAAAAAAACATTTTTTTATCTATATTGCCGGGATCCGACAAAACGTTACAGCCGCGAGCAGTTTTAATATTTTTTTTTTTCTTTAGAAATGTAATTTTGCTGTGGCACTGTTATAAGCATGGGGAAATGTGTTACTTTACAGGCATACTAAGGACACCCCAGGCACGATATTTAAAGGAATATAACACTTTTATTGTTTCACTTTAAGCATTATTAAAATCACTGCTCCTGAAAAAAATGCAGTTTTTAAAACTTTTTTTGCATTGATACATATCCCCTGGGGCAGGACCCGGGCCCCCAAACACTTTTTATGGCAATAACTTGCATATAAGCCTTTAAAATTTAGCACTTTTGATTTTTCACGTTCGTGTCCCATAGACTTTAACGGTGTTCACACAAATTTTTTGCCTGTTCACATGTTCTGCTACGAACCAAACCGTTTGGCTCATCCCTAGTTACGACTACTTACTATACCCCATCTAATGAGGTAGGGGAGGTATACAGCCATCTGTGGAAATGTTACTGTAAAACAGGCGCAAGGCGACACTGATGCCGCATACACACGATCATGATTTCCATCAGAAAAACCTTGGATGGTTTTTCCAACGGAATTCCGCTCAAGCTTGGCTTGCATACACACGGTCACACAAAAGTTCTCTGAACTTTTGACCGTCAAGAACGCGGTGATGTACAACACTACGACAAGCCGAGAAAATTAAGTTCAATGCTTCCGAGCATGCGTCGAATTGTTTCCGAGCATGAGTAGGATTTTTGCGCGTCGGAATTGCTACAGACGATCGGAATTTCCGATTGGAATTTTTTTGGTCAGAAAATTTGAGAACCAGCTCTCAAATTTTTCTTGATGGAAATTCCGACAGAAAAATTCCAATGGAGTCTACACACGGTCGGAATTTCCGACCAATAGCTCACATCGGACTTTTCTTGCCGGAATTTCTGATCATGTGTACGCGGCATGAGTATGTTTCTTGCAGGCAATAAAGTGGTAGTGAGGTACTTTAGGCAGGAATCAGGAGAAATCACATAAGACCTACGTGGTGCAGCCTAGTCTAGTGAGTACTAGCCAATCTGGAAAGAATGACTAGTTAAAAGGGTTTTCTTCTTTCTATGTAGAGAAGATGTTCATTTAAAAAAAAATAAGTAAGATATAAGTGGGAGGGGTTGTACCTGTTTAACTAACTGCTTTGTTTGTTAGTGCCCAATCTCCTTTTAGTAGCAGTATAATCCAGTTGTTTCAAGAATTACTGTGTGTTTTGAGCGCTCTGTGTTTTTTAATAAACAACTAGGAAATGGATGAATTTACTTGGAAGCATAGTCAACTTAAAGCAGAACTCCAGACAAAAATAAAACTATTATAATTCAGAGCTCAGCTTTTACTGCAATATTCAAGTTGAAATCATAGATTTCCCCCGGAATGTTTTTGCTTCCTGCCAATAGATGTTTTCACTGTGATGACCAGTATCATTTACCACACTTTTTCAGAGCCTGGGTCACCCTGGACTGACCCCAGACTGTGACTGGGCAGTTAAAAGGAAAAGCAGCCCAGTGATGTGCTTATCTCTCTGTCCCTCTGGGGCTGATTTACTAAACGTGGAGAGTGCGAGAACTAGTGCTGTTGTACATGGTAGCCAGTCAGCTTCTAACTTCAGCTTATTCAATTAAGCTTTGACAAAAAAAAATGGAAGCTGATTGGTTTCTATGCAGAGCTGCACCAGATTTTGCACTCTCCAGTTTTAGTAAATCAACCCCAGCTTTTCTCTTCCTATCAACATACTTGTTTCCAGAACATGAACTGATTTGCTTTTTGTACTGTTTCTTCTTTCACACTCCAGCTCTGCTATACAGGCACTTTGAGAGGCTGATACCAGGTCAAGTACAGGTACCTACACTGCTTGCATTTAAAAAAATATATTTATTGACGTATTCAAGATTAAAGAGCTACATCAATTTATGTCTTTTATGTCAGTACAGAGTTCAGCTTTAATGAACTTTGTAAATATAACCGCTGTTCTTTCTTTATGTGTCAAAGAGTTAGTAAAGATAGCAATTTAATGGGACCTGTGACAGATTGAATATCCATATGCTATGTAAGTATATTAATGACCCTCTTATAAACAGAACAAGATGATACCAGGCCCCATAATGACCTGTCTTCTGTTGCAACAGCTTGGAACAACATATTAGCACACATACAGTATTGCAGATGCTGCCTGCCCTGGATATCAGCAGCTTCAGAGCTGGCTTTTGGCAATTGGAGTATGTACGTTTGTTACATAGACCGATGTGGGCATTGACCAATACATAATCATTTGTAACATCTACTATATACAAAGCATAATTCCTGATAGATGAAAATAGATTACTAAAATTTACAGACTTACATATTTGATTTAGATATTATGTGATTCAAGCTAGTAATTAGGAATAAATACATATTCAATTAGCACATACTTTTTTAAATAGTATTTTCTACTTTTTCTCACTAATACTGTGTTACATACAGTACATATATTAGACATGTGCACACTGAAATATTTTGTTTTCGTCCGAAAAATACAATTATTTAGTTACTTCCAAACTCGTTTTTATTTATTTTGTTTAATTAAAAAATGCATTCGTTCGAAAATCCGAATTAATTAAGGTTGAATCAGTCATTGAAGGCTTATGGTGTCTGTTGAATGTTCTAAGAAGATTTGACGAAGCAGCTAAACTGTACGACGCTGCAATCATACATTTCCGGTCGAATGTTCCGCCTACAAGCTATAGTAGAATTCTAATGTTGTATGACTAGTAATAATTATATTTATTAATTATTATTACTAGTCAGCCAACATTAGAATTCTTCTATAGCCTATGGGCGCCGCATTTGACCATAAAAGTCCGCGCGTGTCCATCGTATGTTTTTAGCTGCTTCGTTGAATCTTCATGTCTCTATAATATCGAATCTTTTCTCTCTATGTCAAATCTTTTCTCTCTATGTCGACACTTTTCTCTCTATGTCGAATCTTCTGTCGAATCTTTTCTCTCTATGTCGCATTATCTCGGACTAATAGAGTTAGGTTAGGCACATTCAACTGCAGATTCGATAGACACAGATCACTATTGTCACCGTCATGTCAAATCTTCTATCTATATCGAACTGTTGCAACTGTTGTAAAGCATTTTTTATGTCGGATCTTTTGGATTTTGGACTCTGCACGTACGTTATCGTTTGTTAAAACGAAAGCGAAAATCCCTGAAATTCGGATGAAAATCCTTTTGGACGAAAATGAATGCACATGTCTAACATATATGCGTATTCATATTAACTGAGAAAGAGGTGCTTTGGGAAGACCAAGAAAGAGAGCTGTTTATACAGTATTCTTGTTCTTTAGTCCCAAGACACATTTAAGTATAACAGAATTTACATAAATGGATATATTCTTTTGACAGAAATGAATTTCTTTTATACATTAACACAAATGTAACTGCAGTATAACTTGTTTCCTGTCATTGGTTATAAACAGTGCAAGTTCTCAATTGCTTAGTGATATTTTTCTCTATTCTTACCCTGTTTAGGAGTTCATCTATCTCAATGACAAGAGTATCTTGGTTGTTCTGTGCCAGCTGGAGAAGTCTTTCAGGAGCTCGTTGAGGTGACAGTAAATGCTGAAAAGTTATTAAGACACATTTCAGTACTGCAGGCGCTTTTAACTGTGTGCACATAGAGCATCTTTATTTCCCTGTAATTTGTCAATTCCCCAATGTTATGACAGGCTCACTATACATTCATAATAAATGTTTATTTGCTTGCAGAAAAACGCATGGAGTGATTTCAGCATACCCTTAGACATCATGCGATTAGTATTAGACAGGTACATCACAGCAGTCTGAATACACAGAGCTGCTATGATTGGCCGTCCCTGTTGTGCAGCAAGTTGATCCTACTGTGTGGATATGCTGAAATAATAAAAAATATTGGCTTGCTGTCAGCTATAAAAAAATAAAAAATAAATAGAAAACTATCTCAGAACTCTAAACTTCAGTATTTGAGAGAAACAGAGTTAGTCTTATTTCTGTTTTTGTTTGCAATTAATACACAAGTAAAGAATTGTATAATTTAGTTTTATACTACATTGAACAAAAAAGAAGGAATTAAATGTCAAACTTTAGCATTGCGCTTTGTTGACCTAATAAAGTTCAAAAGAGTAAAATACATCCTATCCTAACTAAATCTCTCACATTAAAAAAACACTATATGTCTTTTGCATTTCCCATCACTCTCTATCCCAGCAACAGTAGTCACCAGCACAAAAGTGAAAGTGACTTCCCCTCAGCAGAGTTACAAACAACAATAAAATACCGGACAGCATTTGGAATCCTTCCTTATACTATGGCCTCATGCACACTAGTTGTTTAGGCTCCATTTAGTTGCGAATGGAGGATGCAAGTGCATCGTTTAGCCACATTGTTGGCAACCTGTCAAAAGTGATGGGAGTCTGACAGCTACTGTGGCTGGACAGGGCTAGGTGGTTCACTGGCTGTTTGGCTGGCTTCTGTTGAAGGGGCATGTCTCAGGCAATGGCTGAGAGCGCTGACTGGTGTGTTCTGGCAGGGGGGACCCCCTCTGTCAGAACACAATAGAACAGCAGGGGAGATCCCTGTACTAACGTCAGATAGTTAGTACATCGGCTCTTCCTGAGCTGTCAGGTTTTTTTCATTCAGCCCTGCTGAACTGAATGAGAAAAACTATTAAAGTGTACTAGGATTAAGTCAGTAATGGGGAAAATCAGCTACAAAGAGACTACAGACAGTACTACTAACTAGACCGAGTCTATTATTAACCGCTTGCCGACCATGTCCTGCACACATACGTTGGCAGAATGGCACGGCTGCGCAAAGTGACGTATATATACGTCACTTTGAATTTCGCACCATGCGCACGCCCCTGCCGCATGCTCCATGACCGTGCCTGTGGGACCTGCGGACTCGATGTCCGCTGGTGTCCTACGATTGGGTCACAGAGCTGCAGAATGGGGAGAGGCCAGTGTAAACAAGGCCTCTTTCCGTTCTGCATAGTGACAGGACACTGATCGTCTGCTCCCTCTCATCAGGAGCAGCGATCAGTGTCGTGTCACAGTAAGCCCCGCCCCCACACAGTTAGAATACCTCCCTAGGACACACTTAACCCCTTCCTAGCCCCCTAGCGGTTAACCCCTTCCCTGCCAGTCACATTTATACAGTAATCAGTGCATGTTTATAGCACTGATCGCTGTATAAATGTGAATGGTCCCAAAATAGCATCAAAAGTGTCTGATGTGTCCGCTATAATGTCGCAGTCACGATAAAAATCGCTGATCGCCACCATTACTGGTAAAAAAAAAAATTATTAGTAAAAATGCCATAAAACTATCCCCTATTTTGTAGATGCTATAACTTTTGTGCAAACCAATCAATAAATGCTTATTGTGATTTTTTTACCAAAAATATGTAGAAGAATACGTATTGGCATAAACTGAGGAAAAAAATGTATATATTTTTGGGGGATATTTATTGTAGCAAAAAGTTAAAATATTGCTTTTTTTTTCAAAATTGTCACTCTATTTTTGTTTATAGCGCAAAAAATATATACCGCAGAGGTGATCAAATACCACCAAAAGAAAGCTCTATTTGTGGGAAAAAAAGAACGTCAATTTTGTTTGGGAGCCACGTCGCACGCCCGTGCAATTGTCAGTTAAAGGGACGCAGTGCCGAATCGCAAAAAGTGGCCGGGTCATTTGGCAGCCAAATGGTCCGGGGCTGAAGTGGTTAAGAATGAGTTACTAAATAGGGTTCCTTAACTAAACTATTTTAAAAATGCTGTCCAAAAACAAGTTGACAAATCTATGTTTTGTCAAGTATAAACATATTCATTTACATTTTAAAAAGAAATATGCACAATTCATCTTCTGTGATAAATAGGTTTTGGCACTCATTTATCACCTTAGTATCATTTTTGCATTTAAAATCCATTTAGAGAGGAAGGGATCTGTCCCAGAGTGATAAATGGTTTTATCTATGGGACAAGCCCTTGATGTCAGATTGTAACCCTGACTGCACACACAGCTTTGTGTCATTAATACCTACACTTGGCTCAGTAGCCATGCTTTGTGGTAGAGTACAGGTTACTGATGTCAGCAGGATATAATACTAAAGAAACCTAGTAATTTGGTAAAAATCAGGAAGTGGAACTATGAATTGATATGAGTGCAGAGTTGAATAATTGTTGGCAAAGAAATACAAAGTATTACACATGAACTACTTCAGCTTTCTGGACATAGGTAGCACATGCAGAGTCTGAAGGGTTTAAATCAAGCTCATGGTTACTGTAGAAGTTATGAGCTTTTATCTGCTTTGTTTAGCCGACTACCAGCTTTGTTGTAAACGTGTAACATTTAATGTAAATGTAATGTAAACATTTATTGTATATATCTAAAATGTAATGTAAAAGTACTTTTATGGTACTTGCAGTGTGCCAACCCTCTACCCCCTCACTAACCCCTCCTCTCCATGGTCTCTGGGCTCTCCGGCTCCACAAAAAATGTGTTCAGGGTGGTGTGCGAGAGCAGATGAGGAAACATCTGCTCTTACCTGCATTTCTGGCTTCATATTTGTCATTCCCCAGCTGCTATGGCCAGGGAAGAAGCAAATAAGCATAGTCTATGCTTGATTAGCTGCCGTGGAGGGCAGGGAAGACACCCACAAATGTAAATGCGTGCATAGGACAACTACTTTAAAAGAATACCTATTGATAATGTTGGGTACTGTAAATTTGCCGGTGCATGGCATTTTGGGGCTTGATATTATTTGTATCTATTTACTCAACACTACATTTTCATTTATTTTGTACAAAAAATATCCAGTTGTGTTTGTGAGCAATAATATTTATTTTAATGTTTTTTTTCCCAAAGAATATAGGATTTGAAAAATGCAAATATTGATCAAAATAAAAAAAAAATGTAAACAATAATTTTTTTATTCGTCAGGATCTTTGAATTCAGAAAATTCAGGGGGTTTAAGGTGATTTTATAGCCAGAAAATGCAGATATTAACATGTGTGTGAAGCATGAAAAAAAATGCTCTGGTAAAAATGTGGCATTTATTCCATGTATACAATCATTCTAATATTGTTGTTAAAAAAGGACTTTGAAAACAATCCACCTGTGCATGGCTTGCTGATATGTAAAATGTTAACATTTAAAGTGGTTATAAACCTCAGATATGAATTATGAGCAAAGCATATCCCTCTATAGTGTGTGCTTGTCTCAATCCAGCGCACTTATGTCCCGTACACACACGAATGGGAAAACGTCCGTCGGAAAAATTGAGGACCTGCTCTCAATCTATTGCTGTCGGAATTTCCGACAGAAAAAGTCAGATGGAGCATACACACGGTCGGAATTTCGGACCAAAAAGCTCCCATCGGACTTTTTCTGTCGGAAATTCCGACCGTGTGTGCCATTTCTGTCTCGTTCATCTGCTATAAGCACGAGTAAATTCTGCACTTCAGAGGGCGTCAAGAAGACGTGAGCCAATCACGAAATGCGTCAGGGCGTGACCACGCGACCAATCACATCACGGGAACGATTGTCTACCCGGGACTCACAAATGTTTTGAATGTCAGGAGCATTTCATATCCTAGTGAGCTGACGAATCGACCCTGGTGATATGCTTTGTTTATTCTATTTTCTAGTAAGCATTACTTGTATTTGCGGGCATTTTATTTTAATAATAAAAGGGCAATTTGCAGCACTGATGGGCACTGATAGGCGGCACTGATGGGCACTAATAGGTGGCACTGATGGGCACTGACAGATGGCTGTGATGGGCACTGACAGGTGGCTGTGATGGGCACTGACAGGTGGCACTGATTGGCACTGATAGGTGGTATTGATTGGCACTGACAGGTGGCACTGATGGGCAGCACTGATGATGAGGTACTGATAAGTACTGACAGGTGTTACTGGGCAGTGATTGGCACTGTGGTGGGTACTGGCAGATTTTATTCTTAGGACACTGCTGGGCACTGGTTGGCAGGTGATTGGTACATTTGAGGGGGTGTGTTGATAATCAATGTGCTGATTATCAGCACAGACCCCCCCCTCTGACAGGGAGAGCCGCCGTTTACCGGCACTTCCTGGTTCACACGATGATCAGCTGGGATTGGTCACAGCTGATCACGTGGTAAGAAGCCTCTGACAGAGGCTTCTTATCACGATCAGAGATGTGGGGTGTCAGACTGACACGCCGCACTCGTGATCGCCTCGCTGCGTGCCCCCACGGGCGCGTGCCGGCATGTTATCCTACTGGACGTCATATGACGCCCAGTCAGTATAACATAACTACTTCCCGGCCGTCAATATGCAATATGCCGGGCGGGAAGTGCTTAAATGCCAAGGTTGTTTTCGGCCTTAAGCCAGCCACAGACAGACCAAAATTTGGCCATGAACCAATTGACTTTAGTACAGCCAGCCTGACAGTTTTTTTCTTCGATCACTGCCAGCAGCTATAACCACAAGCAGTGATCATTGTATTCTGATGGTTGGGAAACCTCGCCAGAATACAACAGCTCCATGGGGAGATTTCCCCAGAAACAGTGACTGTATTGATGGGGGAATAAAGCAATTTTCTTTCCTTCAACCTATGATTGAAGGAAAGAAAATTGCATAATGTATGGCCTTTCTTAGTCTGGCACAGCCTTAAATAATTTGATAACACTATGGGGTTGATTTACTAAACTGGAGAGTGCAAAATCTGGTGCAGCTGTTCATGGTAGCCAATCAGCTTCTAAATTGTTCAATTAATCTTTGACAAAAAAACACTCTTTAAAATTTACAAATATTTGTTATTTATTAAGGCAATACAGGTTATGCTTTTATATTTAGTAGGAATTTAGCAGGAATGTTGTAATATTTGCTGTGTTAATAATGATTTTAGTGTATTTTTAGTGAAAATATTGTTTGATAACCATTGGTTCAAATATTGCGGGGCGTTAAAAATCAGTAGCAACTTATTTTTATTTTACTAGTCATGTGCTTGCTTTCAGAAAATATATGGCTTCAGGGTCTTTAACAAACTCTGAAAGCTGTAAGGGAAAAATGTAAACTTTTCGATTGTTTTGAGAAATAATCTTTTTTACATTTTTGCATACGTTAGATTTTCACCATTTCACAAAAAAGCACACTATACAAATTACAAATGTTTGTTATGCATTAACTCAATACAGGTTAAGTTTTCATATTTAGTAGGTATTTAGCTGGAATTTTGTAAAACTTGCTCTGTTTGTATCTGCTAAAAGTGATTTTATTGTATTTTTAGCAAAAAAAAATATTTGATAAACATTTGCACAAATATCATGGGGCCTTGAAAATCAGTAACACCTTTTTGTTTTTTTATTCTACTGGTCATGTGCTTTCAAAAAATGTATGGTTTGGGGGGTCTTTTACAAACCCCGAAAGCTGTAAGGGAAAAATAAAATAGCAATAGAAAAATTGCAAAAATGCTATGGCCACCTGAGTGGAGCGCACAGGGCCTGGCAGCAAAAAGGTTTAACCCTTTCCCTACTCTTCCTTTATATACACTTTAAAGAAATATGAAGGTGAAAATAACTGGTTTATCAGAAATCTGGAAACAGCTTAAAGAAGTCTATTTAATAAGGTATATAGTTGTTTGCAAAGTAAAATCACCTATAATAACCAATTAAAAATCATATATTAAAGTGTATGCAAACCATAACTAGGGTTGCACCTATACCACTTTTTTAAGACCGAGTACAAGTACCAATACATCAAGTACTCGCCAATACCGATTACTACTTTTTTTTAGTGCCATGTGACAGTGGCACTAATATGCAACACTGATTGGCACTGATGAGGCGTGGACTGTGTCAGTAGTTTTTTATTTTATTTATGTTATACAATTAATTTTTTTATTATTTTTTACAATATATATATATATATATATATATATATATATATATATATGTGTATGTATATATATATATATATATATATATATATATATATAATTTTTTACAATGCTTTCCTATTAGGGAGGGGGAGGGGGAGTGGACAGTGTTTTTTTATTTTTTTACAATTTTACTTTTAAATATTTACTACAATTCTTTATTTTTCTTTTTGTTTATCAGCCCTGTTGGGGGGGGGGGCTTTGGTGAGATATCAGGGGACTAAACAGACCCCTGACGTCTCCCCTTTGACACGGAGAGGGAGCACAGAGGGGGACACGGAGGAGGACATGAGGGGGACCCGGAGGAGGACATGGTCGGGGACTGGAGGAGGACACAGAGGGGAACCGGAGGAGGATACAGAGGACCAGGGGAGCTGGAGGTGGATACATGGGACAGTCGGGGGTGACCTGTGCAGAGGTGGGGGGAGTTACAATCACCGATCTCCCTGTGCCTCGAGAGGGAGAGGAGGAGAAGCAGCTGTCAGCTGCTTTATTGGAAGCCACACAGGGAGATCAGTGATTGTAACTTCCCCACTGCCGCACCAATCATCTCTGAGGCTGCCCAGATATCGGATTAGGCTTCGGAGCATTTGCACGAGTACTTGTGCAAATGCTCGATATCGGCACCAATACCGATACTAGTATCGGTATCGATGGAACCCTAACCATATAGGGTCGATATCGGTATCGATGGAACCCTAACCATAACAATGCTTTTCTCTTATTTGCTTATGATTGATAACTCCATTGAAAGAAAACAAATGCAGCCAGAATGTCTCATAATTGGAAAAATGCAATATAGTGTATTTGTTCTTGGGTTTAGACACAGTTTAAATAGTAAACTGAAATGTGGTTTCTGTAGGTTACAGCACTTTGTACATTCTCTTTGGTTCTTTGTTCATTACCTTAACAAATACCGGTAAGTATCAAATTGTTATTTTGTGTACATTCTAAGATGATTTTTACCAGCATATATTAACTGAGATCACATCTTTTTCCAGCCAGCTTCATTTATCTGAAATGTTTGAACAAGGAACTTGTATGTTTACCTTTAATTCCTGAGTTTCATTTTCAAAGCCAAACAGCATTTTGTAGGGTGGAGGCAGCGGGCCAGAAAGATTGACGCTCATGACCATCTGGTTTAGCTGATCCAAGTCATCAAGAAGAAGGCCTGTACATTCATCATCGCAAACTGTGAAGAGGACAGCATAGAATATTTATACCTAATAAACACCAAAGGCAGATGTTCAATATTTCTGCACTGTGGCATTTAGGAGTGCACAGAGCAGATTTTGTATATTTGTGATGCTAATCCTATAATTAGCTCATCTAAGTGGTGAGAGAGAAAAGGAGGTGCATTGAGAAACTTTAAAACACAGCAATTAGTTGAAAAAAATGGAAATTAACATTTGAAATTTTTCTTATTTTAAAAGAAAAAAAAAACAATACTGAACCATCATAACCATTTCCACAAGCAAAGGTTAAACTGGGGAAAAAGCCAAAAAACAATCAAATTTGTTATGCCACTCATAGATTTACATAAATGATAGATTACGATCATAGAATGCTTCTAACTACACAGGGTTTGTATTAATAGCAGCCAACATTTAATTTGATACAGGATGGGTAGTTGAACTAATTTATTTTTTCCTTGATTATTTATAATATGAAAGTGTGCCATATTCTTTGATTTTAAATTGTTAAACCAGTGTACATTACATATACACTGTTTTACATTTATATAATAGAATTGATTTGATTTTTGCTCAAACCATTGCAACAATGCAGTTTAGTTACATCATTATACTAAATGCCAACTCCGCAAAAACATATTCAGCGTTGAACATCCATGAATAAATGAATGAATCATCTGCTTTTTTTATTGTATTAGGGAATCGAGGAGCAACTTTTTTCTGCTGTACTTTATGTCTCCATCTCCTCCTACAGGCCATAAGGAATATCTTATAGTTATACAGCTGGCTTCCCAATTGTGTTTTTTTTTATCATACATCACAGATAATTTATTGAAGAAAAGCCTGGTGATGGATTTTTAGCAATGAAAAGTACCTAAATGGCAAAATGACCAGTGCTTAGAGCAACAGGGTAAAAGAGTGCAGCGCCAAGCCTCAGGACCAAACAAATCACTTTTTGTTTTTCTCTTCCCTTCACCGCTTAACACTTGTGGTTGGATTCAGCAAGAGAACAATATGCGGAAGACATAACATGTCATGATATATTTTAACAAAAACCTGTCAAACTGGAGCATCAATTTTAGCAGAGTTGGCCTTTAACCCTAAATTTGAGTGTCCATAAGGGCTCATTGTGCAGACATAGACAGTGGTGAATTAGACTTTGACTGTTGAAAGTAAACATCCTGGTAGGTATTTAGGTATGCAAACAGTTTGGGGTATGGTTGGGTAGTTTAGCTCAGGAGCCTAGCAAAGGTAGGTAAGTGTACATTGTGGAAAGTACACTTATGCTTTAACCAAAAGGGTAACTCTAAGCCTACTCCAAGAACTCATTGTCAAGTTTTTGGGACGAATGATCCCAAAATTATGAATTTTTGGCACAGCTGGACAATATATTTCTCCTACCTTATTATTTTGTTGTTCTGTAAAGTGGCTGATAATTGATGCAGCTTACAAGCAGCCTCCAAAAGCAGATACTTTGTCGTTTGCATTTAAAAATGACGAAAGAAAATTTTTAAGGAAATGAAGAAAACTGGAAATATATACAGTATATAAAGATAGAGGCACACTGTGCCTCTTTCAGAAGGGAAAGGGTCCCCGAATAGGTGAAAGACTCATTGGAGACAGGTGGATTTAGCCTCAAAGGAAAATTCTCTCTCCAAACCTATGTGCTGCAAGATTTTTAAACCTAATGCCGCGTACACATGATCAGAGTTTCCGACAACAAAAGCGTGGTTGGTTTTTCCGTCGGATGTTGGCTCAAACTTGTCTTACACACACGGTCGCACAAATGTTGCTCTGAAATTCCGATGGCAAGAACGCAGAGACGTACAACACTACGACGAGCCGAGAAAAATGAAGTACATGATGAACAATGAAGTAAGATTCCGAGCATGCGTCAAATTGATTCCGAGCATGCGCAGTACTTTTGTGCATCGGACATGGCTACACACGGTCGGAATTTCCGATAAGAACTTTTTCCGTCGGAAAAATAGAGAACCTGCTCTCAATCATTTGTTGGTGGAAATTCTGACAACAAATGTCCGATGGAGCCTACATACGGTCGGAATTTACGATGAAAAGCTGACATTGAACATTTGTTGATGGAAATTCCGACCGTGTGTACGCGGCATTACTCATGAGGAGTGTGTGTTCAGATTTGTCTGGTCTAAACAGACAAGTTGCCGAGCTGGACTTACTTCTGATAGTTGGGGATTGTTAAGGGACAGAGGTAGTCCCCATCTAAACAGATCAGTATGTTTGTGCTAAGCAAATAGCAGTCTGTATGTGAGTTAAAAGTGAGCAAAAAGCCCTAAAACTCATTCTGCTGAGAGGATAGAACCTCTACAAAACAATCTATTTAAAACTAAATATCTCTCCTCCCCTCTCTGCATATACAAAATAGACAATTTGAAAAAAAACTTATATCAGGCATTACTATTTAGATTTTCTAATAAACCAGTTAGCATGTCAAACACATGCATAAAGACACAGCAATCCACACAGTTATGCATTACTACCTTACCATACACTGCAGAATGATCAACATAGGAATTGGGTCTTGCCAAGAGTTTTCACTTCACTAGAGAATAGCATTTTGTGCGTGGTCCAAATACCAACCCAAGCACACTCGATTCATTTTCAGATGAAATTAGACAGCGGGGATCTGTGAACTTTATTATACACAGTAAAAACTTAAACGGACACCTGAGTGTATTTAGCAAGTGCTAAATCTGAAGGCTAAGAGATAAGGAGTTGAAAGCTTACAAATAAAATATTTTTGAGGGGATGTGACATGAGTTTATTCAGAGCTTAGTTTTGAATTCTGCATTTAGAGACAGATACTGTATATATAAATGATCTGAAAATTCAGACATATATTGTAAGGAACTCAAAAAGGAAGTCCAGCCCCCCACGAAAAAATTAAAAGTCATCAGCTACAAATACTGTAGCTTCTGACTTTTAATGTTAGGACACTTATCTGTCCTGGAATCCAGTGATGTCAGAACCTCAGCCAATGTTTCCATCGGCTCTCGGGTGCTACCGCTGCCATTGCCTGTAAGGGAGACCGGCAGTGAAGCCCTGCGGCTTCACAGGCAGTTTCCTACTGCGCATGCGCGAAGCACGCTGTGCTTTGTAAATGGCCCAGCGGCGGGGAAAGGAGGAGGGGGACCGAACTTCAGGGGGACCTCGCCGCAGCCAGGTCTCCCAACAGTGGGGATGGGTACCTGTCAAAAACAGGTACCTCTTCCCCCTCTGAAAGGTGCCAAATGTGGTACCATAGGGGGGAGGTAGCGGATAAGCGGAGCTTCCACTTTTGGGTGGAACTCCACTTTAAGGTGTATGTAAATTTTGACTTTCCAAGTACATGTTGAGCTTAGATCACCAATTAAAGGACCAATAAGGAGGATCAGGGAGAGGATGGGAGTGGATCAAGTTTAGCTTTTCCTGTCACATGATCACAATGTATACACAACTGTTATGAATGATTTCCATTCATAACAGCTGTACTTACTGTAGTGATGCTGGTATTGGCCCACAGCTATCACATGGTACCTGACACCATGTCACATCATTTTAACAATAAGCACAGCTGTTATGAATGAAACTCATTCATGACAGTTCAAACGATTGCTGTTATAGTGATCAGCACTGCCAGAGTAGTACAGTGCCACCATGGTGACACTGAACTACTATGATAAAAGTATGTAAAAAAAAATAGTAAAGAAAGAAAAAATGTTAAAAAAAAAAAAGATAAAAGTTGTAAAAATGTAATTAAAATTATTATTATTATTATTTTTACACTGACTCCAGTCAATATCATTGATCACCAGCACACCAGTCATATGATGATGCTGTACTGCACTGGTGACAAATATGTAAAAATAATTTATTCACTTGACTTTCCAAACAAATTGTGACATGAATGCACCAACTGCTGCAAACGCTGATCAGTGTGTTCTGGCAGGAGGGCAGTCCCCCTGTAAGAACACAATAGCTCAGCGGTGGAGATCGCCACACTAAGCTATGCCATAGATGGTGCAATCAACCCATGATTGCAGGAAAGAAAATCGCTCAATTTCCCCATCAACAGTCAGGGTTAATGGGGGAATCCCTCCTGCAGAGCTATTGTGTTCTCCCGCAGGGGGGCACAGGTAACCATCCCTGCCAGGAGAACACATTGATTAGTGCTAGTGGCTATAGCTGCTGGCAATAATCACATGCCTGTGGCTATGTTGGTTGTACCCAAGTTGATTGATGGGTCGACTTGGTACATCCAGCCTGCCCATAGATGGCTCAAATCTTGGCCGGCCCCTGCTGAACTGACCAAGATTCAAACCATCTAGAGTATGTACCTAAGTTAAGACTTTGATATATAATTTGGACAATAAAATATTAAAACATTTTCATTTGTTTCCCCTTCTTTAGGCCAGCCATAAACAGAGAGAATTTATTTTCTGCAACCACGGGTGTTGACAGGGGCTACACTCCTGGGGAGCCATTGTGTTCTCCTCGCGTAGGGCAGAAGAAGTCATCCCCGCCGGGGAACACAGTGATTACTGTTAGCGGCTATAACAGCATTAATCGCATGCAAAATCTGGCAGGCTGGTTGTACATTCTGCCTGACCATACATGGTTCGAATTTCGGGCAGTTCCTGCTAAACTGGCCGAGATTCGAACTGTCTATGGCTGGCTTTACAGGTACTTTCTATACCAGAAAATGTTTTTCAATTGTGAGGGACTAATTTATAAAAGAGGTAGGCATTTTTTCACTTGTCTGTTTGCCAGACATGTCTTCAATAGTCGGAAACATGTCAAAATTAATATCAATACACATTGCAAAGCACATGAAAATGCACATCATAATGTGCATCAATGCATATGAATGTCCATTATGTGTGCAAGCATGCATCAATGCATACTTACTTGTGTTGACTCGTGTTATAACACAGATTGACATGTAATGTAAAGTGCATTGCAACACATCTTTTCATGAGTTAGAAAATACATCTGCCAAAAATGACCAAGTGCGAATGAGCCCCTAGCTGCATTCACTTTATCGGTGATCAAGTAAAATGCAGCTTTGTTTTACATGTTTGGGTGTTCACACTGAAGACACCTTCACACTATTCACAAAGCTGGGGAATATTGACTTTGCTAGCTGTCAGCATTAAAAGGTAACAGTAAAATGGTGTGGACATTCTGAAAATCTCATCTTTTAGCTAGCATTAGGTACCATTATGTGTGTCCAAATGTAACCATTGGTTTTGTGGATTTTTTAACCACTTAACGACCGCCCACCGCCGATTTACGTCGGCAGAATGGCACGGACAGGCAGAATCACGTAGATCTACGTGATCGCCTTTGTGCAGTTGGGGGGTCCATCCGGACCCCCCTTCACTGCAGTGAGCAGCCGTTAAGTGTTCGGGAGCGATCAGGCATGAGGGGGGGGTGCTCGATTCCACCCCCCCCCCTCGCGATCGCTCCCGGCCAATGAAAATGCTTCCTCCGCCATGTGATGTAAACAAGGCTGGAGGAAGTGATGTCATCTCCCTCGCCGCGGTCTTTCCGTTCCCGGCGCCGAGCAGAGAAGAAGCAGGTTAGTGCACCAACAGTCCACTGACACGTAGGTACACATAGGCACACAAATCACCCCCCAGTCACCCCCAGATCACCCCCCAGGTCACCCCAAAGCCCCCAATCACAGTGTCACTGATTGCAGTGATCATTTATTTTACTGATCACTGCATTTAGTGTCATCTGTGATTGTAAAAAGTTGCAGGGCAGTTAGGATCAGGCCCCTTTAGGTCCAGGGTAGCCCCCTAACCCCCCCTAATAAAGGTTTAACCCCTTGATCACCCCCCAGGTAACCCTTTCACCCCCTAACTTCAGCGTCACTAAGCGATTGTTTTTCCGATCGCTGTATTCGTGTCGCTGGTGTTTTAGATAGGCAGTTATTTTTTTTTAGGTTCGCCGCAGGTTTTTATTAGTGTCAGGTACCCCCATATATTATTTTAACCCCCTGATTGCCCCTAGAGTTAACCCTTTCACCAGTGATCGCCGTATAAGCGTCACTGGTGTCACTGGTTAGCCAGTAAGTTATTTAGTTATTTAGGTTACCCGTCAGGTTTTTATATAGTGTCAGGTACCCCCATATTTAACCTAATAAAGGTTGTAACCCCCTGATTGCCCCTAGTTAACCCTTTCACCAGTGATCACCATATAAAGGTTACGGGTGACGCTGGTTGATTAGTTTGCTTTTTATAGCATCAGGGCACCCGCCGTATATAACCCAATAAAGGTTTAACCCCCCTGATCGCCCGGCGGGTGAGATCAATTAGGTTTTAGCGCCAGAGAGGGTCTGCGTCGCCCCAGGCAGTGTTAGGTTAGTGACAGTAACGCTAACACCCACGCGCAAAGCATACACCCCCCTTAGTGGTATAGTATCTGATCAGATCTGATCAGATCTATACTAGCATCCCCAGCGGTTTAGGGTTCCCAAAAACGCAGTGTTAGCGGGATCAGCCCAGATACCTGCTAGCGCCTGCGTTTAGCCCCTCCGCCCAGCCCAGCCCAGCCCAGCCCACCCAAGTGCAGTATCGATCGATCACTGTCACTTACCAAACACAACACACATAACTGCAGCGTTCGCAGTGCTTGGTTTTTGGGGCCCTGTACGCGGCTAGGCTCCCAAAAAGTCCCACACATGTGGTATCCCCGTACTCAGGAAAAGCAGCAGAATGTATTTTGGGGTGCAATTCCACATATAACCATGGCATGTGTGAGCAATATATCATTTAGTGACAACTTTTTGTACATTTTTTTTTTCTTTTTGTCATTATTCAATCATTTGGGACAAAAAAAAAAAATATTCAATGGGGTCAACATGCCTCTCAGCAAATAGCTTGGGGTGTCTACTTTCCAAAATGGGGTCATTTGGGGGGGTTTTGTGCCATCTTGGCATTTTATGGCCTTCAAAACTGTGATAGGTAGTGAGGAGTGAAATCAAAAATTTATGCCCTTAGAAACCTTGAAGGCGGTGCTTGATTTTTGGGGTCCCGTACGCGGCTAGGCTCCCAAAAAGTCCCACACATGTGGTATCCCCGTACTCAGGAGAAGCAGCAGAATGTATTTTGGGGTGTAATTTCACATATGCCCATGGCATGTGTGAGCAATATATCATTTAGTGACAACTTTGTGCAAAAAAAAAAAAAGTTTGTCATATTCCCGCAACTTGTGGCAAAATATAAAATATTCCATGGACTGAACATGCCTCTCAGTAAATAGCTTGGGGTGTCTACTTTCCAAAATGGGGTCATTTGGGGGGGTTTTGTGCTATTTTGGCATTTTATGGCCTTCGAAACTGTGATAGGTAGTGAGGAGTGAAATCAAAAATTTGCGCCCTTAGAAATCCTGAAGGCGGTGCTTGGTTTCCGGGGTCCCGTACGTGGCTAGGCTCCTAAAAAGTCCCACACATGTGGTATCCCCGTACTCAGGAGAAGCAGCAGAATGTATTTTGGGGTGCAATTCCACATATAACCATGGCATGTGTGAGCAATATATCATTTAGTGACAACTTTTTGAAATTTTTTTTTTTTTTGTCATTATTCAATCACTTGGGACAAAAAAAAAATATTCAATGGGCTCAACATGCCTCTCAGCAATTTCCTTGGGGTGTCTACTTTCCAAAATGGGGTCATTTGGGGGGGTTTTGTACTGCCCTGCCATTTTAGCACCTCAAGAAATGAGATAGGCAGTCATAAATTTAAAGCTGTGTAAATTTCAGAAAATGTACCCTAGTTTGTAAACGCTATAACTTTTGCGCAAACCAATAAATATACGCTTATTGACATTTTTTTTACTAAAGACATGTGGCTGAATACATTTTGGCCTAAATGTATGACTAAAATTGAGTTTATTCGATTTTTCTTATAACAAAAAGTAGAAAATATCTTTTTTTTTTCAAAATTTTCGTTCTTTTTCCATTTATATCGCAAAAAATAAAAATCGCAGAGGCAATCAAATACCATTAAAAGAAAGCTCTATTTGTGGGAAGAAAAGGACGCAAATTTCATTTGGGTATAACATTGCATGTCCGCACAATTTACAGTTAAAGCAGCGCAGTGCCGAATCCCAAAAACAGGCTTGGTCCTAATGGCCCGAAATGGTCCGGGGCTTAAGTGGTTAAAGTGGTTGTATGGGTTGGTTTTCTTCTTTTTTTTTAAATAACAAACATGTTATACTTACCTCCACTGTGCAGTTCGTTTTGCACAGAGTGGCAGCGGTCCTCCTCTTCTGGGGTCCCCCGGCGGCACTGGTAGCTCCTCACCGCATCGAGTTCCCATGTTGGAGAAGGCTCTCCTAAGGTGGACACCCGTGCAGGCGCGCTCCTGAGTCCTGATTCTGTCTCCATTCACATAGAATGCAGGTCTCGGCCATCTGACCCAAGTAAGCAGGCAGTGAGAACAGGAAGAAGATGTAATCAGCTATAAGCCAGCTCTCGTTGGCTTGAAAAAATGGAATAACAGAATTTAGATTAACAACCATAATTAACATCACTCTGTGCTACATACACTATTACCTAAAGGCCACCTTTAAAAAGTGGAATATGAATAATCTAATTTGTATGTGATATTGCACTGGAACACAATAATAATTTCTTAATAAAAATTAAAAACAAAAATCAGGTTAGTATACGTACATGCACACACTGGGCCCTCCCGCACATGCCGTTGAGTGCAGCCACCACACTTCAGGCCTGTAGCTTCAGGTGTACACGTGCATTGACCAGTTCTTGGGTGACATATCATAGATAATGATCCATATGGGTTGCACTCACATTCTTGACAAGAACCTCCTGGAATACTTGGATTACCAGTAAAACCAGATGCACACCTGAAAATATACTGATGTTAATGTATTATATCGATATGTTTATAAAACAGTTTTATTAGCAAATACCCTAACATTAATAGCTGTGCATTATGTATTCTTGTGCTCAAGCTATGCAATTTATAACGTATTATTAAAGGCAATAGAAAGAATAACTAAAACATTTCCAAACTCCCCACTAAGCAAATTTGTATCCCTTAAAAATCCTCATGCTATCCTTTCTTCAGATGTTCACTGTGGAACTCTTGCTTTCTTTAACCAATGCCCTGTACACACGATCGGATTTCCGATGGAATAAAATCCGATGGAATTTTCCCTCGGAATTCCGATGAAGTTGACTTTCATCAGTCATACCTACACACCATCAGACAAAATTCCAACCGTTCAAAACGCGGTGACGTAAAACACTCCGACGAGCCGAGGAAAATTTATTTCAATGCTTCTGAGCATGCGTCGACTTGATTCTGAGCATGCGTGGGTTTTATCCCCGTTGGAGTTCCACACAGACGATCAGAATTACCTATCGTTTTCTTTTTCCATCGGAAAAATTTAAAACATGTTCTATTTTTTAACACTGATGGAAAAGAGTCCGATGGGGCCCACACACGATCGTTTTTTCCGATGAAAAAAGTCCATCAGACTTTTTTCATCGGAAAATACGATCATGTGTACAGGGCATTACTCTTATGAGACTAACCCTGTCCATGACCTCTGTCTCTTTAGATATCTACATCTCCTGGCTATCATACCATAATTACTGACCCAGATGGGGCCTCTCTTGCACTTTGTTGTGGGGTAGAGTTACATCTTGCACTAAAATGCACTTTTTAGGTAAATCTTGCAATATTTTCTTTCAGTTGTCCAATTCATTATGTATTTTTATGTATTGTCCTCCCGATTTTGCAAATCAGTTTATTTATCCTTATCTTATTCTGGAAGATTTCCATTTGATTGATCTTGAGCAGCTAGCTACTTCACCATCCCATACAATCACTTATATTCAGGTGACTTTTAAAATTACATTCAATAAGATTTATCATCTTCATTCCACTTAACACTTCCCTGTTGCTAGAAACCAATAGCATTAATGCATTAACTCTAGTGACGTCAGTGAAAAAAATCTTACTGATGCTTTTATTTCATTATTTCTCTAATTTTGCACCGTGTATGTTCAAATATGGCCACTAAACCCAATTGGTCATAAACATCCACCTTAGACCATATAAACAGTTGTCTTTATTACCCTATGTTTCCAATAGTCATATGCATTTGTTTTCGTCTGAATGCATTTTCGTCAGAATTTCTGGGATTTTCGTGTTCATTTTAACAAACGATAACGAACGCTCTGAATCGGAAATCCGAAAGATCCAAAATAAAAAAAGGCTTTATTTTTGCATCCATTATATTTTCGTATTGTTGCGACAACAGTTCGATATAGATCGATAGAAGATTCGACATGACGATGACAATGGCGTTCTGCGTCTATCGAACCTGCGGTTGAATGTGCCTAACCTAACTCTATTAGTCCAAGATTATTTGAATATAGAAAGAAAAGATTCAACATTATAGAGACATGAAGATTCGACGAAGCAGCTAAAAACATACGATCGTCGCAAGCAAACATTTACGGTCAAATGCTCTGACATAGTTATACTTACAATGTTACATATATTTCAGAATGTCTGACTACCTTGGCCCAAAAACCCTAAGTCCTCTTGAGAATATTCCCGGGACTCCACATATTGGACATTCCCGGTGGACCACAAATTTTTCTATTTTTGTCACTCCTATCAAAGTAACCACCCACCCGGCATTCTTGGACTGCGTCAACCTTTTTTCCTATGTTCATTCACATCTCACGTTTTCTTAATTTTTTTTCTCTATCTTCTTCTCTCATGCACCATTTCATTAACACTCAGCCCTCCAGTTTTCCACCCTTCTTCCCTTTCTCATTTCTTTTCCTCTCCATTACTCACACATACACACCACATACATTACATACATTTTTCACATATTTTTTACATATTTATACATATTTTTCTTTTTTTTTTTTACAATCTGGCACATTTGTTTTTTCAGTTTTTCACTATTTCCAGCTCGCTCACATATGCACTCACTCCACTACACCTTTTTCTTTTTATTTTCTCACATATTCTTTTCTGTTTCCAACAATTTCACTTTAACTTTACTCCCTTTTCCCTCATCACCCTTGCACTCAACTGTCACAATTCACCTTTTCATTTAAGGTGATCCCATTGACTACCATACACACATAACAGGCTCATATTAAGCAATTTTCGACTCTAACTACACATCTCATGGGAGCGATCGATGCGACTTATGCACAAACTATATATACATAATATATCCTCCACATATTAGGTAGGGTCTCATCTCTACCAATGGAGTACAACGTATTTTACGAATATCTGCATGTGGTACTTGCCATGAGATCTAACTGATCGCCCACCCATTACTAATTTATATTTTTTGCATCAAATCCTTGAAATTTTGTGTTTGTGCAATTTACAAATCAAATCAAATCATAATTGCGTCCCCTGCTGATTTGCCACAGGTGCTGTTTCTCCGTCCCGTTTCTATGCGTCGCCTGTGCCTGGGAATTCTCCCCATCCATGTGACTCCCTGCAAGCCACGCAGTGTCTGGTGGGGCACTCCCTCCCCAATGGGGGTATTGACTGACCGGGGGACCTTGGCGGGACCATGTGGAGACCTCCTAGAGGACCTCTGTTCAAGTGACTCCTTTCAGTACTATGTGATTGGTAAATAAGTAACCCCCACTAATATTTACAACATGTTTTCTCATTCTCCAAAATATGAATTATTAATATGTAATTCCTCCATAGCAAACATATCCTTTGAAGAGACCCTGAAGGGTTGAAAGATTTCTTGCACTACCGGCATTTGTTTAAATACAATGTTGTGTATTATAGTGTGTTTGCATGACATGTTTTGTTACATTTTTAGTCCTCTGCACCAGAATTTCCAGTTTAATTGCCAATAATATCTTGATATGGCTGTTATTAATAAAGATTAATTCTTAAATCCTACCCATTAATACTACAATTTTTTTAACTTTTGCTGCCTAGAAAACCCCACATGGGGGAAACTTCCCTTTTCATTATCTATCGGGGTGCGCAGCACCATTTTCTTTTCTCCCGTTAGGTGTCTCTCCCCTTTTCTAATGCTCTGTCCATAGGCTATAGAAGAATTCTAATGTTGTTTGACTAGTAATAATAATTAATTATAATTATTTCTAGTCAAACAACGAATTGTACTATAGCTTGTGGGCAGAGCATTCGACCAGAAATGTACGGTCACGGCATCATATAGTTTAGCTGCTTCGTCAAATCTTCTTAGAACATCCGACAGACACCATAAGCCTTCAATTGACAGATTCAACCTTAATTAATTCAGATTTTTGGACGAATGCATTTTTTAAAGAAACAAAATAAATAAAAATGAATTTCGGGAGTAACTAAATAAATTTTTCGGACAAAACCGAAATTCCGAAACAAAATATTTTAGTGTGCACATGTCTAGTTCCCAATAACCACTAGCAAATACAAACTAGAAACCAAAAATAATCTAGGTCTTTAGAAAGTTGTTTGCCTGAAGATTTCCCTCACTAGAAATTTATAATTTAATCTCGTGCCATTGTTTATAACAGAGCAAAACCAGACTCCTTTTTTCATGTACTGTACCTCATATTTGTAAATCTTAAACATTTCTCCAGGAAATTCAACTCACACTTTTATTACTGACCTTTTATTTGTATTACAGGCTGCATCTTGGCAATTATTTTTAAAGAGAAAAAAATTACACTGCCGTTGATACTAACAATAATATGATAGATTAATATTTTATTATTGCACTACAACTACCTGATAACTACTGCCGATTCAATTCTACCTACTAAAACAAAACAGCACTAGAATAATTTCCATTGAATTCCTGTCTGCTAAATCTAAGAGACATTACTCATTGCAAATACTTCAGGCTATGCCTGCAGTTAATGACCCACTAACGACCCCCTATCAATAAATATCCTTGGCTTTCTCACTGTAAAGGACACTGTAAAATTGCGATGTTCAGTTCCTCCTTTTGAACTTTCAGTGTTTCCTTTAAAGGCTTTTAACTTCTATTTTTTATTTTTTTTAATTGTTTATTTATAATTTTTTCAAAACATACAAAATAGACATGTAATCCAGACCATTGCATACAATCAGACATGGTAAATGTAGTCAGGTATGATTCATCAGAGATCTTGGGCACATATTTCAAGGAAAGAAAGAGGAAGTAATACATCTTGAAACTTATAAAAAGAACAGGGAATGAGCATGGGGTCTGATGTGTCTAATAAGTCATGGTTGTGCCAGTTAAGACCTCACCCATACGAAGAGGCCATAGTTAAAAAAAGAAAAGAAAAAAACACATCCTACTGTAAGATAACAGAAAACCAGGGGTCAGCACTCTGGAATCAACACGAATTTGGGTCAGAATCTGCACCGTATACTGAGGTGTCCCAACTGTCCCAAATGCAATCAAACTTGGGTATAGCATCATCAATTATAGCGGTAAGGTGCTCCAACCTCCTAATATCAGCTATGGTTGCTAGGAAATGTGCAAAGGTGGGGGGAGCAGTATCTCTCCAACGTTGAGGGATAACTCTTTTGGCTGCTAACAAGAGAAAAGCCATCAACTTACGATGATGCTTGGGCATTCCTTAGAGGGGGAGACCTAGCAACAGGTATAGGGGCTGGAAGGGAATCGAAACTCCAAGAATCCCCTCCAGACACAAATGAACTTGCGTCCAGAAGGGAACCAATATCGAACACTCCCAAAAAATATGGAGATGGGTGCCAATTGAGGAACCACACCTCCAACACTGGCTATGTGGGGTTAACTTTCGAGCTGCCAGGAACTCAGGGGTCCTATACCAAAACATGAGTATCTTGTAAGTGGTTTCCTTGTGGGCCACACATCTGGAGACCTTAGATATCGCGACCCATATCCTCCCCCAATCTAGCAATGATATAGGCCTGTCCAGTATGTTAGACCACTTCTTCATATATAAATGCATGTGTTCGGTGAGGGGGGGGGGGGGCAAATGTAAGATTTGGTAAATAGTAGGTATTTGATGGAGCTCATACGCCCCTCTAGAGCATAACCATTCAAAATCAGTGGGGGGGGGGGGGTCCAGTGTCAATTTGGGAGATTTAGAGGCAAAAAAATGTCTAATTTGGAGAAAAGAAGAAAAGAGGGATTTCGGGATCTGGTGTTTGGACTGTAACTCAGAGAAGGAGAGTAGCACACGTGTCACTGGGTGTACTAGGTGACGCAGTTGAAAGATACCCGCCTGAGTCCATGGCAACATAGAGTCATAAGAGAGGCTATCAGGGATGTCAGGATTAAAAAGCACATTCGTAAGGGGGGGGGCAAGGGGATGACAGGGAGTACTTATTAGAACAACGCTTCCAGATGGAAAGAGTGAAAAGCATGGGGTTCAAACTGATTTTACGCAATTGGGGAACAAATTTATCAGAGGAGGGCCAAAGCAAGGAGCATGGGTGAGCAGGAACCGTAATTCCCATCTCAATCTCTGACCACCTATTTGGGGCTTTTCTAGACGTCCAAGAAGTTATAGCTCTCAAATGAGTGGCATAATAATACTTTATGATATCTGGTGCCCCTAGACCTCCACGAGAACGTGGAGTCATGAGGACTGAGCTAGCTATCCTGTGAGAAGCATTATTCCAAATAAAGTTTAGAAAATGTCTGTGTAGAGCCTTCAGTTGCATCATCGGGACCGGGGTGGGGAGAGTCTCAAAAAAAGACAACAATTTAGGAAGTATGGACATTTTGAGGACATTTATCCTCCCTAGTAAAGACAGGGGCAATTTCGTCCAGGACTTTAGCAGTCTATGTATTTCTGAAAAAAGCGTGGGGAAATTTACCTGATATAAAGTAGAATATGAGGGGGATATGTGAACACCTAGGTACTTGAGGGATTGAGTGCACCAGCGATATCTAAAAGTATTTTGTAGATGGGTAAGAACATCAGCCGGGACATTTATTGGTAAGGCCTCTGTTTTAGACGGGTTAACTTTAAAGCCCGAAAGGCTGCCAAATAGATCAAGAAGTTTATGGAGAGAGGGTAGTGAAATGTGTAGGCGCGTGATGGTCAGCAAAATATCATCAGCAAAGAGGGACAGTTTGTATTCCCTGTCTCAACGCCACCCCCCGTATATCAGAATGAAGTCTAATGGCTGCAGCCAAAGGTTTCAGGCTGAGAATAAACAGCAAAGGGGATAAGGGGCAGCCCTGCCTGGTCCCATTGCTGAGGGGGAATGGCGAAGAGACAGAAGAAGACAACTGGACCTGGGAAGTGGGAGTGGAGTATGATGCGGTAAGAGCTTGAACAAATGGACCTGAAAAAACGTAACTTGACAAGGTAGCAAACATAAAGGACCAATTCAAACGGTCAAACGCTTTTTGTGCATCTAAGCTCAACACCAGGGCCGGTTTACCAGTCTTGGTTAACAAGTCAATAAGGTCCACAGTCCGCCTGGTGTTATCCCCAGCATGTCTAGAAGGGACAAATCCAACTTGATCCCTATGTATCAAGGTTGGGAGGAGAAGGGACAGCCTATTTGCCAGGATTTTAGTGAATATTTTATAGTCAGAATTTAAAAGGGCTATTGGGCGATAGTTGTCTGGTAAAGAAGGGTCCTTGTCTGGCTTCGGGATAACCGTGATGTAAGCATGCAAAAATTGGGAGTGGGGAACCGTCCCATCCATCAGGGATTTAAACAGGGCCAGCATATGGGGGAGCAAAATTGGAAGAAACTTCTTGTAGTAAGAATAGGGGAGACCGTCAGGACCTGGTGCTTTATGGGATGGGAGCTGCTTAATGACCAGGGAAATCTCTTCAGCCGTAATAGATGTATTAAGCCCTTCACGATCTGCTCAAGACAATTTTGGTAAATTTAGAGATTCAATAAAGGAATTAAAATTCTCTTGGGTGAACTGGGACTCTGGCTCTGAGGAGAGACAATTATAAAGTTTCTGATAATAGTTCTCAAAGACCTTGGTCATAGCTCGAGGGCAGTAAGTAGGTTTCCCATCCGGTTGAGTTATAAAATCAGGTAGGGAACTATAGGGACAAGGTTTTAGTCGATTAACCAGTATACTGTGGGGTTTATTGGCATACTCATAAAAATTTAGCTTCGACCAAAGCATGGATTTAGTAATTGCATTCATATCTAAAGACTTGATACGATTTCTCAGGGAGACCACATGGCGGAAACGATTCACCGTGGGGTGTACAAGAAGGTCTTTCTCGGCCCCCACCAGGTCAGCTAGAAGGGTCGAGCGCTGCAGAGCACGATCCCTCTTAAGGCGAGATCCAGAGGCTATGCATTCACCCCTGAAGACCGCCTTATGAGCCTCCCAGAGGGTGGAGGCCTTTGACACCGAGCCCAAATTAAGTTGGAAAAATTCGGCCAAGTGATTTTCTAGGTGTGAGTGGATTTCAGGGGTGTTCAGGAGAGATTCATTAAGGCGCCAGTGGCAAGTCCTAGGTGTAGGTGTGGACAACACAAGATCCAAGGTAATAGGCGCATGATCAGACCATGTGATCGGGCGAATGTTAGAGTCAACTAAGTGTTTCAGAAGTGGTGGTGAGATGAAGAAATGGTCTAACCTCGTATACAATTTGTGTGGAGGGGAGAAAAAAGTAAATTGCTTAGCTGTCGGATGTTTCACTCTCCAAGAGTCAAGCAACTTGTGGGTTCTAAGCAATCTACGAAATGAGGTAGAGGATTTCTATACATGTGTTGAGGGGGGATTTTGAAGCAAGGAGAACCTGTCCTTGGTTGGAGACAAACATAAGTTAAAGTCTCCACCGATTATCATAAAGGGTTGGGAGAAAGCCTTGAGCCCCTCAAAGAAATCTTCAAGGAACCCAATCTGTCTTGAGTTAGGAGCATATAAATTTGCAAGTGTAAAGGATGTGTTCATGTGGTCACAGTCCAGGAGAATGAACCGGCCATGAGGATCCAAAAATGAGGACTTGACCCGAATGGAAGAGGACCGTTTAAAGAGGGTGGCAACCCCTGCTTTACCAGAGGGGTCAGAGGCTACAAATGTAGTGGGGAAATGTTTAGATGCAAATTTAAATGAACCATCTGCCTTGAAATGGATCTCCTGGACCATGACCACATCCGCACCAGAGGACCTGAACTCCTTCAGCGCCATCCAGCGCTTAGAAATGGAGCCCAGGCCCTTAACATTATACGATAAAATACTGATGGCCATTCATAAACATGAAAAAGAAAGCATAAGTTAAAGTTACATACCATATTGAGAGCACCAACCATGATGCAATAGAACTATTATCTGGAGTAGGACATATAAACATTAGGAAACATTGAAAATTAGTAGAAACACAGCCGTGTTTCTTGAAAGGGTCAAAAATGGACCCAAAAAAGGTAGGTAACAGGAAAAACACAAAGGTATAAATCGGAGCATTACAGTGGGAGTCCAACAATGTTGTAAAAGGTAGTCACTGACCAAAAAAGGTCTGACAGAAAGAGCTGGTTGTATGTAAGATCCATTAAAAAACTGGACAAGAAAAATATGAGGACAAAAATAAAAATAAAAACACCCAAAAAAATTTACCAAAAAAGGTATAGTGCCCGAAGAGGAAGGGTTCCTTTAGGGGCAATGATCGCAATTGAGGACCATGTATGAAGGGGGGCACGGTAGCCCGCAGGATCCAACTCACCGGCCTCAGTCCATTCCAAACAGCCTTGTCAGGAGAAGAAGAAAATAAACAGGAATTTATCAGCAGAGATCAGTTCAGGGACTCAAGTCCTAACGGAGGGAAAAGCAACAATGCCTTAGGCCGCAGCCTGTAAAAACTGAAAACAGTGAAGGGGAAATAAAAAAAGAAACAGAACAGGCATGGATCAGGACCTCCGGTGAAGAGAGGAAATAACCACACATTATTCTAGGCAAAATCAAGTTAGGCCTCTCGATGAGGAAGCTCTCTGGGGAGTGAAGGTAGCAGCACGGGGTCTTCAACGAGCTGGGGTCCAGATCTTCCCGGGGGTGGATAAAGGTCTGGGGAGCGTTGGTTGCGGCAGCAAATCCTCCTCAGGTATAGAAGGGAGACCCAGATTCCTGATGAAAGAATCACATTCATGCATGTCTCTTAGAGAATGCTGTGAGCCATCCATAGTCACAGTGAGACGAAAGGGGAATCCCCAACGATAGGGAACCTGATGGCGCTGTAGATGAGCTGTGACAGGTTTCAGAGCGTGGCGTTTAGCCAGAGTGATGGGGGATAGGTCACTAAAAAGCTGAATTTGAGCTCCCTTAAAGTCAATTCTTGATCTGTTGCGGGTAGCGATGGTCAGGGCCTCTTTGCTCTCATAGAAATGGAAACGCACTATGATATCTCTGGGGTTAGCACCCTGGGGAGGTTTAGGGGCCAGAGATCTGTGTGCCCTGTCAAGCCACCAGTCTATATCGGGTATGTCAGGGGCCAGATGGATGAACAAAGCAAGCAAATATGAACGGATGTCCTTGTCATTAACTGATTCAGGGACCCCACGGATCCGCAGGTTCTGTCTCCGTTCTCTGTTCTCGAGGTCTTCCTGTTGAAGTTGTAACTGCGTCACCGCATTTTTCAGGGACGCATTCTCATCCTCCATAACATGTACATAATTGATCACATCATCGAATTTAGTCTCTAGGGTGTCAGTACGTTCCCCTAGGTGATCTATCTCCCCCCTGAGTTCATGGGCTAGTTTGCTTACTGCCTTAGTAATGTTGTCTGTGAGGTCCTGAAGCAAGGCCTGGAGCCGGAGGTCAAGAACATCCACAGTCACCAACGCCTTCATCGCCAGCTGTTCAGAAGCTTGCGGGTATTGTGGCTGCTGTCTAGTTTGGATAGAAGAAGAATCCTCCAACGGAGTTGCGTCCGGAGCCTCTTCCGCGATCGTTGGGGTACCTGAGACCGGGGATTGAGGCCTGTAAGCAAAACGATCCATGAGGAGAGAGAGATGGGATGCGGCCCTCGGCACAGTCGTCTTGTAAAAGCGTCGCTGATCCCCAATTTTACCCATAAAAGGGATCAATCGATAGCTGAGTAGTTCCCGGAGCTAATGAGGCTGCTCCCGGAGCAAAAGATGCAGATGTAGCAGAGCGGGAGTCACGGAAGGACAAGATGAGGCTGGTGCTCTGGTCCTAAGCGTCCGCCATCTTCACGTCCTGCGCATGCGCCCCCTATTTTTATTTTTAATTGATATGTCTCACAGTCTGTTAGATAACCTCTTTTATTTTACTGTACAATTCTTTTGGTATCATGATAAGCACATTTTTAAGAGTAACCTGTTTATACTGGTACCATCCAGCTCTATACCTCTATCAAATAAATATTTACTGCTGATAACTAGTGTTATTTGAACTATGTAAGGCTGGCCATACATCATTCACATTTCTTGTACAATTTTCCTGTAGATTTACCAAAACCATATAATATAAGGTCAAACCAAAATACTTTCAATTAGTATGCAATCAGGCAGGCTCTTGCACCACATAGTTGAAGGTAAATCTAAAGGAAATTAAATAAGAGAATTGTATAATGTGTGTGTTCTTTTATCTAAAACTAGTGTCTTTGTAATTTTCTTTAGGACAAATGATAATGTGTTAAAACACACCTGCGGTGCCTTGAAAAAATATTCATACCCCTTGAAATTTTTCAAATTTTGTCATGTTACAACTAAAAATGTAAATGTATTTTATTGGGATTTTATGTGATAGACCAACACAAAGTGACACATAATTGTGAAGTACAAGGAAAGTGATGAATGCTTTTTAAAATGTTTTACAAATAAATATGTGAAAAGTGGGGAGTGCATTTGTATTCAGCCCCCCTGAGTCAATACTTTGTGGAACCACCTTTCGCTGCAATTACAGCTAAAGTCTTTTTGGGGATGTCTCTCCCAGCTTTGCACATCAAGAGAGTGACATTTTTGCCCATTCTTCTTTGCAAAATAGCTCAAGCTCTGTCAGATTAGATGGAGAGTGTCTGTGAACAGCAATTTTCAAGTCTTGCCACAGATTCTCAATTGGATTTAGGTCTGGACTTTTACTGGGCCATTCTAACACATGAATATGCTTTGATCTAAGACATTCCATTGTAGCTCTGGCTGTATGTTTAGGGTCGTTGTCCTGCTGGAAGGTGAACCTGCACCCCAGTCTCAAGTCTTTTGCAGACTCTAACAGGTTTTCTTCTAAGATTGCCCTACATTTGGCTTCCTCCATCTTCCCATCAACTTTAACCAGCTTTCCTGTCCCTGCTGAAGAAAAGCATCTCCACAATGTGATGCTGCCACCACCACGTTTCACGGTGGGGATGGTGTGTTGTTCAGGGTGATGTGCAGTTTTAGTTTTTTGCCACACATACCATTTTGCTCTTAGGCCAAAAAGTTTAATTTTGGTCTCATCTGACCAGAACACCTTCTTCCACATGTTCCACATACTGCAAATTGGACTTCTTATGACTTTCTTTCAACAATGGCTTTCTTCTTGCCACTCTTTCATAAAGGCCAGATTTGTGGAGTGCATGACTAATAGTTGTCATGTGGACAGATTCTCCTACCTGAACTGTGGATCTCTGCAGTTCCTCCAGAGTTACCATGGGCCTCTTGGCTGCTTCTCTGATATATGTTCTTCTTGCTCGGTCTGTCAGTTTAGGTGGATGGTCATGTCTTGGTAGGTTTGCAGTTGTGCCATACTCTTTCCATTTTCAGATGATGGCTTGAACAGTGCTCCGTGAGATGTTCAAAGCTTGGGATATTGTTTTTAACCTAACCCTGCTTTAAACTAATACACAACTTTATCCCTGACCTGTCTGGTGTGTTCCTTGGCCTTCATAATGCTGTTTGCTTCACAAAACAGCTGTATGTATACTGAGAATAAATTACACACAGGTGGACTCAATTTACTTACTTAGGTGACTTCTGAAGGCAATTGGTTCCACTAGATTTTAGTTAGTCTGGTTTCACACTGGGGCGGTGGGTGCGGTGGCAGTATAGCGCCGCTATTTTTAGGTAATCGATTTTAGGTATGCGGTTTTAACCCCCGCTAGCGGCCGAAAAAGGGTTAATACCATCCGCAAACCGCGGCTACAGCCACGGTTTACCGCGGTGTCCCATTCATTTCAATGGGAAGGAGCGGTGAACACACTGCTCCTCTCACCGCTCCAAAAATGCGGCTAGCAGGACTTTTTTTCATGTCCTGTTAGCGCACCGCTCCAGTGTGAAAGCCCTCAAAAAATTGTAAAAAAAAAAAAATTGTAAAAAAAAAAAAAATTGTAAAAAAAAAAAAAAAAAAATACTGACACATAAAAAAAAGTATCGGTATTCGGTATCGGCGAGTACTTGAAAAAAAGTATCGGTACTTGTACTCGGTCTTAAAAAAGTGGTATCGGGACAACCCTAGTATAAACACACAAATCCATGTTCTGTCAGGGGAGAGGAGACATATTGTGTGTTCCTAGTATATAGAAACAACGATCTGTCTCCTCCCCAAGTCAGTCCCATCCCCCACAGTTAGAACACACACTGAGGGAACACATTTAACCCCTTGATAGCCGCCTAATGTTAACCCCTTCCCTGCCAGTGACATTTAAACAGTAATCAGTGCATTTTTATAGCACTGATCACTGTATAGATGTCAATGGTCCCAAAAATGTGTCAAAAGTGTCCGATCTGTAGCCACAATGTTGCAGTCCCAATAAAAAAAAACGCAGATCGCTGCCATTACTAGTAAAAAAAATTAAAAATAATAAAAATGCCATAAATATATCCCCTATTTTGTAGACTCTATAACTTTTGTGCAAACCAATCAATATACGCTTATTGTGATTTTTTTAAAACAAAACTATGTAGAAGAATATATATCGGCCTAAACTGATGAAGAAACTTCTTTTTTTTTTATTGGGATATTTATACAGCAAAAAGTAAAAAAATACAGTATTTTTCTAAATTGTCGCTCTTCCTTTGTTTACAGCGCAAAAAATAAAAACCAGAGAGGTGATCAAATACCACCAAAAGAAAGCTCTATTTGGGGGGAAAAAGGCCATAAATTTTGTTTGGGTACAATGTCGCACGGCCACGCAATTGTCAGTTAAAGCGACGCAGTGCTGTGTCGCAAAAAATTGCTTTATCAGGAAGGTGGTAAATCCTTATGGGGCTGAAGTGGTTAAGGATGAGCAAATCTATCTGGGTTCAGTGCCAGGCACTGCAATAGGGGACATGTACTAATGCAAAAATGCCTGGTACACACTGTAATTATTTTTTTCTTTTTTCGTCCAAACCAGCAGGTTAGTACAGAAATCTCCTTCCTGAGCTATTGCGTTCTGACAGGGGGACTGCCTCCCCCACCAGAACCCACTGGTCAATGTTCACAGCCATTGGCTGCCAGTGCTAATCGGATACATATCCGAAGCTGGTTTTCCAGCATGCCTATTCAACAGAAGCTGGCCGTTTTGTTGGCTTCTGACAGATGGGCTGGTGTAAACATGAGCAAAAATTCGGCCAGTTTGTGTTGAACTGGCCGATACCGGACAATATTTGGCCCATGTGTACAGGGCTTAACAGATTTACTACACACTAAAAATATAGCTCCCGTAAACCCACACTTTTATAGATAGAGAGGCTGGGTAATCATTTCTTCAGATTATTTGCTCTTGTGACTCATCTGGCCAGGGGCAAAATCTATGCACTGCAATATAGGTTAGTCATTATTTCTAGCAGTGAGCCTACAAACATTTTGGTCAAAAGTTCATGTTTCATGATCTTTGTAAAGCTTTGGGATTCTCTGCAAACCCATGGTAGGAGAAAACCTGAACTTCATCCCTAATACTATTAATTTGATCCTCTAAATCTTTCTCTGGGCCTCCAACTTACCCTTTACTCCTAAGTAGGGATGAGCCGAACACCCCCCTGTTCGGTTCGCGCCAGAACATGCGAAGAGGCAAAAAATTAGTTCGAGCATGCGAACACCGTTAAAGTCTATGGGACACGAACATTAAAAATCAAAAGTGATAATTTTAAAGGCTAATATGCAAGTTATTGTCATAAAAAGTATTTGGGGACCCGGGTCCTGCCCCAGGGCACATGTATCAATGCAAAAAAAGTAAAACGGGAGCAGTGATTTTAATAATGCTTAAAGTGAAACAATAAAAGTGAAATATTCCTTTAAATTTCGTACCTGGGGGGTGTATAAAGTATGCCTGTAAAGTTGCGCATGTTTCCCATGTTTAGAATTGTCCCTGCACAAAATGTAATTTCTGAAGGAAAAAAGTAATTTAAAAGCACTTGCGGCTATAATGAATTGTCACCTCCCGGCAATACAGATCAAAGTAATTGAAAAAAAACGGCAGGGGTTCCCCCACAGTCCATTACCAGGCCCTTTGGGTCTGGTATGAATATTAAGGGGAACCCAAAAACCAAAAAAAAAAAAAACGTGGGGGTCCCCCCAAATTCAATTTCAGGCCCTTCAGGTCTGGTATGGATTTAAAGGGGAACCCCGCACCAAAATATAAAAAAAGGGCATGGGGTCCCCCCAAAAATCCATACCAGACCCTTATCCGAGCAAGCAACCTGGCAGGCTGCAGGAAAAAAAGGGGGGATGAGAGAGCGCCCCCCTCCTGAACCATACCAGGCCACATGCCCTCAACATGGGGAGGCTGTCCCCATGTTGATGAGGACAAGGGCCTCATCCCCACAACCCTTGCCCGGTGGTTGTGGGGGTCTGCGAGCGGGGGGGCTTATCAAAATCTGGAAGCCCCCTTTAACAAAGGGGAACTCTAGATCCCGCCCCCCCATGTGAATTGGTAACGGGGTACATTGTACCCCTACCATTCCACAAAGAAAGTGTAAAAACACTTTTTATGACAATAACTTGCATATTAACCTTTAAAATTAGCACTTTTGATTTCTCCCATAGACTTTTAACGGTGTTCCGCGGCTTTTCGAATTTGCCGCAAACACCCCAAATTGTTCGCTGTTCGCCGAACGGGCGAACAGCCAATTTTCGAGTCAAACTCATGTTCGACTCGAACATAAAGCTCATCCCTACTCCTAAGATGAACCTAACTGCAAACCAGAAACATCAGCCTAGCCCCTAAATGTAACCCTTAATTTCAAGGTTATCCTACCACTAGTGTTTATTCCAAAAACATGGTATTGTGGTGATGAAAATTCCCACAACTAAGGAAATGTATTTTGTAATATATACGTGTTAAGCCTTTGGTGATTACAAAATGTGATTAACATCTGTTCCATCACCACCACTTATTCTATCAAGGATATCCTATACCTGTGGAATGCTACAAAATACATTGGGGTCAATTCACTAAAGGTTACCGTATACGATATGAAGGTCACGTGATTAGTTTTTTGGAAGTATTGCATGAAATAATAAGAGTCAATTCAAGTAAAATATGGAATGTGAGGTAAATACTGTACGTTTGTTAAAATAGTGAGATAAATACCGCAAAAAAATTTGATAAATCACTAAAGTTAATTCACTAAAAAACACACACATTTGTTTATCACCTGGTGTTTGCTTGTGGTATTTTTTAAATGTGCAAAATAACAATTAGAGGAACTCTGCATTGGCCAGGAAGTGAAAAGTATACAATATATCAGTGTTAAAATGTTCTCCTCTGAGCTCAGTAATGTAAATACATTTTAATATTTCATCAAAGGGAGGATGTTTTGTGAATAAAAGCACACTAGAATGTTTTTATAATTTCACAATATTGCCTTCTGGTGCAATGTTAGCCTGCATAAAAAAATAGCAAAAAAAAAAGTCAAAAATAACGCAAAATTTTAACTCTAAATATAGCAAAACATAACTATTTAATGCACATTTAGGAAATTATGCATATTTTTTTGTGAATTTACAAATTTTGAGATAAATACAGCAAAATGAATGCAGTATTTATCTCTTAGTGAATTGACCCCATAGACTTGTACATTACAGAATATTTGCTTATACATTTATGTAGCAGTCAGATGAGCAAGACATCTAAATAATAAGTGTTGAATTATTCATGAACTCTTGCAGTTTTGGGTCTATGGCAGCTTTATAAATATTTAGAAAAATAATTGTTAGCATTTTGTGTATAGTTTTCCCTTATTTTTAGATTACTAGATGGCTTTATAATCTGGGTACAATTAAAGCACTATAGATATAAAGCCAAAACTTTTTTGCATATAGAGGGTATATAGAGGGTATAGAGTGGAGAAGACATAAAACCCCTACAAGGATTTTTTGCCATCTGTTGCCTATTGGGGAGATTTCCTTTTGCATTTTTTCTTATAAACACCATAGAAAGTGATAGAAATCCTTTCTTAGATAGTTGTCACTGCCAAAGGTTCCTCACTGGAACACTTTATTCTTTATTCCTTATTCCTGTTTTGGTAACAACTCCAAATTTTGGATTTTCCTCCACTTTTAGTTTCAGTGATAATGCTGATAATAATTACTAAGACAAAGGGGTGTGGAATCTCCTCAACAGGGACACAAAAAACAATAATAACACAGGTTTGCCAACAGTCCTCTTCTCTACTCTAAAAAAAAAAAAAAAAAAAAAAAAAAGGTTAGCTTTATTTTGGGCAGCAAATAGGCACAGTGACCTCACATACTTGCCACTTCATGCTTGTACAGCTTATTATATTTCCTACACAAAACAAGTATAACCCTTTATTCTGTCAGTTCTGCCTGACCAAATTCATAGAGGTGTGCAGCCTCTGTAACATTACCGTTCTTGTTTGCACTGACATGATGTGCCAAAACGTAGCAGTTATGAGACTTGGGAGCTCCTAATAATGTTCCAGCATAAGACAGCATACTTTGGTGTTTTTTACAGTAAAGGCATATACAATTTTCTTTATATTGTTAGAATTGCCATGAATGAATATTACAAGCACCGCGTCCCTAGAAAGAATGTGACAAAGAACAGGTAAGGAAAACCGGGGCTTTTAAGGTGCTTATAGCTGCAGGAATGAACATGACTGAATACAGTATTACAATTCCATATATTTTATTGCATTAAAAATACTAAAATCAAGCTAAAAATACAATTTACAGTATGTATCAAAACTTCATACACCCAATTATAACACCGGCAAGGGCGGCACCAAGTGGGTGCTTCATCCCCTCCAAAAATTCTCCTAGCACCTCCCATTGGCAGACCATAAATGGCAAGTGATGCTACAACCTGTTGAGCTGCCCTCTAATTTCACTCACTATCACTTGTGTTCCTTCTCCTGCGGGCTCTCCAGCAGTCAGAATCCAATACACTGATCAATTTGCTGTCAGCTCTCCATGTCCTTTCTCCTACTGGTGGCTGTAATTCCCTGAAGAAAGCAGGACCCCGCCCCCTCAGTCTCAGCTCAGCCACACCTCCTCCTCATGTGTAGCCCAGAGTCTGCACTGAAGTTCAGGGGGATCTGTAGTGCTATAGTGACTGCATGGGGGTAGAACTTTGTGTAATTCTTGCAGTGCTACAGATACTCCTCCAGCATGCAGTCACCATAGTGCTACAGCCTCTTAGCCCCCATTACTATAGTCAGCTTGGGAATTAGAAGACGTTGAAGCACCCTTTAGGAAGGGAGAGGATGGGGATTAGACACAAACAATAGGGCTGACTTTAGTGAAAGCAATGATTGGAGTTATTTTAGTTGCTGATGGCAAAGATGGGACTTTTTTTTAGTCTGATAAAAGCCATGTGGCTTAGGCCACTTTCACACCGAGGCGCTTAAAAAACTGCCAGTAAAAAACTGAGCGCCTTTGAATCGCTTTTCAGGTGCTTTTGAAGCGCTTTCAATTCATTTCAATGGAGAGGGGCGTTTTTTCAGCGCACTGCCTCAGTGTGAAAGCATTCATTGATTTTAATGGAAATACGTTTTCAGGTGCTTTTTTTAGTGTGAAAGCGCCTGAAAAGCGCCTCAGTGTGAAAGTGGTCTTATTGTAGATGCAAATATAGCCAACAAACTGTAATTCAAGCATTTTAAGCTCAAATGTCAAGACTTGGGGTGACCATACACTACACAATCTGATTATACACTCTGCTTTAATTCTACCAAAAACTATATACTGTAGTGTAGGGGCCTGCTTTTTTTATACAAATGCAATGCACTGGTTAGACGTGTCTTCATATTACATTATTTTTCCTATCATTAGCACCAAAATCAGAATACTTAATTGAATTTAATAATTAATTTTTAGAGGATCTCCTGAAGAAACACAACCCACAATACATGTTGAGATACAGCATCCTTTGCTGTCCCACTCTGCTGTAACACTGGAGTTAAACTATTGCATGTATTTTTTTATGATCGAATTGATACATATTTTTATTTTTAGCCACATTTTATAATTTTTAATGCAATAAAAGTATACAATATGACATTTTAATATTGTAGTCGTTCATGCTCATTACTGAGGCTATAAGCACCTCAAACATCCCACATTTCCTTACCTGTTCTTTTTCACAATTTTGTTTATAATACTTACATGTTAAGGCTTAAAGCAAAACAGGTTATCATATAAGGTAGGACTCGTATCCACATGTATTTTACCTTTGACAGTTATATTTCCACAAGACAATCATTATTCTCTACATATGAGTGAGCATGATACTACACCGAAATGTAAGATTATATGTAAATTGTGTAGATTGTACTTTCCTGGAAGATGGATGGTGGATTGAAGATTTATTAAAATGTTTATATAAACTTATCAAAAATGTCCATTGTATTTGAAAATGAAAGTCATTCTTAAGCCCGTAAGTTTTTTACCTTCATTCTCTTCTCTAGAAAAACCTTTAAATGTGCTGCTGCTGCCCCCCTCCCCCCTCCCCCCTATACTTACTTGAGCCTGATCTTGATCAAGCTGTGTGCACAAGTACAGAGGCTATCTATGCTATCTCTCTCTTCATTGGTTCAGAGATAGCAGCAGGAGCTATGCCACCTGCGGCTGTCAATCATAGCCAGTGAGGAGGAAGTGGGGGCAGCTTGCGATGGGGACACTTGGCTGGAGGGAGGAGCCAGGAGTGCCAGCATAGGATCTGAGAAGAGAAGGATCGGGGGTTCTGCGCTGTGCAAAACCATTGCAAAAAGCAGATAAGCATGACATATTTCCTATTAAAAAAATAAAACACACATTTTTACAATCACTTTAATACATTTACATCAAGCTGGATGTTGGGTGATAATAAATCTACAACAGATTCAATGTAATGGATCTTTTCAAATTTGAATACGTCACGTATTGTCAGATGCTTAGACACAAGGTATACTTCCGAGTTAAATGCATAGCATTGTGCACCAACTTATAATCTCCCCTTAACTTTATCATTCTTATTTGTTTCCTACAGTATTTTACCTTTCACAGTATTGTCCTTCATATCCTGGGGGGCATTCTGTACATCTGTAATCATTAGTTCCTTGCATGATACATGTGGGGCTGAAACTAGAAAACAATGTCATAGGTTACAAAATGAGAAACATTATCAGTTGTGAGAAAAGTAGAGAAAAAATTGCAACATACTGACATACCGTAAGTCAAATCCTTGCATATTTGACTTGACAATGTATTTACTAAAGGAAGTCATAATTTAACTTTATTAAAATGTCACAAAATTACAATTTAATGTACTGCAGCACACTGTGATATGATGCACTGTGTATAAATGCAGCATGTCCTACTGTTTTTAGTTCACACCAATGCAGCACATTGCTGTAAACTGAACTATTACGACTTGCTTTGTCTATGCATTGACAAAGGGTTAATTAAGCGCACTCTGGGTACTCATGCATAAAATTATAAATATATAGAGGATAGGGGGATCAGTATGAAATGTTCAGGGGGGGGGGGAGGGCTAGTATTAGTCCATGACAATTAGTCTATGAATTGGTTAAAACTTTTTTTCCTTGTACTTTGTCTATGCATTGGGCTGTCTTCGGCAAAGCTGTCCAATGCATATAGTTTGGGTGGGCCCTTAGGATGGCATACTCATTTGCATATTAAAAAATGGTAAGGCAAAACATATACTTTAAACAATGCAAGTCAGGCCTAGTTAAAAGAGCCAAGTCTACAACTATGGAAGTCTACAACCATACCATCTATGAAACATTGGTTTTCTAGAATAGATGAAATTAGGATAATGGAAAACCTGACAGCCTAATTCTATGGTAGAGAGGAGAAATGCATGGAAACCTGGCGACCATGGACGACCTTTACTTGTACACTCTAATATGATCGTTTTTTTGCTTAGCCTGCAATAATTTTAAGTGCGGTAGGCTTTGGTTGGGGGGGGGCTGTTCCGGGGGGGGAGCGGGGGGGGAGAGAGGGCGGGTGTCCGTGTAAAACTTTACGTAAAGCCTCGTACACACGATCGGACTTCCATCTGACTTTTCCGTGTTTTTTTGTCCGAACGTAGTAGGTCGGAAACACCCATAGCATACACATGCTCGAACTTTTCTGCAAACTTTCCCCAAACTTTTTGCAACATCAAGTGGTTTTTCTGCTCCTTTCTGCTCTTTACCGCCACCCTTTGGTCAACTTCTGCTATTGTTGGTTGATTTTAACATTAGTTGTTTTGTCCATCGGACAAAAGTCCGATGGTTTTCTGTACACACGGTCGGACTTTGCTCCATCGGACTTTTGTTGGGCAAAAGTTTGTCCGTTTGCAGACCCAACTTTTGCCCGATGAAAACAAGAAAAAAGCAAAAAACGTTTGTCCGATGGAGCGTACACACCGTTGGATTGTTGGTTCAACTTGCTAAAAATTAAAGTTTGTTGGCCAAAAGTCTGACCGTGTGTACGGGGCTTAAGATCGTTTTTTTTTTCTTTTTTTCTCTCTCGTGACCCCGAGGGGATGGGACCGGTGGAGATTTTTTTCTTTTATGTTTTGTTTTAACCAAGAGAAGGGAAGGTACAATTTAGGAACGATTCAGGGAGAAATAGGCAGGGAATGTACCTTAGGGTAACAATAGTGTTAATATTCTTTACTGGGCACATTTTTTATCTTCTTTGTTTTTCGGGTTTATATTCCTAATCCTATGAATGTTTAATTTGATATGCTGCAGGTCTAAATTATTGTTTGTATTTACTTCTTCTAGTCTGGTCAGGAGGCTAGATTTGTTTTCTTACTGTAATATATAATTTTTCCTTCTCTTGATATTGTTTATATTGTTTATACGTTTTTTTATAACTGGAAAAAAAAAATTCTTTGAATAAAGAATTATAGAAAAAAAAAAAAAAAAGAGCCAAACATATTTTCATACATATGTAACAGAAATTGGCACACCATTGTAGACTGAGAGATATTTATATGATGATAATGTTAATAATCATCATCATCATCATCATGGCACACCAGTGTAGACTGAGAGATATTTATATGATGATAATGTTAACAATAACCATTATCATATAAATATATTGACAACAAGCAAACAGTAATGCAAGTAGTAAAAATAGAATTTGCATCAAAGTAGCATAACAGCAGCAGCAACAGTAAGCTAAAATGCTATAATAGCTTTTTAAAGGGACCGTTAATCTCCCAAACATACAGTATTTCTTAGAAAGTTACTTTAGTAATGGTCTAAAAGGAAAAGAATAACTTTAAAATACTTGACTTCTTTAATGCTTGCCATTCTTTAGCCATCTGTTTCCATTCACATGACCAAAAGGTTAACTTTCAGCTTGAATTTGAAACCTCTCTGATGGCTTTGCCCACATTGAAGGCCAGACACATTTCAAAAAATGTAAAGGATTTCAGTACTCTCGATACTTTTTCAGCCATCACCCAGATTATTAAATGCTTTTGAGAGTATGTTGGGGGAGATTTACTAAGGCCCCTTTCACATGGGCACCTCCGCTTAACGGAATCTGCTTGCTCAGCTAAGGATCGCTCTGCTGATGCCTGCTGGCCAGGCAGATGACATGTCTGTGTCCACTCCACTGTGCAGGGCGGACACGGACACAGACCTGCTCTCCTCTATCGGGAAATCAGATGGAAATGGACCGCCTGTCTGTTTCCATCCAATCCACCAGATGGATGAAAAATAGGACCACATCCATCTGTTTTTGATGGACAGGATCAGATCGGATGGCGGCGGGTGTCAGCGAGCATGTGTTTGCAGTGGAAATGTGGTTGTGAAGTCATGATTCAAAGGGCCTGGTATGGGTAGGTGGGGGCCCCAATGCTGTTTTTATTCTTTAGTGTTCATTGCTGGTATTGTTTTGCTTTCATTCATTATTTTCTATGCAGTGTTGGTTGATTTTTGTGATACACAAGATGCAAGGTTGGGTACATAATTAGTTCAGACATTGAAAATGTATTACACATATCCCTATACTCAGAAGGAGTAGCAGAATGTGTTTAGGAGTCTAATTCTAAGTATGATGTGTGTTAGAATTATCTTATTAACAGCCTTTGTGTAAAAAAATATATATATACATTTTTCATTTGCTTTTCACATTTTCTAAAAACTAGTGGCAAGAAATTGGCATTGTACAAAGACTCATTATGCCTCTTAGAAAATACCCAGGAGTGTTTGCTTTCCAAAATTTGGTATTTTTTTGGTGTTTCCACAGTCATGGTGCTCAAAGGCCTCTGACAATCTGCTAGGCAGTCAGGAAATTAGATGTGTAGTTTTTGCCCTTAGAAAGCCTGAAGCTGCTTCCTGGATTTTGGGACCCTCTATGCAGTTAGGCTGTGAAAAAGTCTCACGCATGTTGGTAACCCCTTACTCGGGAGGAGTAGCAAAATTTTTTTGCGGGTTTAATTGTAAGTATGTGTGAGAAATAACATTACAATTATAAAACTAATTTTATTTACTTTCATCATTCGCCAAAGAATTGTGGCAAAAAGCTACAACGTAGACTATCTACTTTCCAAAAAGGGGTTATTGTCAGTGTATTTGTCCTGACATTTTAGGGCTTCAAGAAATTAGATTGATCAATTTTCAAATATATATATAATAGTTTGCAGACTTTATAACTTTTACACAGACTAAATAATATATACTAATTTGGGTTGTTTTTTTTTTTTACCAGAGAAATGTAGCAGAATGCATTGTGATCAAAATGTATGAAGAAAGATTAATTTGAAAAATGTTATACCAGAAACTAAGAAAAACATTTTTTTATTTAAAATGTATTGTCTTTTAAAAACCCAGTGGTGATTAAACACCACCAAATGAAAATGCATTTGGGTTCAGTGTTGCATGGCTGAGTAATTGTCATTCAAAGTGTGACAGTGCTGAAATCTGAAAAAATGGCCTGGGCAAGAAGGGGGTAAAACAGTTCTTGAAGTGGTTAAAAAGGCAACTCAAATTTTTTTTGGATAAAAGTCCCTTTTTGACGGTAGACTTTAGTCCTTCCACTTTGCACTGTATAATTTGATAATGGTCTATTTTATCACGTAAAAGAGTTAACTATTAATAATTATGTAAACTGCACATATATTACTATATTACTATAACTGCAAGATAAAATATCAACAGTTTAGAATTTTGTGTGATTTTTTCCTTTTGTTTGTGTATGGAAACATCAGAACATATAGGAATCCTTCAGGCATCTGAATCTTGTTTTGTATTGCTAGAACAGTCTGCCTTGTTTTTGCCTTTGATAGTGAAAAAATAATGAGGTGCTGTGTGCATTACAGTCTAGGAAGTGGATGGCTCAAGATACACTGAACATTGAAGTAAATGCTGGACAAACAAAGAAAATTTAAAAAGCATTCAAAAGCACTTCAAATCGTTAACTCAACCCATACTATTTTTTTATATTGATTTCTTAAGCCTTTGCCAAGATGGGCATTTTTGTATACTAAGAGTATTTTACTTAATGGAGCTACAATAATGTTGAACCATTACTTTTCCTACTGCATGTGGTATAAAAATATTTTAAAGTGTTTCCTTTTTCAAGTAAAATAAGTTGCAAATTAGGAGCACCTAAGGAGCATATTTAAAGAAACTGCTTTTCACTTACCAGACTTTTTTGCAAAGTTGCTATTGCTATAAAACTAAACCAGTATTACCTACTGTTTTGTTATATTCCAGTTCATTCAGTCTGTTGTCACCTGCCGGCTTTTTGGGAGTGCCATGTGCACGTCTAGGCCAGGTATGTGCCCCCCAACCCAATTGGTACTTTGAATGAATACCAAAGTCATGACGATTGTCCTGGTTGACTTTGGGAATGCGAGAATTGCATTTTGTTTAATTTGGGCTAGATATATTAAATACATTAAACCGTTAAATGTTAAATATGGACCTAATATGTTTATTTCTATTTCCCAAATCGTAGCACACATTGGGAGACAAAAATGTACCAATTCATTTTCTAGGAAAATTTGAAATGGGTCACAGTTCGGGACCTTGTCAACTGATGTCTTAAAGTGGCCTAGGTTTCAGATTACCCGGCAAAAAAAAAAACTCAACCTAGCAATTGCAGGTGATACCTGCCTCATACAAGGCTTATATTGTATACATGCACATAAAAAACATGTTTTTTTTTTACTAAATATTAATTACTGTAGGTGGGGGGGGGGGATATAAAAGTGCAGGGCACTTCATTTTTTTTAAATATTAGAAATAATACAAAATCACAATGTAAAGCTTCAAAGAATTGGCAAAGGTAAAATTAGAAGTCTTTAAAATGAGCAATGAACCCTATTTATAATGCAGCTCTTAAAACCCACTTGGTGGTGCATAAAAGATTTTAGGATCAGTCTGCCCCAATTAGAAGAGCACATTGACAACTCTGTCTATGGCACTGTACATGCACCAGACATTCACAGTATTACATGTTTGAAACACATGGACATAAAAAGGGCTAATCAATTTATCCACATGCCGTTGAAAAGTCTTAATTATCCTGTACTACTATATCACCTAACCTACTTTTGGACTATTCTGATCCTGTTCATGTATGCATGATCTGGCTTGCAATCTATACTTTGGTGCTGATTAGCTAATCATCTGCCTAGCCAGTATAATGTAAATCTTGTTTTATCTAATGTAACACAGGGCTGCACCTGTGATTGCTCTAGTCACTATGTATAAATTCTTACCCTAGCAAACAGATATGTCCTTGGTCGTAAAAAGTATAAGGGGGTTGAGAAGCGCATGCATGAAGACGACAGTACAGACATGGAATCAGGGGAAAAACGTCCACTAATCATGGACATCGGACCTGCTGCCTACAGCCTAGCACTGCATCCGCAAGCAGGGCCAGTCCTGGTCCTCGCACAATGATACACAGAGCGGTTCACTCCAAGGCAAAGGTGAAAACCAAATCCATCCAGGACGTGGTGGCGAGGGCCTCTTCAAAGATGATTATGGCAACATCCCCTCAGACTCGCTCCCCACACTCAGCCAAGCAGCACCAGCTCTCCGCTGACGGTGTTTCCGACACAGACAATTTGAGCGGATGCTCACCAAAGCACTTAAGCAGACCTCTGATCACATCACAGATAAACTGTCAAGACAAATCAGGGAGCTAGAACAGAGAACAGAAAACCTAGAGCAGAGGGTGGATGACCTAGACATACTTACTCATAACAACTCTGGAGAGCTTGAAACCCTCAGAGAAGAAAATTTGACCCTGCAATCACGTTTGGAAGACTTTGAGAACAGGGCTTGGCGGTCAAATATCCACATACGTGGGCTCCCTGAATCCATAACTGACATGCAATCCACAGTCACAGCCCTCTTTCAGGAGTTGGCCCCTACTATACTGATTGACCGCTTGGAGATGGACAGGGTCCATCGTGCTTTAGCCCAATGCTGTCCAGAAGGACCACCACAAGATATTTTTTGCGAAGCTTCACTTTTTTCGTACTAAAGACCAGCACCTGTCAGCTGCTCTCAATAAAGAGTCCCTGGTCTTTCAAGGACATACCTATCAGCTATTCCAGGATCTCTCTCCACTCACTATTGCTAAAAAGAGAGCATTGAAGCCCCATCTTCACATCCTGCAACAACACTACATTACTTATAGGTGGGGCTTTCCATTCTCTTTCTGCTTTTCCTACCAAAGGTCATGACTACACCTGCAGAACACTCGACGATCTCCAAGCAACCCTGCAACAACTTCGACTTGTGCTACTCACTACACCAAGAGAGGGCTCTCGCCGTAGATCTGCCTCTTGCTCACCCCTGGAGCCACAAGCCTCTATGAGAGCTCAAGATCAAGCTAACACACATAAATACGGATGCATTGCATCCCCAGCCCCACAACATTTGGACTCCAAGGACTGAATCTTGCTCGCATCTACCACTCGCTCTTCAGTCTAAGCTGATTACAGCTTTCGACATCCTTCAAATTGAAAACCCACTGCTTTGGCCTAATGCCTCCCGTCAAGAAGACTGAACGCTTCTGATTCCCCTAACCACAACTCCTTTATGCCACTCAAACACAATCTTGACTTAAAATGTCACAGCCCACATTCACTATATAACGTGTACTTTTTTTTCTCTCCTTTTTTACGAACGCCTGGAGATTTAGAAACGGGTTGTTTCCTATACTATATTGAGTATCTTTGATATGTGTAACCTTCTGTAGTAAACCCCCCTAGAGAATGTATTTCTTACCTAGTGCATAATATCTTGTTATTTCCCCAACAACGGGGGAGGGGGATGGTCCAATGGTCTCCGATGCTTACCGGTGCGGTGGAGATGATCGGGTCCTCTCTCCTGCTTGGCTGGCTGCCGAGTGAGGGGAAGACGGCCCCCACTCGGCTCCATAACATTGACTGGCAGAAGTGATGTCAAACGTGACTTCTGCCCAATGCTCTTAAAGGAGATTTTTTATTATTATTGCATTTTAGTGTAAATATGAGATCATATGTCTTTTTGACCCTAGATCTCATATTTAAGAGGTCCTGTCATGCTTTTTTTCTATTATGATGTTTACATAACTTGTAATAGGAATAAAAGTGATCCACATTTTTTTTAAAGGACAGTGTCAAAATAAAAAATAAAAAGTAAAATAAATAAGAAAAAAATAAAAATACATTTAAATCTCCCCGTCCCGCTGAGCTCACGCACAAAAGCGAACGCATACATGAATAGCGCCTGCATATAATAACGGTGTTCAAACCACACATGTGAAGTATTGCCGCAATCGTTAGAGCCAGAGCAATAATTCTAGCCCTAGACCTCCTCTGTAACTCAAAACTGGTAACCTGTAGAAATTTATAAACTTCGCCTATGGAGATTTTTAAGGGTAAAAGTTTGCTGCCATTCCATGAGCGGCGCAATTTCGAAGTGTGACATGTTGGGTATAAATTTACTCGACGTAACATTATCTTTCACAATATAATTTTTTGGGGAATAACTAAATTTGGGCTAACAGTGCTTGTGCTGTGTAATCTGCCCCCTCTAAACTGTAATAAACACGGCTGATCCTGTATCCCCCTCTCTGCGCTGACCACAAAAATCAGGGCTGCTACGTCTCTTCATCATCCGCAGCCCTGCTCTCAGCTCTCCTCGCTCCCCATCACCCCCTCCTCCCTGCCTGTCATCTCTGTGTCTGTGTCTTCGTCTCCGTCCCCCCTGTCCCGCCACAATTAGTATAAATACAATTTTATATATGGTCACTGCCAGACCGTCTATTATAGTTAGGCATAGCACACTGTATTAGTCTTTTATAAAAACGAGGCTTGTAAATACCGATTTAGTGCAATCTTTAGGCCGGTCACGTGACTCTCGGCCGGTTTCCAGGGCTACTGCAAGAGGGGCTGAGTGGCCATGTGACCTCCTTGGCTGACGTCAGAGGGAGATCTCAGCCCCTCCTGCAGAAGCCATGTATCGGACCTGTACAGCAGCTGTGAGTCACGTGACCGGCCTGAAGATCACTCTAAATCGGTATTTACAAGCCTTGTTTTTTTAATAGAAGACTAATACAGTGCGCTAAGCCTGCCTATAATAGAGGGACTGACAGTGATTTGTATATACAGTATGGGTTAACAAACATTTTAATAGTTGTTATATGATAACTCTTAGTTGGACCGCTTTGACCCCAGCGTTGGTCACTGCGCATCGGCCACCTTGCCCAGGGAACCCCAGTTGGTACTTTTCCAGGGCACCATGCCTGTCCCCCAGTCTCATGTTGCCACACCAGTCTCAGGGAGAAACCTTTTGAGATGTATTATTGTTTTCAGTATTTGTTACTAGTCCTAATGTGCTATTCAGGACTCTCTCTCTCTCCTCATGTTCTCCTCCCTTCTTTTTCTGTTCCCCCCAGGTGTTCTCTAGAAGTCCTCACTCCTGACCATAACCTGTGTATCAACACTTATTTAAGCTTACATGAACCTACTGACCCTCAACGTCCAGGGGCTTAACTCTCCGCATAAAAGAACCAAGGCCGACGCATGCGCGGCTTCTGACCATGGCGGACGTTTGAGACCTCGGCTCTGTCCCTCGCCGCTACTCCGGGACTCCCGACACCCGCTACACAGCTCCTCCAGCCACGGGAGTCATCTCCCCACGTTCACGTGACGATCGTGCACCCCATGGGCAAGATAGGGGACCAAAGGCACGTACACTCCTCTGTCCCTGGGCCGCGATCCACCCACACCATGGACCGATTCCTGATTAGGCCTACATCCCCGGCCTCGAGTATCCAGGATGACGCGCTGGAACCACCGGACCGCAATACAACTGAGGCAAGTTCTCTTTTTGCTCTCCCCCTCACACAATCCCAAGCTCCTCTACCCCAGCAGAGATGCTAGATGCAAAATTGAACACTTTATTTCAAGCCCTAACCCGCAATATGGCTCATGAGGTGGGGAAGCTGGCTAAAGAGCTGAAGGGAGAGATAGTGCAATTAGGGGAGCGCACTGACATCCTAGAGACAAAATTTGACAAAATTGTTCAATATGTTCAGGTCCTAGAAGAGGACAATGCTGCCATGAAATATACTGTCTCGCAGCTCCAAGCCCAGCAGGAAGACTTGGAGAATAGGGAGCGCAGACAGAACTTACGGATCAGAGGTATCCCAGAAGCAGTGGAGGATCAGGAAATACGCCCCTATTTATTGAGTCTTTTCAACGTAGTGGCTCCTAATATCCCTGACATTGACTGGCGCCTGGATAGAGCCCACAGGTCACTAGCCCCCAAACCCCCAGCTGGGGCAAACCCAAGGGACATAATTGTCCACTTTCATTATTATGATAGCAAGGAAGCTCTAACCGTTGCAACCCGCAACAAATCAAGGCTGGATTTTAAAGGGTCCAAGATTCAGATCTTCAGCGATCTTTTCGCCCATCACACTTGCAAAACGGAGGAACCTCCGCCCTTTAACACTCCACCTCCAGGCTCATAAAGTGACATATCGCTGGGGTTTTCCTTTTCGCCTTTCAGCCTCTCTTGATGTTACACAATACTCCCTGCTAGACCTCCAAGAAAGTGAAGCTTTCCTGCGCAACCTGGACCTCCCACCCCTACCTGAAGAGGACATTGCACCACTTCCTGCCACACCAAGACCACCAGCAGCTCCAAGCCGTATCTGGACCCCAGTGAGGCAGAAACACCCCAAGTCTACCTTCACACCCCAAAAGTGCCCTGTGTCCAGGTTCCCACCTTGATGTCTCTAACCTTGTGATTTGGCTTTGATCTTCTTTTTTTTGGTGTCTTCACCTGGCCCCCTGATACTTCTTTTTTATACATGGCCAGTACCTCCATAAGGGAGGTTTCTTCTCCACCCCATGCCCATGGGGTGTGCAACCTGTCGCTTTCAGTTATCCCTGGCTATATGCCCACTCACTTATGATTTTTCTTTTGTGTTTCTTTTGCTTTTTATGCCTGTTTACTGACAATCCATATTCCAGGTACTTTGCATCCGGAAAACGGTGGGGGACGCCCATCCTCTCCTCCATCATATTCGCAAGTCCCATGCTCCTCTCATCGGCCCGAGGCCTAGGCCTGCAGGTTTTTTGTTAACTTTTATTTTTTGTTTTTGTTGTTCTTTTTTTTCAGGTCTTTTTTTCTGACCTGTTGATGCTGACTTTCCTGACCACGATAATCGTATGTTATTGTTTTGATGTTTTTTGATATCTTACTGATGTGTCACCTTCCCCCACCTGTTCCACACACCATGGAACCCCACTTTTACTATGTTCTATGTTATGTTTTGATTGCTTTTTTAAATGTGATAAGTTGACATGGCGTTGAAGGTTTCTAATGTGTAATTTTAAAGGCTTAAACTCTGTCCAAAGCGATGGCTAGCTTTAAAAGAGTTTAAATCTTCAGGGGCCGATGTGATAATGGTACAAGAGACCCATTTACGCCCCCGGGGATCCTTCAAATTTGCCAGTAAGAAATTACCAATGGCCTATATGGCCTCTGACCCTTCTGGGAAAGTGGGAGTGGAAATTTTAATCAAATCCTCCCATCTGGACCCCCAGGGCAGATTTATAATTTTGGCCTGTTCTTTCCTTGCTCACTCCCTAACTTTGGTGAATGTCTATGCTCCCAATTCTGGACAAATCAAGTTCCTCTCTACTATGTTTGCAGAATTAGATAAGATTTCCCAGCCCTTTACTGTTATAGGAGGCGATTTTAATATGACCATGTCTCCTGGTAATGATAGGCATTTATTCTTCCCTTCCGCAACAGCCTCCACAACTCATCACCTCTCAACATCCTTTCGCAAACTTATTAGATCACATAACCTCCTAGATGTCTGGAGAATTAAACACCCCACACAAAAACAGTACACATTTTACTCCAACCCTCATAAGCTTTATTCCAGGCTGGACCACTTTTTTGTCTCCTCTCCCTTACTGACATCCACGGTATCCTCAGAAATTGACCCTATCACCTGGTCTGATCACTCATTTGTACACTTAGAAATTGCTCTCTCCTCTGCTTCACCTACTGTAGAACATGCCATTGGTAGCTCAATGAATCTTTGCTCCGCATTCCAGAGGCTAAAGACCACCTATCCAACACCATATCTGAATTTTTTCAGCTCAATAAGAACACGTTTCGGAGGCCTCCACCCTGTGGGAAGCTCATAAGGCCGTCTTCCGGGGCCACTGTATTTCCACAAGCTCCCGTATGAAAAAAGATGCGTAATTTCAACGCTCTTCTCTCCTACATAAACTCCAGAAAGCTGAGAGGCTTCTGCTGTCTTCCCCCATGGTGGCTAGGCTCGGAACCGTCATCTTTTTACAAAATCAGCTACGATCCTTAGACATGAAGAGAATTGATAAATCCCTTTTGTGGTCTAAGCAGAAATTTTATGAATACTCCAACAAACCCCACAGGATGCTGGTAAATAAATTGAAGCCACGTCCCTTTCACTCATCTCCAGACTTCCTTATGCAAACTGATGGCACACCTACCTATTGCCCCTTTACCAAGTCTTTGGAAAGTTTTACCACAAACTATACAACTGTCTTAACACAGATCCAAATAACCTCTTTTCACAAGACAAATTTGACTCCTTTTTTGAATCCTTACATCTACCCAGACTTTCCCTTAGCTCAACTTACCTCCCTAAATTCCCCAGTCACTCCTGAAGAATTAGCTGATGTAGTTAAGAACATCCCAACTCATAAGTCCCCTGGCCCAGATGGTCTACCTTACTCTTATTACAAAACATTTTTGCCGATTCTGAGCACTCATTTAATCTCCCTCTTTGCCTCCTTGCTAAAGGGAACTGTTCCCCACCCCACCTTTCTCCATGCCCATATCTCAGTGATCCCAAAACCTGGCAATGACACTTCCCTTCCTGATAATTATAGACCCATAGCCCTACTCAATTCTGACTACAAGATTTTTACCAAAATATTAGCCAATAGACTCTCCCTTTTAATCCCTAAACTTATACACGAGGATCAGGTGGGATTTGTCCCTACTCGACATGCTGGTGACAACACCAGATGCACCATTGACCTCATTGATTTGCTAAACAGAACGTCACGCCCAGCCCTTATCCTAAGCCTAGATGCACAGAAGGCCTTCGACCGGTTAAGCTGGCCTTTCACGTTCAACACTCTCTCCAAATTTGGTTTTAAAGGCCCCTTTATGGCAGCATTGCATGCCTTATACTCCCGACCTACTTCCCAGGTTAAACTATCTTCATTCCTCTCACCACCATTTCCCCTGAGCAATGGCATCAGACAGGGGTGCCCGGTATCTCCTCTGCTTTTCATACTCTGTCTGGAGCCACTGGCCGAAGCCATTCGTATACACCCTGACATCCGTGGGGTCTCGCCGCGACAGAGGAAGTATAAACTCTCTCTGTTTGCAGACGACATCCTGCTGACGCTGACAAGTCCTTATACTTCCATCCCAAATCTTCATGTTTTATTGGAAAAATTTAGCTCAATTTCTGGGTACAAAATCAATACGAGCAAAACTGAAATACTTCCACTTCACATTCCCCTCTTCCTCTGACCGTACTGTAACACAATTACCCTTACAATTGGCGCTCACACAACCTCAAATACTTAGGGATACACCTCACCCCCTCATATCACACTCTTTATCAGGCCAACTTTCCGTCTCTTTTTCGTGACATTGCCCGACTTCTGCGTCAATGGGACGCCTATCCCATTTCTCTCTTAGGTTGGATCAATGTCCTAAAAAATTCAATTTTACCTAGGCTCCTCTACTTGTTTGAAAAAATGCCAATACCCATTCCAATGTCGCAACTCAAAGCCACACAAAGACTTTTTCTAAATTTTATCTGGCACAACAAAATATACTGTATAGCCAAGTCGGTAATATTTGCCCCTCGCTCTAGGGGTGGTTTGGGGGCTCCAGACCTTCTTAAGTACTACCTTGCCACCCACCTTAAACCGGTTATTGCTTGGTCCGCCAGAATGGCCTCAAGCAGGTGGTCGGAGATAGAAATGTGTATTACGAGTCCGGTACATCCATGTTCCATGCTCTGGTCTACCCTAGCTACGTCTATTACCCAACTTCGGAACCTTTGTCTACAACCGATGCTATTCACACTCTCGATATGGAAAAGATGCTCTCGCCAATTCTCCCTCTCCTCCCCGTGCCCACCCCTACTAAAAATGCTTTTTAATCCTGATGTCTGAGATAGTTTATCCTACACCCGAATGTACCCATGGACACAAGCTGGAATTTTCCAGCTCCGTAACAAAGTACACCCTCTCACCCGCACCCTACTGCCTTTCATTGAGCTGCAACGGAAATACCAGATCCCTAAACATCTCTTTTACTCATATCTCCAATTTAAACATTATTTCCACTCTCAGTCTCAAACTCTGACTCTAGACAAACCCACTCCAAATGAGTTTTTATGTGCCCAAGGCCCGCACCAGACTCACCTCATTTCAGACATTTATAAGTTACTCCACAATGCGCTCCCATTGACTAATACACATCACTTATACATGCAGTCGTCTCAGATCCTACAATGACCTATCGCTCTCCCTCAATGGCAGAGGATCTTGGAGGCAGTTTCCAAATCATCAAGATGTGTTGAGCAGAGAGAGATGGCTTATAAAATTGTATTTTTCTTGTACAGAACCCCCGAGGTCATGCATAGATATGACCTTAAGACCCCTCCAATTTGCTAGAGATGCCAAAGTAATGTTGAATTTCTCTTTCACATATTTTGGGACTGCCCCATTGTCCAGCCATTCTGGTCCGCCGTCCAGGCACACCTACAAGGCATACTCAAGACGAACCTACCCCTAGACCCGATTCATTTCCCTTTGGGCCTCCCATTCCCGGGTATCTCCAAACACGCTCAAAAATTAATCACCTTCATCTTATTGGCGGCTAAAAGGGCTATCCCCATACATTGTCTATCTACCTCCCCACCCACACTATCGCAGGTCTTACAAATCTTGGAACAGATCCGTAGAATGGAAAATCTTACTGCAGTGATTCACGACACCCTTCCTCAGTTTTCGTTAGTTTTGGATTTTTGGGATCACTCTGAACTTAACCCAGGTGCCATGCCAGTAATTCCCCCATGATCAATGCCTACCTGTATGATCTTTGTTGATCTACCCCTTCGGGTAGACCGCGCTATATTAAGATACCTCTCAACTCAACTTAACTCAACTCAACTCATAGAATGCATACTGTTGTTATCGTCCTTCCATGGTGTTTCCCCCTCCCCCTCCCCCCCCTACTTTCTCCTTAGATTTAATCTAGTCGCCCTAGAGTGCCTAGTCCATCAGTTCGGGCACTCTAGGACTCTTGCTGTTCGAGGATCTGGAAGTGTAAAAATTATTTTTGGTGAGATACAATGTTACCTGTTTATTAAGCTTGCTCTCCAGGTCCGCCCTCCCCCTTCCCTTGTCCCCCACCTCCCCTTCTGATCTGTTTTGCACAGTTATACCATCTCTTATATTGATGTTATTATAAGTTTATTCTGTTCTATGGTCGTCTGTGTATATCTGGACCTTTGTACTTTTGTACTTTTGTATTCTGTAATTTTTTTTGTTATGGAAAAATTCAATAAACATACAATAAAAAAAAAAAAGAACCAAGGCCTTTAAAGCCTTTGCAACTACTAAAACACATGTTGTGTGTCTGCAAGAGACCCACTTTACCCCCCCGGTCTACCCCTAAATACTTTAACACAGCATACCCACAGGTATATACCGCTTCTACTAACACCAAAAATAGAGGGGTTCTTATAGCCTTTCATCGTTCCACTTCCTTTACACCTCTGGCTGAGATCAAGGACCTGGAGGGCCGTTACTTAAAAGAGAAATACATTTTTTTCCCTATTCATACTTACCTAGGTGGATGCAGCATCTGTCCAATGCTGCATCTGTCTCCCGCCACCTCTGCACTGAGAACTGAGCGACTGAACATTGCCGATCACTTCTCGGTGAGCAAAGAGCTGTAGACTATCAGTCACAGCTCTCTGCTCTGCCCCCCCCCATCGCTCACTGGAGTGCTGAGCTGTGGAGGGGCGGAGCGTCCATCTCAGGCTCTCAGCGGCTCGCTGAGAGGCTGAGCCGGGTGTCGGTCCAGGGATCTGGTGAATCCTGACTCCGGTGTCAGTCCAGGCACCTGGCAGGTCCAGACTCCGTGGTTGGGATGACGCGGTGCCTGGACTGACATTGGTGACGTCAACAGAGAGAAGACTGAAGTCCGCTCTCTGCTGAAAACGTGTCACAGAATAATTGCAAAACGAATTGCACTCCTGTGATCCGTAGAAGTACAGCCAAACAAGCTTTGGCTGGATCTCTACTTTAAACCTGTCAGGTCTGTCAGGTCTATTGCTTGATACTGAAGTGACCATAGTGTCCTATTATGCACCAAATTCTAAGAAACTTCTGTTTCTTCCCCATTTATTGGAAGTAATTGACTCACATAAGCGAGGAACACTTCTCCTCTTCCCTATATCCCTTTCTGGACAAATCCCCCCAATCCTCCCTCCCTAATGGCACAAAACTTAGCTTTCAACAACTCTTGCACCGACACTCATTGGCTGATTCTTGGTGTGAACATAACCCAGCCCGGCAACAATACACATTCTATTCTCATCCACACAATACGTTCTCGCGAATCGACCACATCTTCCTTACAACAGGCAATGTACAACAGCTTCTTTCCTCTTCTATCCTTCTAATCCTGGGGTCAGACCATAGCGCTGTTGTCCCAATCCTGACCTCCTTAGTCCCGTCTGCTAGGGACACCCTCTGGACCATCAACGACAGTCTCCTAGCACACCCATCTCACCGCCTTGTGATAGAAGCTAGACTCAAAGAATATATATCCACTTATTTTACCCCCGACATCTCCCCTTTCACGTTATGGGAAGCTCAAAAGCCAGTAATAAGGGGGTATCTATTACTCAACAACTATAGAGACCATCTTTAATACTGCCAATATGACATTTCAATCTGACCCTTCTCCACGGAACCGATTACCTGTGGAAAAGGCTAGATTAGAGCTTAATTAGAACTAATTAAAACTTTTTCTTAATAGATCTGGCTGAAAAACATTAAGTTGCTCTTGCCATAAGTACTAAACGAAAGCAAACAAGCCCAACACCTTCTTGGCCCTCTCTCTTAGACGCCTAGACCATACCCCTAAACCGATTCAACTGAAGAGATCCTAAAATATCTATACTAGTAACCCTACTAAGATCCTTCATATATTTAGAAAACACCTGGCCACACTCTATTCGGATGTGGACACTTTTGAGCAATCCCGCGCTGATTTCCTCCTCTCACCCACCGCCCTGCCATCTCTTTTATCTCTGCAACCTCGAAAATCTAGAGCAACCAATTGAACAGGAGGAGGTCTTGCTAGCTATCAAATTCCTAAAAGCCTATAAACGTCCTGGCCCAGACTGATTTTCGGCCACCTATTTCAAAAAGTTTGCAGACCTCCTGGCCCCTGTACTAGTCAAAGCATGCAACATTATTCTCTCTGGTCATGCATTTCGCTCCAAAACGCTGACAGCTGCTATTTAAATGCTCCCAAAACCCCAGACTGACGACTCTTCCTGGTCGAATTTCTGGCCCATATCTCTTCTTAACCTTGACATCAAACTGTTAGCAAAAATTTGAGCTACTATACTTAACCCTATTATTGGTTCCCTTGTACATAGAGATCAGGTGAGCTTTATCCTGGTCCGGCAGGCAGGCGATAATATCCGTCGCTCCATCCTCTTGGCCCAACAGCCCACCCCACAAAATACCCTTATGCTTCTTTGACACGGTCTCATGGCTATACCTACAATTTATACTAAGGCGCTGGGGGTTTGGCGATCATTTTCCCTCTTGGATCGCTACCCTATATGCCAACCCCTCTTCTTTCGTATGCAACATGGGACATAGGTCAGAGCCTTTTACGATTAAAAGAGGCACACGGCAGGGCTGCCCGCCCTCTCCACTCCTGTTTGCCATGTCCATTGAGCCCCTAGCCCACCTGATCTGCAATAATCCTAATATTCGGAGGACTGGAGGCTGGCGGACATCATCACAAACTCTGTATGTTCGTGAATGGCGTCCTCATTTTTGTGTCATCCCGTTGACCTCTGCGCCCAATCTCCTTAACTTTTTGATGACTTTGGCCAAGTTTCTGGCCTTAAAGTCAACCCACTTAAGTCTAGAGCACTCAATATTTCTATTCCACCTACTGATCTGGCCCAACTGAAAACCTCTCTACCATTCCCTTGATCCACCCACTCTCTCTCATATCTAGGGAGATTCAGCTGACCGCTAACCTATTTGACCTCTTCTCAGCCAACTACTACCCTATGTGCTTCCTGCTTACTAACTTGGAATAAATGGACCCCTCTACCATTAGTCTGGATGGGTGGTTAAGATGACTATCCTCACAAAAATATTATGCCTCTTTCCGGTGCTACCTATCCCAGTCCCAGGTAACTACCTCGGCTTGTTACAGAGACGAGTATCCTCCTACATCTGGCACACCGTTAAACCTTGAATCCCGTGCTCAACCTTTTATTTACCTAATATTGGAGGTGGTCTAGGCCTTCCTCAATTTACTAAATACTTCTACGCTGGCCAACTAGCTCAGTTGCCTAAATACCATACCACCACTGAAATTCTCTCTGGGTGGCTTTACAATCAGTCGACTGTGACCCTCTCTCCGTTCCCAATCTTCTCTGCCTTTACCCCTCTGATTGCCGCGCTATATGCAACTTGGTAACCCGTCACTTCCTCTCCCTTTGGGACCGTCCTTAAGCCAAACATTGCCTCAAGTCCCCCTACAACCCATTGCTCTCTTTCCTGCGCAACCCTGCATTCTATCCAGCATGAACTTCATCAGTCTCCTTTCGAATATGGTCCTCTACGAATCTTTTTCGAGTGCATAACTATATGACTCCCAACGGTATAAAACCCTTTCCCGCCCTTAGAAAATTTCACAATCTTCCCTCCTCCGAAATTTTCGAATACCTTCAAATTAAACACTTCCTCACCCCTGTAATCTCTAGAGACACCTCTGTCCCTTCTATATCCATTTTCAAACAGACATGCAAAATGACCCACACAAACGGGGCCTAATTTCAGCCCTTAACATCCAACTAATCCACATTGGCTCCTCATACACCCCCTCGGATACCTCCAAATAGGAAACTGATTTGGAGCTAACACTAGATGGTGCAGACTGTTCACATAGCTGACAAGCCACAACATCCTCCTCACAAAATATTATGGCACTTGAAACTAATTAATAAGTTATGACCCGTTGGTACTTGGTCCCTGCCAGAATCGCCAAATGTGTTCCCCAGTACCCCACTACTTGCTTTAGAGGTTGTCCAGACCAAAGTACCCACCCTCAAAACTGGTGGTCGTGTCCAATAGCACAAACCTTTTGGAACACCATATTTGGCATGCTCTCCACCCTCTTTGACATGTCTCTAGCACCTGACCCACCTATAGCACTGTTGAACCTAAAGCTGTCTTCCTTAACACACCGTAAATTTAAGCTTCTATTGCAGAATACAACAGCAGCCAAACAAATCATCGCTAAACCTTGGAAGTCCCCCTCCCTCTGTGTCTTTGCAGTCAAAAACAATGTTACACAAGCCATGATCCATGCGAAAATTGAGGCTGTTGTCCCAGACAGAGTTGCCAAATATGAAACCCTATGGTCCCCATGGGTAACGCACTTTCTCCCACCCTATTTTGATGAATCTCTATCACGTTAGGTACTTACCGAGGCCGAGATGCCGAGAGCGGTTCACCCTTGCAACTTGACGCACTCCGCCCCCTGGAAGTGAGACAGGGAGAGAATGGCGAGAAGAGGCACTGGTGACCAGCAGGTGGAGTAGACTTGAAAAGCAGGCTGAGATAGCTTGAGAAGTCCGTGAAGGTGCTGGAGGTTGGACACCGGGCGGTGGCAGGGTTAAACCGGAACTTAGTGTTAATAGTCCAGATAATCAGGTCCAGCAGGGATTGTTGGAAACCCGTCGCGGCTGGAGGTGCAGATCCAGGGTTTTAAAGCTGCTGATGGAAAAGTCCAGATGGGTACAGGGATCAGATCAGAGTGAGGATTTACAAGGAGGATCCAAGTGCAAGCAGAGGGGGGTCAAGGGCTGGAGAAAACAGCAGATCCGGGTCACAAGCCAAGGGTCAAGCACAGGTAGAAGGCAGAAGTCCGTAAAACAAGCAGAAGGTCAGGTCCAGGAGAGATGAGAGAGGTAGTCAGGCCGATCCGGGTCACAACAGGGCTTTCAAACAGGTTTTCAGGAAACAGGATTCACAGGAAAGCTGACAACAAACCAGCAACCTGTCAGTGGATTTATGCCTCTTTAAATATACCCGCCTGCAATCTGATTGGCGCTGCAGCGCGTACGTGCACGCGGCGTTGCATCGGCGCGCGCACCCGCGAACGCCGGAGTACTGTCCCGTGCGCATGCGCCGAAGCGTCGTTACACCGCGCGTGCGCACTGGGCGCTGGCTGGTACGGCTGGGTTGAATGTTTCCCTGACAGTGCCACCCCGAGGGGCGGGCTCCGGACGCCCAAACTAGACATCAATTCGGGATGCTCTAAGTGAAAAGTTCGGATAAAACAGGGAGCATGGAGATTTACAGATGGTTCCTAAGAATTGTCTTCAGGAGGATACCCCTTCCACTTGACCAAATACTGCAGTTGCCTACCTCTTTTTCTACACCCCAGAATGGATTCCACTTCATACTCACATTCACCATCTACCTCTACTGGTGGAGGAGGTGGAGCCTCTCTTCCTGGAAAAGAGTTGGGGACAACAGGCTTCAACAAGGATGTGTGGAAGACCGGGTGTATCCTGTAAGATTCGGGTAGTGCCAATTCGAAGGCCACAGGGTTGATTGCCCGCTTGATCTTGAAAGGCCCAATGAATTTTGGTCCCAACTTCCGTGAGGGGATTGGTAGTTTGAGGTTGGTAGCGGAAAGCCACACTTCTTCCCCAGTTTTAAAAACAGGATTCTCTTTCCTTCCTTTATCATAGTATTTTTTATAGGCATTCTGAGCGTTCTGCATCATTTCTTGCAACTTTAGGAAGTTAGATTGGACAGAGGCTATCCAGTCCTGAACGGCAGGGACGGGACTTTCAGGAATGTCATCAGGGAGGAAAGGAGGGTGGAAACCGAAGTTGGCCCAAAAAGGAGTCTGGCTGGTGGTCGAATGGATGGAGTTATTGTACGCAAATTCAGCATATGGAAGCAAAGAAGACCAGTCATCCTGGGAAGCAGAGCAGAAGCAACGGAGATATTGCTCCAGGGTATGGTTGGTTCTCTCTGTCTGGCCGTTGCTCTGAGGATGGTACGCAGAGGAAAAACAGATCTTAACTTCCAGGGATTTGCAAAGTTCTCTCCAGAATTTGGATGTAAACTGGGTGCCTCTATCAGAGGTGATGCTCTTGGGTACCCCATGGAGCCTGATTACTTCTTTAAAAAAAATCTTAGCAGTGTCAGCAGCCGAGGGAGTACCGATCATTGGCAGGAAGTGGGCCATCTTGGAGAGTCGGTCAATAACGACCAGGATTGTAGTAAAACCCCCAGAGGCAGGTAGATCAACAATGAAGTCCATTGAAACATCTGCCCATGGACGTTCAGGGATGGGTAAGGGTTTGAGCAAACCCCAGCTTTTGGGTTTCAGGCCCTTATTGCGTTGGCAATGGGTACAGGAGGTAACATAGGTTTTGCAATCCTGTCTCCAACCGGGCCACCAAAAGGAGCGAGAAACTAACTCTGTGGTTTTCCGAGTTCCGAAGTGGCCTGCTAATTTGTGATCGTGAAAAGTCTTTAGAACCAGTTGTCTGGTTTCTAGAGGAACGAAGATTTTACCTCGAGACCAAAACAAATCATTACGTTTTTCTAAAGAGGAGGTTTCTTGGTCAGAGCAGCGTCTGGAGGTGATCTTAATGGAGGTTAATAGATCGGTCTGAGAAACCAATAGAAAGTTTTGTGCTGATAGAATGGAACTGGGTTCCCCTGTCTGAGACACTTCAGAAAACATCCTGGAGAGTGCATCCGCTTTTCCATTCTTGGAGCCGGGCCTATAAGTGATGTGGAAATTAAACCTGGTAAAGAAGAGCGCCCAGCGGGCCTGTCGGGGTCTTAGACGTTTCGCCGTCCTCAAATATTCCAGGTTTTTATGATCAGTGAAGATCATGACCGGATGCGATGCGCCCTCCAGAAGGTACCGCCATTCTTCCAGAGCAAATTTGATGGCCAGTAGTTCTCTGTCTCCCACGTCGTAATTTCGTTCCGGAGGGGTTAGTTTCCGGGAAGCAAAGGCTACTGGATGTAGAAGGGATTTGGGACCCAGCCTTTGAGAGAGAATGGCCCCAGTGGCTGTACCCCCTTCTTGTCAGTTGGAGCCGGCCATTCTTGGATGGCTTTGACCTTCTGCAGATCCATTGCAACCCCATCGGTAGAGATGATAAACCCCAGGAATTGTACCATGGTCTTCTCAAAGTCACATTTCTCAGCCTTGAGATAGAGCCTATGTTTCCTGAGTATGGTAAGGACCTTTGTGACGTGAACCCAGTGTTTTTCAACAGAGGCAGAAAAAATGAGAGTGTCATCCAGGTATACCACCATAAAGTCATCCAGATGTTCGCGAAAGATATCGTTGACCAGGTGTTGGAAGGTGGCTGGAGCATTGCAAAGCCCGAATGGCATGACCAAATACTCATAGTGCCCGAATCTGGATCTGAAAGCAGTCTTCCACTCGTCTCCAGCCCTGATCCGGACAAGATTCTAGGCACCCCGAAGATCCAGTTTGGAGAAGATCCGGGCAGTTCGGACCCTCTGGAACAACTCCGGGATAAGGGGCAACGGGTATCTGTTTTTGATCGTAATTTTGTTTAACTCCCTATAGTCGATGCAGGGTCTCAGGGATCCGTCTTTTTTTTCAACAAAAAATATCCCTGCACCGGCTGGAGAAGAAGAGGGACGAATACATTTATTTTTTAGGTTCTCATCTATGTAGGCTTTGAGAGCCTTTAACTCAGTCTCGGACAAGGGAAAAATCCGGCCAAAAGGAACTTCAGACCTGGGTAGAAGATCGATGGGGCAATCATATGGCCGATGAGGTGGCAGTTGTTCGGCCTGTTGCTTGTCAAAAACATCCCGGAACTTCAAGTATGCAGGGGGAACATTTCGTAGGTGGTCCGAGAGGGTTACAACGGTGGCACAAGTGGTAGGAGCTGTGGGAAGACAGTGCTGGGTACAATATGATGAGGTGAAGTCGACTTCCTTCCTGGCCCAATTTATAAGGGGCTCATGCGCCTGTAGCCAGGGGAGGCCCAAGATGATGGGGAACATAGGAGAGGGAATGAGATCCAGGCGCAGAAACTCTTTGTGGCCTGAGTCCGTAACAGCAAGGAGGGGCTTGGTTTCTTGTGTGATTAGTCCTGAACGGGGCAGTGAGCCATCTGCCAGGTGCACTTGAATGGAGTGGTCCTTAGGTTGCAGGGGGAAGTGAAGCTTGGAAGCTAGTGCAGAGTCCAGGAAGCAACTGCAGGCTCCCGAGTCAATAATCGCCGGTAGGCGGGTTGTTCCTTCCGGTAGCTGTAAGGAGAGAAAAAGGACAACATAAGTTTGTGGAAAGCCAGAAACCTGGTAATTTAGAATGTCTTTAGGAGGAGGCTTACTAGGTCTCACTGGACAGTTGCGAAGGAAGTGACCGGTGCTCCCACAGTAAAGGCATAGGTTGGCTTGACGCCTGCGCTGCTTTTCTTCGGGAGAGAGAGGAGGGCGGACTAATCTGAGTTGCATAGGCTCTGGTTCAGGAAGGGATGAAACTGCAGGAGTCTGAATGGGTGGATGAGCAGGGGCTGATCTGGGAAGGGTCCAGTTGGGACGGGTGGTCTGAAAACGCTCAGAGCGTCGCTCACGCAAGCGCCTGTCAAGTTGTGTGACAGATTGGATCAATTCTTCCAGGGAAGTGGGAGTGCCAATCCTGGCCAACTCATCCTTGAGAGCTTCGGATAATCCTTGGCGGTACTAGTATTTGAGGGCTGCTTCATTCCAGCCGGTATCAGCTGACCACTTCCGGAGTTCCGCCGTGTAGTCTTCCACTGGTCTTTTTCCCTGGAGTAGGTTGTGAAGAACAGACTCAGCAGTGGCTGTGCGTTGGGGGTCGTCACATAACTGCGCCATATTCTCAAAGAAAGTGTCCACAGAGTTCAATACAGGGCTACTTTGCTCCATCAAACCGTGGGCCCAGGCTTGTGGTTCATCGGTCAAGAGAGAAATGACGAACCCTACCTTTACCACCTCAGAAGAAAAAGTCCTGGGCTGAAGAGCGAGGTAAAGGGAGCAAGCGTTTTTGAACGCCCGGTATTTCTTGCGGATGCCCGAGAACCGTTCCGGCATGGGGACCCTGGGTTCAGGGGTGGTCATCAGTACAGTGGGGCTCACTGTGGCTTGTGAGGTGGCGGCAGCATTGGTGACGGTGGCGACTGGGGATGCTAGACCTAAAGGCCCGGTGAGTTGCTGCAGGCGGCCATCCATCTGGGTATATCCCTCTTGTAATTTTTGAACTGCGTCGGTCAGTGCGGACACCAGCTGGCAGAGGTTCTCGAATGGGGAACGCGCTGTGTCGGCCTCAGACATCTGGCTGGTTTGCACTATCACGTTAGGTACTTACCGAGGCCGAGATGCCGAGAGCGGTTCACCCTTGCAACCTGACGCACTCCGCCCCCTGGAAGTGAGACAGGGAGAGAATGGCGAGAAGAGGCACTGGTGACCAGCAGGTGGAGTAGACTTGAAAAGCAGGCTGAGATAGCTTGAGAAGTCCGTGAAGGTGCTGGAGGTTGGACACCAGGCGTTGGCAGGGTTAAACCGGAACTTAGTGGTAATAGTCCAGATAATCAGGTCCAGCAGGGATTGTTGGAAACCCGTCGCGGCTGGAGGTGCAGATCCAGGGTTTTAAAGCTGCTGATGGAAAAGTCCAGATGGGTACAGGGATCAGATCAGAGTGAGGATTTACAAGGAGGATCCAAGTGCAAGCAGAGGGGGGTCAAGGGCTGGAGAAAACAGCAGATCCGGGTCACAAGCCAAGGGTCAAGCACAGGTAGAAGGCAGAAGTCCGTAAAACAAGCAGAAGGTCAGGTCCAGGAGAGATGAGAGAGGTAGTCAGGCCGATCCGGGTCACAACAGGGCTTTCAAACAGGTTTTCAGGAAACAGGATTCACAGGAAAGCTGACAACAAACCAGCAACCTGTCAGTGGATTTATGCCTCTTTAAATATACCCGCCTGCAATCTGATTGGTGCCGCAGCGCGCACGTGCAAGCGGCGTTGCGTCGGCGTGCGCACCCGCGAACGCCGGAGTACTGTCCCGTGCGTGCGCATGTGCCGAAGCATCGTTACACCGCGCGTGCGCACTGGGCGCTGGCTGGTACGGCTGGGTTGAATGTTTCCCTGACAATCTCTTCTGCTTCCATGAGTGGTACCCTTAGTGGACTGCTCCCTGATATGCTCAACTTAGCACATTCTAGAGACACCTGGGGTTTCCTTGCCCCCACTCCTCCCCTCCTTATTCCTTCCTCTTCTCTTCTTGTCACATCGCTCTCTCTCTCTCTCTCTCCCCCATTCAGTAGGACCAAAGCCTACTTTTATTGTATCATACATTATCTAATAAAATGTTTGAAACCCTTATGCAATTACCTCAGGCAGCAGGGTTATAGATACAGCACTAAAGATAAATACATGTGTACCGGGGTCCCCAAATTTAACCCCGCTATACCCAAATTTAGGGGAAGGTTTGAGCTGTAGTTGGGCTCAGACCACCTTAATTGTTAGGACATTCTATTTTACACCGCAGGTAGTATACTGGTGTGTAGTTCCCTGTCGCCTGTAGGTGGCACTGCCATAATGGGCCAGGGTTGAACCGCTGGTATAGTGCTGTGCCTTGGATGTCCTCTCTTGGCGGTTGTGCGGTGGGCATGGTCGGCCTGCTGTGCATGCCGGGAGAGGCGATAAAAGGGGCAGGCGCTGCTTGTGAGATTTTTTTTCTTTTTGATGTCGGTTCCGGTTCGAGCCCAGGGGGGCCATCGTGGAGCGTGGTACTTGGCCCTCCTGGCCAGGGGCCCACGTACGCATCAGTCCCAGGCACCTTTAGCCCTGGGGCTGCAGCAACAGCCTTGGGCCCAGCACCTTCTGCTTGGGCCTGCGTCCTGGAAGGAGAAATCCCAGGGTGCCTCTGGCATGGGGACCCGTTCTGAGATGAGGAGGCCGGGAGAGGACCCTTTTGAAGGACCGGTGAAAAGTTCACGGAGAAAGAGGGGTCTGGTAACTCTCTGGAGGGATTAGATCCATCCAACACCAGAGGATTGGGATTAACGGTTCTGTGGCAGAGAATCTCCTAGTCGCATCTAAAAAAGGGAAAATGAAAGAAACGTCCGAGCATCACTTCGGCTGCTAGGATCCGCTTTTATAGGGAACTATCCGGGTGAGCTAAGCCTACTTGAGAACCTAGTGGTGAATTCATAATTTGTCTTGTGCCTGGACTCATATCCAAACTCTTACTGTCCTGTCTTCTATCCACCCTTTTCTATTCATTGACTTTGCATATAAAGAAATAAACTCTACGTTGGAGTTTACTACTGGTGTGGACCTTGGAGTTACTTGGGGATATAAAGACTTGTCCTTACATTCTAAGAGACGGGAACCAACTAAAGGGAGAACCTTGCTGCAGGACCCTAGTTTGTGACACCGCTCAACCTCTTCACACAAGAGGGTACGGGCATGGTGTGCATGGTGTGCCTTTCCTGCAAGTGAGCCAAAGGCAGGTAAAAGATGCCCGTGTGCTACACATGTTTACTATTTATTGCTGCTTTATTCAGCCCACGCTTATGAGTAAATTTGGCTTAAAACTGAAGGTTTGGGTAGAACATGGCTGTTGGACATCCTCATACAATATTTTCACCCCAATAGCAGTGAAATGGACATGAGTGCTAAAAGTATACTACTAAATAATTAATAAAAAAGCTTCCTTTTGTCCTATATGTTGTCTTATATTTTCTTATGGATGCATTTAAATGATTTTATATTTCCAATTATGGCCTTCTGCAAGTACATTTTTTTTATAACTCTTTATTTAATCAGGGCATGCAAATGCATTTATGACATACCACATGAAGACATTTACTTATTCTATTCTAAATCACTCATTGTATGACAATAGCCTTGATACATTCAATGAGCTTTTTAGAGAAATTTACCAAGAATAATTAGTCTTCTAATAAATTTAGCCTTGGGTGTTTTCATTTACTGGGAATAGTGTAAAAATCAAGGTCTCGCTGATTAAACCTGCCCATCTCCATCTACAGTATGTGTTGATTAGAAATATGTAGAGACAATTACAAATGCTGACCTATGGAAACAACACTTTACAAGAAAACAAATGGACCTGGGTTGTTTTCCAATAATGTACAACACTGGGAGGTTTCTAAATTTGAACTCCATATACAAACATATACATTTGAATATGGAATGTTTATTGTGGAATTCTCTATAAATGAATGTCCAGAGGTGTATACTGTACACAACTGCCATTGATTTAAAGAATTGACTGCATTGTAAAATATATCCATTGCTGGTAATGTGAAAATGTAGTTTTGAAAGGACATAAATCCATTTGTGGTTTAATAACATCCTCTCAAACATTAGTTATATGTTGTATTATAGCATGAATAGCTGCCAATAACTTATTAAAGCTTTTGGGAAAAAGTATCCAATATAAACATCCACAAATATTGTTGGTTTTCTAGCCAGTTCAGACTGTCTCTCTTACTAAAACGGTATTGCCCATCTGAGCAGAGCAAGGGAGCCTGGATGGATCAACCACTCCTCAGTCTCATTCAGTCGTTTGTGTGAACTGAAGTTTTAGCTGTTCGCTTTTGTAAATTAAAGATTTTTTTTGAAACGCATATGAATATCGACTTAAAACTTAATGGCTGAATAGGATAATGAATTATTAATTTGCAATATTTCATTTTTATCTGACTAAAAATAAAAAATATATTTTTTTGTCCTTAACATACAAAATACATACTAAAATACAAAAACACGTACATTCTTGTTGATCTGCTATACAAAGCAATTACATTTTTTTGTGCTAGTGACAAAAATAGTATGACATTTAAAACAGACTGTCACTAGAACTGAAAAAAAAAGTTGCATTGTATGGTCTGCAGAGTGAATTTTGCATTTTTTCCTGAATGTAAACCAACTATATTAATGCAACCAAATCCAAATAATAAATGCAATTAAATGTAACAGCGGCAGTGGGGTGGGAGCGGTAACACAAGGCCACAACATGTACAATATATATGTATTTTTATTATTGTCTTGTTTGGCCGCAGCTACATACTTATTGGTAAATCTGGTTCAAATAGTGTCCAAGGTTCCCTCTTAACCCAGACCCAGCTTGGGACACGAACTGGTATTGCAGTGACAAAGGGGCAGGGAATGTGCGTCCCTTAATATGATACCAGCCTGCATGTCCTTCAGCTTTGGAAAAGTGCTTAAAGACCTCAAAAAAGAGTACTCCTCCCAAAGTACTTGACCCGCTGATAATAATTTATGATATATATATATATATATATATGTATATATATATACATACACTGTATATACTCGAGTATAAGCCGACCCGAATATAAGCCGAGACACCTAATTTTACCACAAAAAACTGGGAAAATGTATTGACTCGAGTATAAGCCTAGGGTGTCCATCTGCATGCCTCACTGTTCCTCACTTTGCCTCACTGTGTCCATATGCATGCCTCGCTGTGCCTCACTGTGTCCATGCCTCACTGTGCCCATGACTACACTGACGTTTAACATGGGAGTCTATGGAAGGGGTGCCTGGCTTTGAAAAATTCTCCCCGGCCGTAGATCTCCCAGACAAAAGTCTTTGCACACTTATAGAGGAGAAATGGGGCTACATGTGTGCCAAGTTTCGGGTCCAGGGGACCTACTACCGGGTCCCCAAAGTTACCAGAGAAATTACCGTTTAACATAGGAGTCTATGGAAGGGGTGCCCGGCTTTGAAAAATCGGTGCTCCCCGGCCGTAGGTCCCCTGGACAACAAACTTTTCACTCTTATAGAGAAAGAGTGGGGCTACATGTGTGCAAAATTTGGGGTCAAGGGGACCTACGGCTGGCCGGTACCGGGTCCTCAAAGTCCGGGAGATCAGGCGCAAAAAGGTGACTCGAGTATAAGCCGAGGAGGGGCATTTTCAGCACAAAAAATGTGCTGAAAAACTTGGCTTATACTCGAGTATATACGGTATATATATATATATATATATATATATATACACACATATATATATATTTAATGATTGATGATTTTTGATCCTGCCATAAATCTTGACCTTTACATTTTGTTACTACCACAAAGTATTTTCCTTGAATATTAGTCTACACTTTCATTTTCTTCTAAGGAATATATTTTTCCCTTGGAACAATAAGGTCCTAACATCTCATGTAGTATTTTTTCATACACTTTACACTCTTTAGGCTCAACAATTTTTATATTGTCTTCCTTTCCTCTCCCCTTTCTATTGCTGGCTAAAAACAGGTATAGTCACCAACCGCTTGAAAGCTTGGTGGTATCAATTTAATATGCAAACTTTCTGTGACACTATCCTGATAGGCCAATTATGTAGAGGTGGAGCTTGTATATGTGTATGTGAGTGTATATCTATATCTATATATAGATATATATACAGGTATATCTATATATCTATATATATACTGTATATAGATATATCTCTTGCCATATCTGTTTCAAACTAGCTATACTGTAACTAAGACTATTGCCAGAACGCGTCATAATTATTTTTCTATTGTCACTCTGATGTACCAATAAACGACACTTCAAGGATTACTGTCTTGGCGACTCTTCTTACTATTGTTGCATCGGAGTGTGTTGGGACACATTGAGCGTTGGCACCTGTGAGTGGACCTGGTGTATGGATTGGGTTGTCCCTGTAGAGAGCGCTGTTATCCTTTTCTTTTCCATACCTGCTGATAATGGCCACATTATCTTTGCTAATCCCAGTGACCAAGATAGGGTGCAGCATGGGGGGATGTTTATTTGTCACCTATCTACACAGCACTGGGAAAAAGAAGGTGTCTGTCTCCTCCTTGGTAAACTGGTTTAAGCAAACTCTTACCTGTTAATTAGCTGTGTGTATATGCAAAAAGGTTCAAAAGAACACAAACAGTACTAAAAAAAGCTTTGACATTTGTTTTTTAACTACATACAGGTATATACAGAGGTGTCTTAGATGTCCTGCATCGTGCATCTTTTTTATGTCCCTTACTGGGCTCCCTAAGTTCTCCAGCTCTTTTTCAAAATAAAGTGGATTACCTGGTGATTGAAGTGACTGCTTACAATCACATTGCCACTAGGTGGGAGTCACAAATGTTTAGTGATGTTCAATGGACCCCCTTTGTTAATATGTAGTGAGGTTGATTTGTCCAAAAAAAAAAGAATATTCACTTAATGTATCCAAATATGTGTAAAACATCTGCACAATATTAATATGAACACATTTTTTTTTGTATGAGGGTGTACATCTGTGGCCCCCAACCTTACTAAAAACACTTCAGTACTAGCATAGATTAAATAAAACCCCATGCAAAAATAAACCAAAAAAAGTCCCCCCAAAAAATCCATACCAGACCAATATCCTAGGTTGACCAGGAAAGGAGGGGATGAGTATGTACCCCTGCCCCCCGAACCATACCAGGCCATATGCTCTGAATGTGGGGGGGTACCTTGCCAGAGGGGACCCGGTGACATCACCTAGTAGACCCCCGACACCCTCTGTCAGAGCTATAAGATGTGGCTGAGCAGTCGTGGGGTCAAATTGTGTACTCGAAAGCAGTGTATTTCAATAGAAAAATATATAGAGCCTGTCCCCTGAAGACATCACTATTGACAAAACACGTAGGGCATGGCCTGTATGTGACGTCATCACGTACAAGCTGCCAATTGTAATCCATGTTTCTTTCACTGCGAGCCTTCAGCCTGTTGTTTTTATAAATTTTTCTATTGGAATACACTGCTTTCGAATACTGTATATTTTGGAACCCTAATAAATGGTAAAAGTGTTTTAGACATACTTCACTATGCAAGTGTATTTTTTTACTCCTCGTTAATTACCGCTGGTTTGCTGCGGAGTGGCAATCATCTATCCAGTAGATCTCAGTCCATGGGATTGTACCAAGGCATGTTTGACCATTTATAATTTTATGGTCCACCATATTTGGTAGAAGGCATCTGTCAACTGCTGCACTTTGCACTTGCTGAGTGATTCTGGCTCTTCAGATATATCGTGAAGTGATTTATTTGCACATGAATGGACTGTGTTTTTCACTGTATTTGATGAACTTTGTGCACGTTTTAACTGAGTCTATATGTGTATAGGCTGGCATATGAATTTGTCTTGCATTGTTTGTTTTTTATTCTTCTACTTTGATATGCATTGTTTGTAGAAAGGCTGTAAACCAATTTTTTTAGAGCTGCTTTTATTTTTGTTATTAACTGGTATCACAGTTTCACAAGTGGCTGCTTATATTATATAAGAAAAAAAAATAAGAAAAAAATATGTAGTCGCGCTAACTTATGAGTTTGAACATAAGCCCATCACTGGGTAACTGAAAAAATCCAAATATCAACAGTGATAACATATAAAAAGCTAAGTGAAAAGCAATATATATTCTATGTGAACAGATGATAAACAGAAAATTAACTGTGAATAAAAAAAAATAATTTTTGGGTTAGTGTCCAAAAATACTGTAGAGCGGAAAAACCCCTCAAAGTTCATAATCAAAAATCCATAATGCAAAAAACCATGATGAAAAAAACACCCGTGAGGCGATATCCAAAATTAATGAAGAAATGAAGAAGGAAAGGATTCCGATCTTCTTAGACTTAAATTCGTGACTTTCACCACCACCAATAGAAGTTACTGCTTACCGAACAGCGATGGTCCCCTATAACGGAGGACCTCAAACAGCCTTAAGTAATACTCAGTTAAGCCTCCAGAGTGTAGCCAGTGATAAACCTCAGTTGTTTTAATAGCCCGACAGCTCATATAGCATCATACAGGTATTCAACGTGGACCATGAAAAAAAAAAGGGGGGGGACACTAGATAGTGTAAAATCTTTGGTGAACATTTATTAAAATAATGAAAACATACTCACAAGAGCAGTTAAAAAGACAGCTTAAAAGTATCACAGCGCCGACCGGTCAATTGGCGCTGGCACACACACGTCCGTGGAAGTCGAGCAATGGAGGGTGACGTCAGCACAAAGCTCGTATCCTGCCCTACGCGTTTCGTGAAAAATCACATCGTCTCGGGGCACGGGCGATGAGCTGCGTCACCCCCTCTAAATAGGGGACACACCGGAAGGAGGATCCGACCCGGAAGAGGACGTGCGCGTGCACGCATCACGTCAGGAGTCAACAATGTCTGGCTAATACGGCCGCTGTACCAGCGTAGCCGATCTAGCGGCAGATGCGCACGCACATCTCCCCACGAGGAAACCAAGCCTCGTTCGTGAGGCCGCTCAGTGCACGTCATCACGCTAAGCGGAATGACGAAAGCACTCGGGAAGAGCGTACCTTACGTCTACGTGGCCATGACAACAAGGATCACGGCGCGTCATCACGAAAGAACGGACTGACGGAAGCCCTCGGGATGAGCATACCATACGTCTGCGTGACCATGATAGCAAAAATCACAACAGCGTTACGTACGTCCTCTAAGGGGAGGGACCCTCCGGGTGTGTCGCAAGAAACAGTAGAACCCGCAACCTCCACCGCATTGGGACACTAAACTGCTCCAATTGTTAGATATTAATATCACACATAAACAGTAATAAATTGATGCTGGTATTGGGAACATCTAAGTTCATACCAATGTCCAGAACCGTACAAAAAATAAATTTAACAGAAAAACAGAATGACCTCATATTATTTAAAGTATAAGTAGCGGTGAATCCGCATAAAATTAAACTACAACACACTAGTGGTCGACAGGGTACATGTTACGATGGGTGTCAATGGTCGGGCCTCAATGGACTCCCATCACAACATCATTGCCAGTTGTTGCTAGGAATTGTTGATAAAGGCATTGACATCGGTGTCAACGTTGAGTCCAAATGGAACATAAGTCCTCAACCTGTACACCCATGCCATTTCTTGCTTGGAGATTTCTCTCACAAGCAAGCTGCCTCTCTAATGTGGTCTATATTTATCAATGGCAATGAATAACGTGCCAGACGGGTCTCTCTTATGGACCTGGTCATAGTGCTTGGATACAGAGTGCTTATCGAAACCTTTGCGGATATTTGCTATGTGTTCGTTAAGTCTCACCCTCAATGCCCTTTTGGTCCTCCCCACATACTGAAGACCGCAAGGGCACTGAATCAGGTAGACCACCCCCAAAGATGAGCATGTTATGAAAGGTTCGATTTCATAGGATCGGCCAGTGCTTGTTGACAAAAATTGGCTAATCTTCCTATCTCTGCAACTATTCAGGCTACACACTTGGCATTTCTTACATCGATAGTATCCTGTCAAGTTCTCCAAGAATGTCCTATTAGCCCGTGGGGGGTCCTGGACGCTTGGAGCCACTCTATTGGAAAGTGTCGAAGCCCCTCTAAATACAATAGATGGTCTTTCTGGAAGGGAGGGAGCCAGCACCTGGTCACTGATTAGCACGTGCCAGTGCTTACGTATCAAACGTTTGATGGTCTGGTGCTGCATAGAGAAGGTGGTAATAAATGGAAGAGAAAACTTACCATCCCCTGCCACCTTCTCCTTATTAGCCAGAAGTGATCCTCGGTCAATCTCACTAACAGATTGTATCAATTGAGACATATCACTCTGTTGGTAACCTTTATCTACAAATCTTTTAGAGAGAATCTCAGCTTGGCCTTTAAAGGCCACTAGATCTGTGCAGTTACGTCTTAATCTAGTGAGTTGACCATAAGGAACAGCCTTGAGCCAGGGGGCATAATGGCAACTATCAAGCGGGATGTATGAGTTCCTATCAGTTGGTTTAAAATAAATGGTGGTGACAAACTTATTATCGACAACTGAGATTTCCAAATCCAAATAGTGTACTGATTCCTGGCTTGCCTCAAAGGAAAATCTGATACCTCTATCGTTATCGTTCAGGGACAGCATGTAATCACGCAGAGTGGGTTCACTACCGTCCCACAGGAGGAGGACGTCGTCGATGTACCTTGCCCAGAGTACAACCTCTGATCTCCGGCAAACATCGACGACGTCCTCCTCCCACTTGGCCATAAAAAGATTGGCCAAGCTGGGGGCATACTTCGCCCCCATCGCCACACCTCGGTCTTGGCAGAAAAATTGATTATCACACCAAAAATAATTATGACTTGCTGCATATTTCAGCAGAGTCATAATAAAATCAATTTGCCGGGGTGGCAGATCTGATCCTCTCACCAAGTACAACTCCACAGCCTCAAAACCACGCTCGTGTGGAATAATGGTATAAAGTGAGGTCACGTCCGCCGTGACCATCCATATACCATTTGTGGGAACGAGGTCTTTGAGTAAGTTAATAACGTACTTGGTGTCTCTTACGTATGAGGGGATCTGCTGAACCAGAGGTTGCAGAAAAAAATCAATATACTTCCCCACCCGGGACGTGATTGAATCTATCCCACTTACAATGGGTCGTCCCGGGGGGAGGTGAGGCTTTTGTGGATCTTCGGGAGATAATAGATAACGGGAGTTCGGGGGGCACAAGGTATCAAAAATAATCTCTCCCTATCACTAAGGATACCTACCCGATGTCCCTCATCCACAATACCTTCCAGTTCCCTCTTATACCTAATGACAGGATCCCTACTAAGGGGGGTATAGGTTTCGATGTCATCAACGATCCTGTGCAACTCTTTTAGATAGTCACACCTATCAAGGATAACTATCCCTCCCCCCTTATCAGCGGGTCTAATAACTAGGGATTTGTTAGAACACAGAGACTCAAGACCACTCTCCAAATTCCTCTGCATCTTAACCTTTTTCACCTTAATCATTTCAAGGTCCTTGAGTACCACATCCCTAAATACTTTAATACTCGGAGCCAGTGAACCAGGGGGGTTGAACAGTGATGCATTGGCTAAGCCAGTATGTTTGTACTCAGGTGGAGAATTCAGTCCAACCGTTATAGGATTAGACAAAAAGTGCCTTTTGATGTTAAGCTTTCTCGCAAACTTGTGAACATCCATAAAGGTTTGGAACTTGCTCAAGCTCCTAGGCGGAGCAAATTTCAAACCCTTATCTAAGAGGCATTGCTCAGATTCTGACAAAGGCTGTTGGCTCAAATTAAAGATGCCCGCACCTATATTCTTTTTCTTTTTGAGCAACTGGGCCCTCCTCCCACCTCTAACCCCTCTCTTCTTTCCGATGGGCCAAATCGACCTTGTTGGCCCATGGGAAAACCCCAACTTGAGTTAGGTCTAAAGTCATATGGACCTGGGGGGTAGGGAGGCCTAGAATAATCATAACCCCTGTCATATTGACTAGACTGAGAGAACTGACTATTTCTATCCTGGTTGTCAAATCCAAATCGTCTTTCCATAGATCCACGGCCTTGCGGCCCCAATGAATCTGATAAAGGGAAAAAACGATTTTGGGTGGGGATGTTGTAGTCCCGCATACCACTGGTCTCAAAACTGGGTCTCATATAACCTTGGTTATATCCCATATCATATTGGGTGGATCTAGATGAAGGGTACTCCCAATCCCCCAAGGATTCATCCCGAAAGGGTTGAACCTGTACGTCAGATCTATGAGTTTTCGTTTTTTTGGCGTTTTAGATGAAAGATTACCTTGATTAGGCCCATTCTTGGTCTTAACCTTATTATTACGTTGAGCTATAACCGATGTGGGAGGGTTTAAAACCCGACAAGTCCTAGAGGGGTTAACAGCCGAGCCAGGTGGCACTACACCCTGAGGTGCAGTGTCCATTGCAGCCTCGTTTGTCTCCTCTACGGTCATTTTTCTCTGCCACAAAAAAACAAAACCTAGGCTAGGCTTAACTGAGTATTACTTAAGGCTGTTTTTTTACAGTATTTTTGGACACTAACCCAAAAAAATTTTTTTTTTATTCACAGTTAATTTTCTGTTTATCATCTGTTCACATAGAATATATATTGCTTTTCACTTAGCTTTTTATATGTTATCACTGTTGATATTTGGATTTTTTCCAGTTACCCAGTGATGGGCTTATGTTCAAACTCCTAAGTTAGCGCGACTACATATTTTTTTCTTATTTGTACCCACTGATGATTGTTTTCAGACTAGTTGCTGCTTCTCCTATAATTTTTTCTTTTTTCAGGCAATCCATTAGCTTGATTCGTACACTTTAAGCGCAGTTTCTTCTATATTTTTTTCCAATTTTCACACAAACTACTATTAATTGCTGCTTGGTGATTGGTCGACCTTTGACCGAGATGGATATTTTTGACTTCCGAGCTAAACGGATAGTCAACACGACTGGGGTATTTGACTCTACCCTGGCCTCGGTAGGCTCTGATGTCAGTGGTCTCTTTTTGAGACTTAAAAACATTATGACAACTGAGATACACACTAGGCTTGTGCAATTCGTTTCGTAACGAATCAAAATTTGTCCGAATTTAGCATCTTTCGGACATTCGGAAGCATTCGAATTTCCGAACAGAGCAATTACGAATAAAACCGAATCCGAAATAAATTATACCGCAAAATAGCGAATGCCCGAAGGTCTTCGGCATAATTCGTTATGAAAAAAGTTACGAATGTACGAATCCATTCGAAGCACAATAACACTCACTCTGCTCTCTGCTTCTCCCTCACCATGCTGAACTCCCTCTCAAAATGGTGTACAGGGGCGGAGGCTATAGCCGCATGAAAAAACGAAAGTAAAATACGAGATTTCAAATCCATTCGAAGCACAATAACACTCACTCTGCTCTGCTCTCTGCTTCTCCCTCACCGTGCTGAACCCTCTCAAAATGGTGTACAGGGGCGGAGCCTATAGCCGCATGTAAAAAACGAAAGTAAAATACGAGATTTCGAATCGTTACAAATAACCGCTATGTATTTAGAAAAGTACAAATCCATTCGAAGCACATTAGGCATAATAGGCAGCGTCGTTGTGAGAGAGACACGGAAAATTACGAATCAACAAACCCAAAAAAAGTTACGAAAGTAGGAGTTGTGTCCAGAATCAACGAAAAACAACGTACTCTACCGAAAGTACGAATTATAAAGCAACAAAAAATTCAACGAAAAATGTCGCTTGCAAAAATACGAATGAGTCCGAACACGAAAAATCCCGTCTAGCAAAATTACGAATGATTACGAATCAACAGGACCGGAAAGAAACGAACCGAAACGGAACAAATTTTTCCGTTGTGCACAAGTCTAATACACACTCAGTGGGACATAGCGTTTCTGGAGAATTACATCAGAAATGCTATGGTCCCAAGAAGCCTCCGTTGGGAGGTGAGCCAACAAAAGGGTGAACCTGACTTGGAGGCTTGGGCCAAATACTTTAATGATGCCGGAGTCTCTTTTGCGTTTTTTGGCTCAAGGGAAGAGCCAGAAGTTGCAAAGACTTGACACCGAGATCAAAACGGTTAGGGACCTGTTAGCCTCTTTTAAAAATGGAGAGGAATACAGGGAGTGTTCCAACTCTCTTCAAAAAACCTTAGAGAGGGAAGAAAAGGACCAAAAAGCGAAAAAGAAGAAAAAGTACCTTAGAGATTTTGAGGATTATCAGTCCGGTTTTGTTTTTTGTGGCAGAGAAAAATGACCGTAGAGGAGACAAACGAGGCTGCAATGGACACTGCACCTCAGGGTTAGGGATGAGCTTCGTGTTCGAGTCGAACATACGTTCGACTCGAACATCGGCTGTTCGATCGTTCGACGAAGATCGAACGATTTGGGCCGTTCGCGCCAAATTCGAGTGACGCGAACGGCCCACAATGCACTACGCCATCGCAGTGTCATCCAGGCGCTGTGATTGGCCAAGCATGCACTGTGACCCCGCATGCTTGGCCAATCACAGCGCCGGCAGCGAGGAGAGCAATGATTGGCCACAGGCAGGATGCCTGTGGCCAATTATTGCTGAGGGTGTTTAGTACACGCCCCACACTATAAAAGGCCGCCAGCACGGCGGCCTAGTGTAGTGTGTTCCGGAGCAGGGATAGAGCAGCATAGGCAGGGACAGTGACTGTTATTTCTTTCTTGCTTAACCTGGATTCCTTTAGTTTAGGGAAAGAGAAGGATAGGTAGGGAGAGTGTCAGTGTGTTTTGTGCTTGTGCTATAGTGTGCTTTAAAAAAACATTTATTCTAGGGACAGAAAACTGTAGGTAGGGACAGTGTCAGTTTCTTTCACTCTGCAAGTCCTTGTTTCCAGGGACCTGGAAGGACAGTGAGTGAATTGTCCTTGTGCTATATTGTGCTTAAAAAAACATTTATTCTAGGGACAGAAAACTGTAGGTAGGGAGAGTGTCAGTTTCTTTCACTCTGCAAGTCCTTGTTTCCAGGGACCTGGAAGGACAGTGAGTGAATTGTCCTTGTGCTATATTGTGCTTAAAAAAACATTTATTCTAGGGACAGAAAACTGTAGGTAGGGAGAGTGTCAGTTTATTTCACTCTGCAAGTCCTTGTTTCCAGGGACCTGGAAGGACAGTGACTGAATTGTCCTTGTGCTATATTGTGATTAAAAAAAACATTTATTCTAGGGACAGAAAACTGTAGGTAGGGAGAGTGTCAGTTTATTTCACTCTGCAAGTCCTTGTTTCCAGGGACCTGGAAGGACAGTGACTGAATTGTCCTTGTGCTATATTGTGATTAAAAAAAACATTTATTCTAGGGACAGAAAACTGTAGGTAGGGAGAGTGTCAGTTTATTTCACTCTGCAAGTCCTTGTTTCCAGGGACCTGGAAGGACAGTGAGTGAATTGTCCTTGTGTTATATTGTGATTAAAAAAAACATTTTTTCTAGGGACAGAAAACTGTAGGTAGGGAGAGTGTTTTATTTCTTTCACTCTGCAAGTCCTTGTTTCCAGGGACCTGTAAGGACAGTGAGTGAATTGTCCTTGTGCTATATTGTGCTTAAAAAAAACATTTATTCTAGGGACAGAAAACTGTAGGTAGGGAGAGTGTCAGTTTATTTCACTCTGCAAGTCCTTGTTTCCAGGGACCTGGAAGGACAGTGAGTGAATTGTCCTTGTGTTATATTGTGATTAAAAAAAACATTTTTTCTAGGGACAGAAAACTGTAGGTAGGGAGAGTGTTTTTTTTCTTTCACTCTGCAAGTCCTTGTTTCCAGGGACCTGTAAGGACAGTGAGTGAATTGTCCTTGTGCTATATTGTGCTTAAAAAAAACATTTATTCTAGGGACAGAAAACTGTAGGTAGGGAGAGTGTCAGTTTATTTCACTCTGCAAGTCCTTGTTTCCAGGGACCTGGAAGGACAGTGACTGAATTGTCCTTGTGCTATATTGTGATTAAAAAAAACATTTATTCTAGGGACAGAAAACTGTAGGTAGGGAGAGTGTCAGTTTATTTCACTCTGCAAGTCCTTGTTTCCAGGGACCTGGAAGGACAGTGACTGAATTGTCCTTGTGCTATATTGTGATTAAAAAAAACATTTATTCTAGGGACAGAAAACTGTAGGTAGGGAGAGTGTCAGTTTATTTCACTCTGCAAGTCCTTGTTTCCAGGGACCTGGAAGGACAGTGACTGAATTGTCCTTGTGCTATATTGTGATTAAAAAAAACATTTATTCTAGGGACAGAAAACTGTAGGTAGGGAGAGTGTCAGTTTATTTCACTCTGCAAGTCCTTGTTTCCAGGGACCTGGAAGGACAGTGACTGAATTGTCCTTGTGCTATATTGTGATTAAAAAAAACATTTATTCTAGGGACAGAAAACTGTAGGTAGGGAGAGTGTCAGTTTATTTCACTCTGCAAGTCCTTGTTTCCAGGGACCTGGAAGGACAGTGAGTGAATTGTCCTTGTGTTATATTGTGATTAAAAAAAACATTTTTTCTAGGGACAGAAAACTGTAGGTAGGGAGAGTGTTTTTTTTTCTTTCACTCTGCAAGTCCTTGTTTCCAGGGACCTGTAAGGACAGTGAGTGAATTGTCCTTGTGCTATATTGTGCTTAAAAAAAACATTTATTCTAGGGACAGAAAACTGTAGGTAGGGAGAGTGTCAGTTTATTTCACTCTGCAAGTCCTTGTTTCCAGGGACCTGGAAGGACAGTGAGTGAATTGTCCTTGTGTTATATTGTGATTAAAAAAAACATTTTTTCTAGGGACAGAAAACTGTAGGTAGGGAGAGTGTTTTTTTTCTTTCACTCTGCAAGTCCTTGTTTCCAGGGACCTGTAAGGACAGTGAGTGAATTGTCCTTGTGCTATATTGTGCTTAAAAAAAACATTTATTCTAGGGACAGAAAACTGTAGGTAGGGAGAGTGTCAGTTTATTTCACTCTGCAAGTCCTTGTTTCCAGGGACCTGGAAGGACAGTGACTGAATTGTCCTTGTGCTATATTGTGATTAAAAAAAACATTTATTCTAGGGACAGAAAACTGTAGGTAGGGAGAGTGTCAGTTTATTTCACTCTGCAAGTCCTTGTTTCCAGGGACCTGGAAGGACAGTGACTGAATTGTCCTTGTGCTATATTGTGATTAAAAAAAACATTTATTCTAGGGACAGAAAACTGTAGGTAGGGAGAGTGTCAGTTTATTTCACTCTGCAAGTCCTTGTTTCCAGGGACCTGGAAGGACAGTGACTGAATTGTCCTTGTGCTATATTGTGATTAAAAAAAACATTTATTCTAGGGACAGAAAACTGTAGGTAGGGAGAGTGTCAGTTTATTTCACTCTGCAAGTCCTTGTTTCCAGGGACCTGGAAGGACAGTGACTGAATTGTCCTTGTGCTATATTGTGATTAAAAAAAACATTTATTCTAGGGACAGAAAACTGTAGGTAGGGAGAGTGTCAGTTTATTTCACTCTGCAAGTCCTTGTTTCCAGGGACCTGGAAGGACAGTGACTGAATTGTCCTTGTGCTATATTGTGATTAAAAAAAACATTTATTCTAGGGACAGAAAACTGTAGGTAGGGAGAGTGTCAGTTTATTTCACTCTGCAAGTCCTTGTTTCCAGGGACCTGGAAGGACAGTGACTGAATTGTCCTTGTGCTATATTGTGATTAAAAAAAACATTTATTCTAGGGACAGAAAACTGTAGGTAGGGAGAGTGTCAGTTTATTTCACTCTGCAAGTCCTTGTTTCCAGGGACCTGGAAGGACAGTGACTGAATTGTCCTTGTGCTATATTGTGATTAAAAAAAACATTTATTCTAGGGACAGAAAACTGTAGGTAGGGAGAGTGTCAGTTTATTTCACTCTGCAAGTCCTTGTTTCCAGGGACCTGGAAGGACAGTGACTGAATTGTCCTTGTGCTATATTGTGATTAAAAAAAAACATTTATTCTAGGGACAGAAAACTGTAGGTAGGGAGAGTGTCAGTTTATTTCACTCTGCAAGTCCTTGTTTCCAGGGACCTGGAAGGACAGTGACTGAATTGTCCTTGTGCTATATTGTGATTAAAAAAAACATTTATTCTAGGGACAGAAAACTGTAGGTAGGGAGAGTGTCAGTTTATTTCACTCTGCAAGTCCTTGTTTCCAGGGACCTGGAAGGACAGTGAGTGAATTGTCCTTGTGTTATATTGTGATTAAAAAAAACATTTTTTCTAGGGACAGAAAACTGTAGGTAGGGAGAGTGTTTTTTTTCTTTCACTCTGCAAGTCCTTGTTTCCAGGGACCTGTAAGGACAGTGAGTGAATTGTCCTTGTGCTATATTGTGCTTAAAAAAAACATTTATTCTAGGGACAGAAAACTGTAGGTAGGGAGAGTGTCAGTTTATTTCACTCTGCAAGTCCTTGTTTCCAGGGACCTGGAAGGACAGTGAGTGAATTGTCCTTGTGTTATATTGTGATTAAAAAAAACATTTTTTCTAGGGACAGAAAACTGTAGGTAGGGAGAGTGTTTTTTTTCTTTCACTCTGCAAGTCCTTGTTTCCAGGGACCTGTAAGGACAGTGAGTGAATTGTCCTTGTGCTATATTGTGCTTAAAAAAAACATTTATTCTAGGGACAGAAAACTGTAGGTAGGGAGAGTGTCAGTTTATTTCACTCTGCAAGTCCTTGTTTCAAGGGACAGAGAAGGACACCTGAAGGTAGCCCTTATTGCTTTTTTCCCATCTCCCTGCAGGCCATCTATTAGAATGTCTGGAAGGCAAACAAGGAGAGGCAGACAGTCAGGAGGCAATAAAAGAGGGCAAGCAGGCTCTGTGTCTGGGGGCAACAGTGCTGGTCGTGGACGCGGTGCATTGTCATCAGCACATGGCCATGGGACACGCTTGTCCTTCTTTTCGGCAGCTGGACATGTTGAGCCACATCATGCCGAAGACTTGGTAGAGTGGATGACCAAGCCCTCCTCCTCCTCCTCATCCTCTCTCACCCAGGCTCAGGGTACTGGAAAAGCAGCTGCCAAAGCGTCGTCTTCCCTGGTATCAATGTCAGACAAATCATCAGTCACTCCTTCCCTAGACCCACCATGTCCTCCTCCTGAGGAGTCCCCCGAACTGTTTCAGCACAGTGTTGGGTACATGCTCCAGGAGGATGCCCAGCGTTTCGAAGGGTCTGATGATGAAACCCAGCTAGAGGAAGGCAGTAGCGTGAGAGCAGACAGAGGGGATGCTCAAGAAGGACACCAATCTGGCAGTCATGTTCCAGCAGCTGCAGCATACTGCCAGATTGGCTCCAGTGATGAGGAGGGAGGGGATGATGAGGTCACTGACTCCACGTGGGTGCCTAATAGGAGAGAGGAGGAGGAGGAGGATGAGGAGGAGGCACATCTCCAACGAGGCAGGATGCCCTTTGGTGGCCAGCGTAAGGGCAGTACACCGACGGAATCACACCGCAGAGCTCCGCCTGTGCAGGGCGCTGCCTCTGCCCGTCATTCAAAAAGTTCTTTGGTGTGGGCCTTTTTTGAGGCTAGTGCATCAGATCGCACAGCTGCTGTTTGCAACATATGTCTCAAGCGTATATCGCGTGGCCAAAACATCAGCCGCTTGGGTACCACATGCCTGACCAGACATATGTTGACCTGCCATGCAGCTCGTTGGCAAGCCTACCTCAAAGACCCACACCAAAGAACAAAGCGGACCTCTCCTTGCACCGCATCAGCTGGGATCTCCAACCCCACTATAACTTCAGTCCTCTCTGAAACATGCACTGAGAGGAATGAAGGTGTAGAATTAGGTGTGTCACAGCCAAGTACTTGCGCCCACTCTGCTAGCAGTACACCGACGTCCGATTCTAGCAGGCAAATTTCCCTGCCCCAGCTGCTGGACCGTCGAAAGAAGTTCACTCCCAGCCATCCACATGCCCAGCGGTTGAATGCTAGCTTGGCTAAATTGCTAGCGCTTCAACTGCTGCCTTTTCAGTTGGTAGACTCGGCCCCCTTCCGTGAGTTTGTGCAATGTGCAGTTCCTCAGTGGCAGGTTCCCAAACGCCACTTTTTCTCACGGAAGGCTATTCCGGCTCTCTACCGGCATGTGGAAGGCAATGTCTTGGCCTCGCTGGACAGGGCGGTCAGCGGTAAGGTGCATATTACCGCTGACTCATGGTCCAGCAGGCATGGACAGGGACGTTACCTTTCTTTCACGGCCCATTGGGTCACTCTTTTGGCAGCTGGGAAGGATTCAGGACAAGGTGCAGTAGTGTTGGAGGTTGTCCCACCGCCACGCCTCCAAAATGCTACTACTGGTTGTGACACACCTCTCTCCTCCACCCCCTCCTCTTCTTCTTCCTCCATGGCCTCTTCCTGTGGTTTGTCCTATGAACCAGCGGTGCTCCGTAGCCGTTCACGGGGCTACGCAAGTACGCAGGCAAAAAGATGCCATGCCGTGCTTGTGCTGGTGTGTTTGGGGGACAGAAGCCACACTGGGGCAGAGGTCCTGTCTGCTCTGCAGGGCCAGGCCGAGAGGTGGTTGACGCCACGCCAGCTTAAGCCAGGAATGGTGGTTTGCGACAATGGCACCAACCTCCTCTCCGCCCTCCGACAGGGACAACTGACCCATGTGCCCTGTGTGGCTCACGTCCTTAACCTGGTGGTGCAGCGCTTCTTGGGCAGGTACCCGGGCTTACAGGATGTCCTGAGGCAGGCCAGGAAAGTCTGTGTGCATTTCCGCAGATCTTATAATGCCAGTGCTCGCCTGGCTGAGCTGCAAAAGGAGTTGAACCTGCCCAAGAACCGCCTTATATGTGACATGCCCACCAGGTGGAACTCAACGTTGGCCATGCTGCAGCGGCTGCACACGCAGCAGAGGGCCATCAATGAGTACCTGTGCGACTACGGCACCAGGACAGGGTCAGGGGAGCTTGGTTTTTTTTCTCCACGCCAGTGGGGCATGATCAGGGATGCATGCACTGTCCTGGCACCATTTGAGGAGGCCACGAGGATGGTGAGCAGTGACAGTGCATGCATCAGTGACACTGTACCTCTTGTCCACCTGTTGGAGCACACGCTGCGTGGAATAATGGACAGGGCACTTGAGGCAGAACAGAGGCAGGAAGAGGAGGACTTCCTTGCCTCTCAAGGCCCCCTTTACCCAGACAGTGTTCCTTCTGTCCCACCCATCGCACAGGAAGAGGAGGAGGAGGAGGAGGAGGAGGAGGAGGAGGAGGATTGTGTCAGCATGGAGGTGGAGGCTGGCACTCAGCATCATCAGCAGCAGTCTTTTAGGGATGATTTACAGTCCCAAGAAACCAGTGGACTTGTACGTGGCTGGGAGGAGGTGGCTGCGGATCATGTCGTCCTTAGTGACCCAGAGGACTCCGGAGCGAATGCCTCAGCAAACCTACGCTGCATGGCCTCCCTGATCCTGCAAAGTCTGCGGAAGGATCCTCGTATTCTTCGGATCAAGGAGAGGGACCATTACTGGCTGGCCACTCTCCTTGATCCACGGTACAAGGGTAAGGTTGCGGACCTTATGTTACCGTCGCAGAGGGAGCAGAGGATGAGACAACTCCGGGAGGCCTTGCAGAAAGGTCTGTGCAACGCGTTCCCAGAGACTGGGAGGTTGCAAACTCCTGGTCCTGGACAACGAGTTGCTGAGGCTTCGGCCAGTCAAAGAAGGAGCGGTGGGGAAGGTGGCCGTCTGACCGATGCGTTCAGACAATTCTTTAGTCCGCAGCCCCAAAGTATGATCGGTTCCAGCAACCATCGCCAGCGTCTGATAAACATGGTGCAGGAATATCTAGGGGCAAGGTCAGACTTGGACACCTTCCCCACCGAAAATCCTCTGGCTTACTGGGTCTTGAGGATGGATCACTGGCCAGAGCTTGCACAGTATGCAATTGAGCTACTGGCCTGTCCTGCATCCAGCGTTCTTTCGGAACGCACATTCAGTGCTGCTGGAGGATTTGTCACGGATCACAGGGTGCGCCTGTCCACCGACTCGGTTGATCGACTGACTTTCATCAAGATGAACCAGTCTTGGATCACCACCAGCTACCACACACCTGATGCTGATATAACAGACTAATTGATTTTAACATGTCACATCCCTTCAAGACTGATGCTGATGCTGAGTGCCTGTGCTGTTATGTTGACTGGCTATCCTCCTCCTCCGAGTCCTCAATGATACGATTGATGATGATAGCTTGTAAGATCATTTTTGTTTATGGGTGCCGCCACCAGTGCCTAACGCCCAATTTTTCAGCCCCTGTTTAACAGGGGCGTGTAATTACAATTTTTGAAGCAATACTTTGCAACAGGGCTCATTGCTGTGCTCCAAGTACAGTATCTGTGAGGAGTTGCAGTGTTGTGCCACCAGTGCCTAACGGCCAATTTTTCAGCCCCTGTTTAACAGGGGCGTGTAATTACAATTTTTGAAGCAATACTTTGCAACAGGGCTCATTGCTGTGCTCCAAGTACAGTATCTGTGAGGAGTTGCAGTGTTGTGCCACCAGTGCCTAAGGCCCAATTTTTCAGCCCCTGTTTAACAGGGGCGTGTCATTACAATTTTTGAAGCAATACTTTGCAACAGGGCTCATTGGTGTGCTCCAAGTACAGTATCTGTGAGGAGTTGCAGTGTTGTGCCACCAGTGCCTAAGGCCCAATTTTTCAGCCCCTGTTTAACAGGGGCGTGTCATTACAATTTTTGAAGCAATACTTTGCAACAGGGCTCATTGCTGTGCTCCAAGTACAGTTGCTGTGAGGGGTTGCAGTGTTGTGCCACCAGTGCCTAAGGCCCAATTTTTCAGCCCCTGTTCAACAGGGGCATGTAATTACAATTCTTGATCTAATAATTCACAGCAGGGCCCATTGCTGCACCCACCAAGAGTAACTGTCAGGGCTTACAGTGTTGTGGCACCAGCACCACCATCAAAGGCCCAATTTTTACTACTACTGTTCAACAATTATATGTAATTAAAATTCCTGATATAATAGTTGACAGCAGGGCGTTCCAGCACCAACCAAGAGTAACTGTGAGTGCTTACAGTGTTGTGCCAACACCAACAACTAAGGGGCCTATTTCTGCAGAGTATATACGGCAGGTCCCTACTTTCAAACATCCAACTTACAAACGACTCCTACTTGCAAACGCAAGAAGACAACAGGAAGTGAGAGGAAATCTACCACTAGGAAGGAAAATTCTCTCCTGTAAGAATAAATATGGGAGAAAGGTGTCTCCTCTGTACTGATGCTTTATCAGCAATCCTTGTTTCAAGAAAAACACCACATTTCAAAAACAGTTGTCATTGGGACGGAAAGTGAGGTGAAATGTTCTGAACAGGGGCACAGACAGCAAAACAAATGTTACAGGGGTGATAACCCTTACCTATGTTTTCCAAAAAGTTTAAAAATAGATTTTTGGTCTGGAGCTACACTTCAACAATGTACCTGTTCAAAATTACAAACAGACTCTACATAAGAACAAACCTACAGTCCCTGTCTTGTATGCACCGCCTGTATAGGGCTGTTCAGAGTATATAGGGCCTTTTTTATTTTATGTGCGGGGTTCCCCTTAATATCCATACAAGACCCAAAGGGGCTGGTAATGGGCTGGGGTAGGGGGGGGGGTCATGGGGTAGCTATGCCATTTTTCTTAAAGAATTTCATCCATATTACCGGGACCAGACATTACATTAAAGCCGCAAGCAGTTTTAAATGGCTTTTTTTTCCTTTAGAAGTGTCATTTTGTGCAGGGACAGTTCTAAACACGGGAAACACGTGGCACTTCACAGGCATACTTTAGACACCCCCCAGGTACGATATTTAAAGGAATATTTGACTTTTTTTTTTTCACTTTATGCATCATTAAAATGACTGCTCCCGAAAAACGACCGTTTTTAAAACTTCTTTTTGCATTGATACATGTCCCCTGGTGCAGAACCCGGGTTCCCAAACCCTTTTTAGGACAATAACATGCATAATAGTTGTTATAATTAGCACTTTAGAATTCGAACGTTCGCATCCATTGTATTTAATAGGGTTCTAATGTTCGTTCGAACTTTCGGTCCGTTCGCGGGTTCTGGTGCGAACCGAACCCGGGGGTGTTCGGCTCATCACTACTCAGGGTGTAGTGCCACCTGGCTCGGCTGTTAACCCCCCTAGGACTAGTCGGGTTTTAAACCCTCCCACATCGGTTATAGCTCAACGTAATAATAAGGTTAAGACCAAGAATGGGCCTAATCAAGGTAATCTTTCATCTAAAACGCCAAAAAAAACGAAAACTCATAGATCTGACGTACAGGTTCAACCCTTTCGGGATGAATCCTTGGGGGATTGGGAGTACCCTTCATCTAGATCCACCCAATATGATATGGGATATAACCAAGGATATATGAGACCCAGTTTTGAGACCAGTGGTATGCGGGACTACAACATCCCCACCCAAAATCGTTTTTTCCCTTTATCAGATTCATTGGGGCCGCAAGGCCGTGGATCTATGGAAAGACGATTTGGATTTGACAACCAGGATAGAAATAGTCAGTTCTCTCAGTCTAGTCAATATGACAGGGGTTATGATTATTCTAGGCCTCCCTACCCCCCAGGTCCATATGACTTTAGACCTAACTCAAGTTGGGGTTTTCCCATGGGCCAACAAGGTCGATTTGGCCCATCGGAAAGAAGAGAGGGGTTAGAGGTGGGAGGAGGGCCCAGTTGCTCAAAAAGAAAAAGAATATAGGTGCGGGCATCTTTAATTTGAGCCAACAGCCTTTGTCAGAATCTGAGCAATGCCTCTTAGATAAGGGTTTGAAATTTGCTCCGCCTAGGAGCTTGAGCAAGTTCCAAACCTTTATGGATGTTCACAAGTTTGCGAGAAAGCTTAACATCAAAAGGCACTTTTTGTCTAATCCTATAACGGTTGGACTGAATTCTCCACCTGAGTACAAACATACTGGCTTAGCCAATGCATCACTGTTCAACCCCCCTGGTTCACTGGCTCCGAGTATTAAAGTATTTAGGGATGTGGTACTCAAGGACCTTGAAATGATTAAGGTGAAAAAGGTTAAGATGCAGAGGAATTTGGAGAGTGGTCTTGAGTCTCTGTGTTCTAACAAATCCCTAGTTATTAGACCCGCTGATAAGGGGGGAGGGATAGTTATCCTTGATAGGTGTGACTATCTAAAAGAGTTGCACAGGATCGTTGATGACATCGAAACCCTATACCCCCCTTAGTAGGGATCCTGTCATTAGGTATAAGAGGGAACTGGAAGGTATTGTGGATGAGGGACATCGGGTAGGTATCCTTAGTGATAGGGAGAGATTATTTTTGATACCTTGTGCCCCCCGAACTCCCGTTATCTATTATCTCCCGAAGATCCACAAAAGCCTCACCTCCCCCCCGGGATGACCCATTGTAAGTGGGATAGATTCAATCACGTCCCGGGTGGGGAAGTATATTGATTTTTTTCTGCAACCTCTGGTTCAGCAGATCCCCTCATACGTAAGAGACACCAAGTACGTTATTAACTTACTCAAAGACCTCGTTCCCACAAATGGTATATGGATGGTCACGGCGGACGTGACCTCACTTTATACCATTATTCCACAAGAGCGTTTTGAGGCTGTGGAGTTGTACTTGGTGAGAGGATCAGATCTGCCACCCCGGCAAATTGATTTTATTATGACTCTGCTGAAATATGCAGCAAGTCATAATTATTTTTGGTGTGATAATTAATTTTTCCGCCAAGACCGAGGTGTGGCGATGGGGGCGAAGTATGCCCCCAGCTTGGCCAATCTTTTTATGGCCAAGTGGGAGGAGGACGTCGTCGATGTTTGCCGGAGACCAGAGGTTGTACTCTGGGCAAGGTACATCGACGACGTCCTCCTCCTGTGGGACGGTAGTGAACCCGCTCTGCGTGATTACATGCTGTCCCTGAACGATAACGATAGAGGTATCAGATTTTCCTTTGAGGCAAGCCAGGAATCAGTACACTATTTGGATTTGGAAATCTCAGTTGTCGATAATAAGTTTGTCACCACCACTTATTTTAAACCAACTGATAGGAACTCATACATCCCGCTTGATAGTTGCCATTATGCCCCCTGGCTCAAGGCTGTTCCTTATGGTCAACTCACTAGATTAAGACGTAACTGCACAGATCTATTGGCCTTTAAAGGCCAAGCTGAGATTCTCTCTAAAAGATTTGTAGATAAAAGTTACCAACAGAGTGATATGTCTCAATTGATACAATCTGTTAGTGAGATTGACCGAGGATCACTTCTGGCTAATAAGGAGAAGGTGGCAGGGGATGGTAAGTTTTCTCTTCTATTTATTACCACCTTCTCTATGCAGCACCAGACCATCAAACGTTTGATACGTAAGCACTGGCACGTGCTAATCAGTGACCAGGTGCTGGCTCCCTCCCTTCCAGAAAGACCATCTATTGTATTTAGAGGGGCTTCGACACTTTCCAATAGAGTGGCTCCAAGCGTCCAGGACCCCCCACGGGCTAATAGGACATTCTTGGAGAACTTGACAGGATACTACCGATGTAAGAAATGCCAAGTGTGTAGCCTGAATAGTTGCAGAGATAGGAAGATTAGCCAATTTTTGTCAACAAGCACTGGCCGATCCTATGAAATCGAACCTTTCATAACATGCTCATCTTTGGGGGTGGTCTACCTGATTCAGTGCCCTTGCGGTCTTCAGTATGTGGGGAGGACCAAAAGGGCATTGAGGGTGAGACTTAACGAACACATAGCAAATATCCGCAAAGGTTTCGATAAGCACTCTGTATCCAAGCACTATGACCAGGTCCATAAGAGAGACCCGTCTGGCACGTTATTCATTGCCATTGATAAATATAGACCACATTGGAGAGGCAGCTTGCTTGTGAGAGAAATCTCCAAGCAAGAAATGGCATGGGTGTACAGGTTGAGGACTTATGTTCCATTTGGACTCAACGTTGACACCGATGTCAATGCCTTTATCAACAATCCCTAGCAACAACTGGCAATGATGTTGTGATGGGAGTCCATTGAGGCCCGATCATTGACACCCATCGTAACAAGTACCCTGTCGACCACTAGTGTGTTGTAGTTGAATTTTATGAGGATTCACCGCTACTTATACTTTAAATAATATGAGGTCATTCTGTTTTTCTGTTAAATTTATTTTTTGGACGGTTCTGGACATTGGTATGAACTTAGATGTTCCCAAATTCCAGCATCAATTTATTACTGTTTATGTGTGATATTAATATCTAACAATTGGAGCAGTTTAGTGTCCCAATGCGTCCTCTGCACCCATTGGTTGCGGTGGAGGTTGCGGGTTCTACTGTTTCTTGCGACACACCCGGAGGGTTCCTCCCCTTAGAGGACGTACGTAACGCTGTTGTGATTTTTGCTATCATGGTCACGCAGACGTATGGTATGCTCATCCCGAGGGCTTCCGTCAGTCCGTTCTTTTGTGATGACGCGCCGTGATCCTTGTTGTCATGGCCACGTAGACGTAAGGTACGCTCTTCCCGAGTGCTTTCGTCATTCCGCTTAGTGTGATGACGTGCACTGAGCGGCCTCACGAACGAGGCTTGGTTTCCTCGTGGGGAGATGTGCGTGCGCATCTGCCGCTAGATCGGCTACGCTGGTACAGCGGCCGTATTAGCTAGGCATTGTTGACTCCTGACGTGATGCGTGCACGCGCGCGTCCTCTTCCGGGTCGGATCCTCCTTCCGGTGTGTCCCCTATTTAGAGGGGGTGACGCAGCTCATCGCCCGTGCCCCGAGACGACGTGATTTTTCACGAAACGCGTAGGGCAGGATACGAGCTTTGTGCTGACGTCACCCTCCATTGCTCGACTTCCACGGACGTGTGTGTGCCAGCGCCAATTGACCGGTCGGCGCTGTGATACTTTTAAGCTGTCTTTTTAACTGCTCTTGTGAGTATGTTTTCATTATTTTAATAAATGTTCACCAAAGATTTTACACTATCTAGTGTCCCCCCCTTTTTTTTTCATGGTCCACGTTGAATACCTGTATGATGCTATATGAGCTGTCGGGCTATTAAAACAACTGAGGTTTATCACTGGCTACACTCTGGAGGCTTAACTGAGTATTACTTAAGGCTGTTTGAGGTCCTCCGTCATAGGGGACCATCGCTGTTCGGTAAGCAGTAACTTCTATTGGTGGTGGTGAAAGTCACGAATTTAAGTCTAAGAAGATCGGAATCCTTTCCTTCTTCATTTCTTCATTAATTTTGGATATCGCCTCACGGGTGTTTTTTTCATCATGGTTTTTTGCATTATGGATTTTTGATTATGAACTTTGAGGGGTTTTTCCGCTCTACAGTATTTTTGGACACTAACCCAAAAAAATGTTTTTTTTATTCACAGTTAATTTTCTGTTTATCATCTGTTCACATAGAATATATATTGCTTTTCACTTAGCTTTTTATATGTTATCACTGTTGATATTTGGATTTTTTCAGTTACCCAGTGATGGGCTTATGTTCAAACTCATAAGTTAGCGCGACTACATATTTTTTTCTTATTTGTACCCACTGATGATTGTTTTCAGACTAGTTGCTGCTTCTCCTATAATTTTTTCTTTTTTCAGGCAATCCATTAGCTTGATTCGTACACTTTAAGCGCAGTTTCTTCTATATTTTTTTCCTGCTTATATTATATGTAAATTCATTAGTGACCTAGCGTGGATTTATTTTTGCATTTTCTGATGGATTTACATTGTGGGTTTTTTTTTTTTATTACAGGACTTGTAAAAAAGTGTGTGTGTGATTTTTACTGTTTACAACTATTTTGTGAATGAGTAGGGGTATTATGTACCCCTACTCATTCACATAAGGGAGTAGAGTTGGGCCGAACACCCCCTTGTTCGGTTCACACCAGAACATCACAGAAGCTCGGACCTGAACTCCAAACCATATTAAAGTCTATGGGACCCGAACCTAAAAAATCGAAAGTGCCCATTTTGAAGGCTTATATGCAAGTTATTGGCCTTAAAAAGGGTATGAGGGCTGGGTACTGATCTGGGGGACATGTATCAATACAATTTTTTTTGTTTTTAAGATTGTTTTTACAGGAGCAGTGATTTCATTGATGCTTAAAGTGAAACAATAAAAATGAAATATTCCTTTAAATATAGTGCCTGGGGGGTCCCCTTAGTTGCTTGTAAAGTGGCGCATCTGTACCGTGTATAGAACCTGCTGCAGCGAAACTGACATTTATAAAAAAAAGACATTTAAATTGCCGGTGCATGCCAGGTGACATCACAAGGGGGCAGTGCAACCAGGTGGCCCCTCCCTTTCTCTATATTAGAACTGTCAAATAGCCAAGCCTGCAGACGGCAGTTAGCCTTTGTCGTGGGCAAAGCTTTTTTAAATTTTTCCGGGTCCGGCGGTGGCACTGGGAGCGGCGTGATTGAAAATGACGGACCTTATTTTTTTATTCTTATCCACTACCCACCTCGCCCATAGTCATATGACGTCTGCAGGAGGGATCTCCCATCCTGGGCGGGCGTCATATGACGTCCTGGGCTTCCCGGTCGTCTAGGGGGCGCACGCGCCCACCACGTCGCTATGGAGTCGGTGCGCGACCTCCGCGGCCGCGATTGCCCGTTAACAAAGCAGGACCATGGATCTGTGTGTGTAAACACACAGATCCACGTCCTGTCAGGTGAAAGGATCACTGATGGTGTGTTCCCAGTACAGAAGAACATGATTTGTCTCCTCCCCTTGTGGGTCCCTGCCCCCTACAGTTAGAATTACTCCCTAGGACACACAATTAACCCCTTGATTGCCCCCTAGTGTTAACCCCTTCCCTGCCAATCACATTTACACAGTAATCAGTGCATTTTTATAGCACTGATCGCTGTATAAATGTGAATGGTCCCAAAAATGTATCAAAAGTGTTCTATATGTCCGTCGCAATGTCACAGTCACAATAAAAATCACAGATCGTCGCCATTACTAGTAAAAAATAAAATAAATAAAAAATGCCATAAATCTATCCCCTATTTTGTAGACGCTATAACTTTTGCGCAAACCAATCAATATACGCTTATTGCGATTTTTTTACCAAAAATATGTAGAAGAATACGTATCGGCCTAAACTGAGAAAAAAAATAGTTAAAAAAAATGGGATATTTATTATAGCAAAAAGTAAAAAATATTGTGTTTTTTTCAAACGTGTCACTTTTCTTTTGTTTATAGCACAAAAAATAAGAACCGCAGAGGTGATCAAATACCACCAAAACAAATCTCTATTTGTGGGGAAAAAAACCATAACATTTTCATTTGGGTACAGTGTTGCATGACCGCGCAATTGTCATTCAAAATGCGACAGCGCTGAAAACTAAAAATTGGCCTGGGCAGGAAGGGGGTGAAAATGCCTTATATTGATGTGGTTAATAAAGGAATTGTCAAAAACTGTGTGTGTTTTCATTTAATTTTGCAACTTTTTTTGGGTGAATGAGTAGGGGTACAATGTACCCCGTACTCATTCACATAGGGGGGCAAGATCTGGGGGCCCTCTTGTTAAAGGGGGCTTCCAGACTCCGATAAGCCCCCTGCCCGCAGACCCCCACATCCACAGCTCAGGGTTGTGGGGAAGAGACCCTTGTCCTGCTTGCACTATGTAGTGAACAGAAACCGTAAGTGGTCGGAAGTAGGGATGAGCTTCGTGTTCGAGTCGAACATACGTTCGGCTCGAACATTGGCTGTTCGATCATTCGACGAAGATCGAACGATTTGGGCCGTTTGCGCCAAATTCGAGTGACGCGAACGGCCCACAATGCACTACGCCATCGCAGTGTCATCCAGGCACTGTGATTGGCCAAGCATGCACTGTGACCCCGCATGCTTGGCCAATCACAGCGCTGGCAGCGAGGAGAGCAATGATTGGCCACAGGCAGGATGCCTGTGGCCAATTATTGCTGAGGGGGTTTAGTACACGCCCCACACTATAAAAGGCCGCCAGCGCGGCGGCCTTGTTTAGTGTGTTCTGGAGCAGGGAAAGAGAAGCATAGGCAGGGACAGTGTCATTTTTTTCCTTTACTAATCCTGGATTCCTTGTGTTTAGGGACAGAGAAGGATAGGTAGGGAGAGTGTCAGTGTGTCATTCTGTGCTAAACCTTGTTTGTAGGGACAGAGAAGGACAGTGAGGGAAAGTGTCAGTATGCTATTCTGTGCTAATCCTTGTTTGTAGGGACAGAGAAGGACACTCGGGGAAACTATCAGTGTGCTATTCTCTGCTAAATCTTGTTTGTAGGGACAGAGAAGGACAGTGAGGGAAACTATCAGTGTGCTATTCTGTGCTAAACCAATCTTGCTGAACCATATTTGAAATCCTTGAGTTTAGGGACAGAGAAGGACACTCGGGGAAACTATCAGTGTGCTATTCTGTGCTAAATCTTGTTTGTAGGGACAGAGAAGGACAGTGAGGGAAAGTGTCAGTGTGCTATTCTGTCCTAAACCAATCTTGCTGAACCATATTTGAAATCCTTGAGTTTAGGGACAGAGAAGGACACTCAGGGAAACTGTCAGTGTGCTATTCTGTTCTAAACCAATCTTGCTGAACCATATTTGAAATCCTTGAGTTTAAGGACAGAGAAGGACACTCGTGGAAACTATCAGTGTGCTATTCTGTGCTAAATCTTGTTTGTAGGGACAGAGAAGGACAGTGAGGGAAACTATCAGTGTGCTATTCTGTGCTAAACCAATCTTGCTGAACCATATTTGAAATCCTTGAGTTTAGGGACAGAGAAGGACACTCAGGGAAACTGTCAGTGTGCTATTCTGTTCTAAACCAATCTTGCTGAACCATATTTGAAATCCTTGAGTTTAGGGACAGAGAAGGACACTCGTGGAAACTATCAGTGTGCTATTCTGTGCTAAATCTTGTTTGTAGGGACAGAGAAGGACAGTGAGGGAAAGTGTCAGTGTGCTATTCTGTGCTAAACCAATCTTGCCAAACCATATTTGAAATCCTTGAGTTTAGGGACAGAGAAGGACACTCGGGGAAACTATCAGTGTGCTATTCTGTGCTAAATCTTGTTTGTAGGGACAGAGAAGGACAGTGAGGGAAAGTGTCAGTGTGCTATTCTGTCCTAAACCAATCTTGCTGAACCATATTTGAAATCCTTGAGTTTAGGGACAGAGAAGGACACTCGGGGAAACTGTCAGTGTGCTATTCTGTTCTAAACCAATCTTGCTGAACCATATTTGAAATCCTTGAGTTTAGGGACAGAGAAGGACACTCGTGGAAACTATCAGTGTGCTATTCTGTGCTAAATCTTGTTTGTAGGGACAGAGAAGGACAGTGAGGGAAACTATCAGTGTGCTATTCTGTGCTAAACCAATGTTGCTGAACCATATTTGAAATCCTTGAGTTTAGGGACAGAGAAGGACACTCGGGGAAACTATCAGTGTGCTATTCTGTGCTAAATCTTGTTTGTAGGGACAGAGAAGGACAGTGAGGGAAAGTGTCAGTGTGCTATTCTGTCCTAAACCAATCTTGCTGAACCATATTTGAAATCCTTGAGTTTAGGGACAGAGAAGGACACTCAGGGAAACTGTCAGTGTGCTATTCTGTTCTAAACCAATCTTGCTGAACCATATTTGAAATCCTTGAGTTTAGGGACAGAGAAGGACACTCGGGGAAACTATCAGTGTGCTATTCTGTGCTAAATCTTGTTTGTAGGGACAGAGAAGGACAGTGAGGGAAACTATCAGTGTGCTATTCTGTGCTAAACCAATCTTGCTGAACCATATTTGAAATCCTTGAGTTTAGGGACAGAGAAGGACACTCGGGGAAACTGTCAGTGTGCTATTCTGTTCTAAACCAATCTTGCTGAACCATATTTGAAATCCTTGAGTTTAGGGACAGAGAAGGACACTCGGGGAAACTATCAGTGTGCTATTCTGTGCTAAATCTTGTTTGTAGGGACAGAGAAGGACAGTGAGGGAAACTATCAGTGTGCTATTCTGTGCTAAACCAATCTTGCTGAACCATATTTGAAATCCTTGAGTTTAGGGACAGAGAAGGACACTCGGGGAAACTATCAGTGTGCTATTCTGTGCTAAATCTTGTTTGTAGGGACAGAGAAGGACAGTGGGGGAAAGTGTCAGTGTGCTATTCTGTCCTAAACCAATCTTGCTGAACCATATTTGAAATCCTTGAGTTTAGGGACAGAGAAGGACACTCGGGGAAACTATCAGTGTGCTATTCTGTGCTAAATCTTGTTTGTAGGGACAGAGAAGGACAGTGGGGGAAAGTGTCAGTGTGCTATTCTGTCCTAAACCAATCTTGCTGAACCATATTTGAAATCCTTGAGTTTAGGGACAGAGAAGGACACTCGGGGAAACTGTCAGTGTGCTATTCTGTTCTAAACCAATCTTGCTGAACCATATTTGAAATCCTTGAGTTTAGGGACAGAGAAGGACACTTGGGGAAACTATCAGTGTGCTATTCTGTGCTAAATCTTGTTTGTAGGGACAGAGAAGGACAGTGAGGGAAACTATCAGTGTGCTATTCTGTGCTAAACCAATCTTGCTGAACCATATTTGAAATCCTTGAGTTTAGGGACAGAGAAGGACACTCGGGGAAACCATCAGTGTGCTATTCTGTGCTAAATCTTGTTTGTAGGGACAGAGAAGGACAGTGGGGGAAAGTGTCAGTGTGCTATTCTGTCCTAAACCAATCTTGCTGAACCATATTTGAAATCCTTGAGTTTAGGGACAGAGAAGGACACTCAGGGAAACTGTCAGTGTGCTATTCTGTTCTAAACCAATCTTGCTGAACCATATTTGAAATCCTTGAGTTTAGGGACAGAGAAGGACACTCGGGGAAACTATCAGTGTGCTATTCTGTGCTAAATCTTGTTTGTAGGGACAGAGAAGGACAGTGAGGGAAACTATCAGTGTGCTATTCTGTGCTAAACCAATCTTTCTGAACCATATTTGAAATCCTTGAGTTTAGGGACAGAGAAGGACACTCGGGGAAACTGTCAGTGTGCTATTCTGTGCTAAACCAATCTTGCTGAACCATATTTGAAATCCTTGAGTTTAGGGACAGAGAAGGACACTCGGGGAAACTATCAGTGTGCTATTCTGTGCTAAATCTTGTTTGTAGGGACAGAGAAGGACAGTGAGGGAAACTATCAGTGTGCTATTCTGTGCTAAACCAATCTTGCTGAACCATATTTGAAATCCTTGAGTTTAGGGACAGAGAAGGACACTCGGGGAAACTGTCAGTGTGCTATTCTGTTCTAAACCAATCTTGCTGAACGATATTTGAAATCCTTGAGTTTAGGGACAGAGAAGGACACTCGGGGAAACTATCAGTGTGCTATTCTGTGCTAAACCTTGTTTGTAGGGACAGAGAAGGACAGTGAGGGAAACTGTCAGCGTGCTATTCTGTGCTAAACCAATCTTGCTGAAGCATATTGCAAATCCTTGTGTTTAGGGACAGAGAAGGATAGGCAGGGGACAGTATCAGTGTCTTTGTTGCTAAGCCTCCTGCACAGTATACACCTGAAGGTAGCCCTTATTGCTGTTTTTCCCATCTCCCTGCAGGCCATCCATTAAAATGTCTGGAAGGCAAACAAGGAGAGGCAGACAGTCAGGAGGCAAAAAAAGAGGGCAAGCAGGCTCTGTGTCTGGGGGCAACAGTGCTGGTCGTGGACGCGGTGCATTGTCATCAGCACATGGCCATGGGACACGCTTGTCCTATGTTGAGCCACATCATGCCGAAGACTTGGTAGAGTGGATGACCAAGCCCACCTCATCCTCCTCATCCTCTCTCACCCAGGCTCAGGGTACTGGCAAAGCAGCTGCCAAAGCGTCCTCTTCTCTCATCATTAGTCACTTCTTCCCTAGACCCACCATGTCCTCCTCCTGAGGAGTCCCCCGAACTGTTTGAGCACAGTGTTGGGTACATGCTCCAGGAGGATGCCCAGCGTTTCGAAGGATCTGATGATGATACCCAGCTAGAGGAAGGCAGTAGCGTGAGAGCAGAGAGAGGGGATGCTCAAGAAGGACACCAATCTGGCAGTCATGCTCCAGCAGCTGCAGCATACTGCCAGATTGGCTCCAGTGATGAGGAGGGAGGGGATGATGAGGTCACTGACTCCACGTGGGTGCCTAATAGGAGAGAGGAGGAGGAGGAGGATGAGGAGGAGGCACATCTCCAACGAGGCAGGATGCCCTTGGGTGGCCAGCGTATGGGCAGCACACCGACGGAATCACACCACAGAGCTCCGCCTGTGCAGGGCGCTGCCTCTGCCCGTCATTCAAAAAGTTCTTTGGTGTGGGCCTTTTTTGAGGCGAGTGCATCAGATCGCACAGCTGCTGTTTGCAACATATGTCTCAAGCGTATATCGCGTGGCCAAAACATCAGCCGCTTGGGCACCACATGCTTGATCAGACATATGTTGACCTGCCATGCAGCTCGTTGGCAAGCCTACCTTAAAGACCCACACCAAAGAACAAAGCGGACCTCTCCTTGCACCGCATCAGCTGGGATCTCCAACCCCACTATACCTTCAGTCCTCTCTGAAACCTGCACTGAGAGGAATGAAGGTGTAGAATTAGGTGTGTCACAGCCAAGTACTTGCGGCCACTCTGCTAGCAGTACACCGACGTCCGATTCTAGCAGGCAAATTTCCCTGCCCCAGCTGCTGGACCGTCGAAAGAAGTTCACTCCCAGCCATCCACATGCCCAGCGGTTGAATACTAGCTTGGCTAAATTGCTAGCGCTTCAACTGCTGCCTTTTCATTTGGTAGACTCGGCCCCCTTCCGTGAGTTTGTGCAATGTGCGGTTCCTCAGTGGCAGGTTCCCAAACGCCACTTTTTCTCACGGAAGGCGATTCCGGCTCTCTACAGGCATGTGGAAGGCAATGTCTTGGCCTCGCTGGACAGGGCGGTCAGCGGTAAGGTGCATATTACCGCTGACTCATGGTCCAGCAGGCATGGACAGGGACGTTACCTTTCTTTCACGGCCCATTGGGTCACTCTTTTGGCAGCTGGGAAGGATGCAGGACAAGGTGCAGTAGTGTTGGAGGTTGTTCCACCGCCACGCCTCCAAAATGCTACTACTGGTTGTGACACACCTCTCTCCTCCACTCCCTCCTCTTCTTCTTCCTCCATGGCCTCTTCCTGTGGTTTGTCCTCGGAACCAGCGGTGCTCCGTAGGCGTTCAAGGGGCTACGCAAGTACGCAGGCAAAAAGATGCCATGCCGTGCTTGCGCTGGTGTGTTTGGGGGACAGGAGCCACACTGGGGCAGAGGTCCTGTCTGCTCTGCAGGGGCAGGCCGAGAGGTGGTTGACGCCACACCAGCTTAAGCCAGGAATGGTGGTTTGCGACAATGGCACCAACCTCCTCTCCGCCCTCCGACAGGGACAACTGACCCATGTGCCCTGTATGGCTCACGTCCTTAACCTGGTGGTGCAGCGGTTCTTGGGCAGGTACCCGGGCTTACAGGATGTCCTGAGGCAGGCCAGGAAAGTCTGTGTGCATTTCCGCAGATCTTATAATGCCAGTGCTCGCCTGGCTGAGCTGCAAAAGGAGTTGAACCTGCCCAAGAACCGCCTTATATGTGACATGCCCACCAGGTGGAACTCAACGTTGGCCATGCTTCAGCAGCTGCACACGCAGCAGAGGGCCATCAATGAGTACCTGTGCGACTACGGCACCAGGACAGGGTCAGGGGAGCTCGGTTTTTTTCACCTCGCCAGTGGGGCATGATCAGGGATGCATGCACTGTCCTAGCACCATTTGAGGAGGCCACGAGGATGGTGAGCAGTGACAGTGCATGCATCAGTGACACTGTACCTCTTGTCCACCTGTTGGAGCACACGCTGCGTGGAATAATGGACAGGGCACTTGAGGCAGAACAGAGGCAGGAAGAGGAGGACTTCCTTGCCTCTCAAGGCCCCCTTTACCCAGACAGTGTTCCTTCTGTCCCACCCATCGCACAGGAAGAGGAGGAGGAGGAGGAGGAGGAGGAGGAGGATTGTGTCAGCATGGAGGTGGAGGCTGGCACTCAGCATCATCAGCAGCAGTCCCAAGAAACCAGTAGACTTGTACGTGGCTGGGAGGAGGTGGCTGCGGATCATGTCGTCGTTAGTGACCCAGAGTACTCCGGACTGAATGCCTCAGCTAACCTACGCTGCATGGCCTCCCTGATCCTGCAAAGTCTGCGGAAGGATCCTCGTATTCTTCAGATCAAGGAGAGGGACCATTACTGGCTGGCCACTCTCCTTGATCCACGGTACAAGGGTAAGGTTGCGGACCTTATGTTACCGTCGCAGAGGGAGCAGAGGATGAGACAACTCCGGGAGGCCTTGCAGAAAGGTCTGTGCAACGCGTTCCCAGAGACTGGGAGGTTACAAACTCCTGGTCCTGGACAACGAGTTGCTGAGGCTTCGGGCAGTCAAAGAAGGAGCGGTGGGGAAGGGGGCCGTCTGACCGATGCGTTCAGACAATTCTTTAGTCCGCAGCCCCAAAGTATGATCGGTTCCAGCAACCATCGCCAGCGTCTGATATACATGGTGCAGGAATACCTAGGGGCAAGGGCAGACTTGGACACCTTCCCCACCGAAAATCCTCTGGCTTACTGGGTCTTGAGGATGGATCACTGGCCAGAGCTTGCACAGTATGCAATTGAGCTACTGGCCTGTCCTGCATCCAGCGTTCTTTCAGAACTAGTGATGAGCCGAACACCCCCGGGTTCGGTTCGCACCAGAACCCGCGAACGGACCGAAAGTTCGAACGAACATTAGAACCCTATTAAATACAATGGATGCGAACGTTCGAATTCTAAAGTGCTAATTATAAAAACTATTATGCATGTTATTGTCCTAAAAAGGGTTTGGGAACCCGGGTTCTGCACCAGGGGACATGTATCAATGCAAAAATAAGTTTTAAAAACGGTCGTTTTCCGGGAGCAGTCATTTTAATGATGCATAAAGTGAAAAAAAAAAAGTCAAATATTCCTTTAAATATCGTACCTGGGGGGTGTCTAAAGTATGCCTGTGAAGTGCCACGTGTTTCCCGTGTTTAGAACTGTCCCTGCACAAAATGACACTTCTAAAGGAAAAAAAAGCCATTTAAAACTGCTTGCGGCTTTAATGTAATGTCTGGTCCCGGTAATATGGATGAAAATCTTTAAGAAAAATGGCATAGCTACCCCATGACCCCCCCCCTACCCCAGCCCATTACCAGCCCCTTTGGGTCTTGTATGGATATTAAGGGGAACCCCGCACATAAAATAAAAAAGGCCCTATATACTCTGAACAGCCGTATACAGGCGGTGCATACAAGACAGGGACTGTAGGTTTGTTCTTATGTAGAATCTGTTTGTAATTTTGAACAGGTACATTGTTGAAGTGTAGCTCCAGACCAAAAATCTATTTTTAAACTTTTTGGAAAACATAGGTAAGGGTTATCACCCCTGTAACATTTGTTTTGCTGTCTGTGCCCCTGTTCAGAACATTTCACCTCACTTTCCGTCCTAATGACAACTGTGTTTGAAATGTGGTGTTTTTCTTGAAACAAGGATTGCTGATAAAGCATCAGTACAGAGGAGACACCTTTCTCCCATATTTATTCTTACAGGAGAGAATTTTCCTTCCTAGTGGTAGATTTCCTCTCACTTCCTGTTGTCTTCTTGCGTTTGCAAGTAGGAGTCGTTTGTAAGTTGGATGTTTGAAAGTAGGGACCTGCCGTATATACTCTGCAGAAATAGGCCCCTTAGTTGTTGGTGTTGGCACAACACTGTAAGCACTCACAGTTACTCTTGGTTGGTGCTGGAACGCCCTGCTGTCAACTATTATATCAGGAATTTTAATTACATATAATTGTTGAACAGTGGTAGTAAAAATTGGGCCTTTGATGGTGGTGCTGGTGCCACAACACTGTAAGCCCTGACAGTTACTCTTGGTGGGTGCAGCAATGGGCCCTGCTGTGAATTATTAGATCAAGAATTGTAATTACATGCCCCTGTTGAACAGGGGCTGAAAAATTGGGCCTTAGGCACTGGTGGCACAACACTGCAACCCTTCACAGATACTGTACTTGGAGCACAGCAATGAGCCCTGTTGCAAAGTATTGCTTCAAAAATTGTAATGACACGCCCCTGTTAAACAGGGGCTGAAAAATTGGGCCTTAGGCACTGGTGGCACAACACTGCAACTCCTCACAGATACTGTACTTGGAGCACAGCAATGAGCCCTGTTGCAAAGTATTGCTTCAAAAATTGTAATTACACGCCCCTGTTAAACAGGGGCTGAAAAATTGGGCGTTAGGCACTGGTGGCGGCACCCATAAACAAAAATGATCTTCCAAGCTATCATCATCAATCGTATCATTGAGGACTCGGAGGAGGAGGATAGCCAGTCAACATAACAGCACAGGCACTCAGCATCAGCATCAGTCTTGAAGGGATGTGACATTTTAAAATCAATTAGTCTGTTATATCAGCATCAGGTGTGTGGTAGCTGGTGGTGATCCAAGACTGGTTCATCTTGATGAAAGTCAGTCGATCAACCGAGTCGGTGGACAGGCGCACCCTGTGATCCGTGACAAATCCTCCAGCAGCACTGAATGTGCGTTCCGAAAGAACGCTGGATGCAGGACAGGCCAGTAGCTCAATTGCATACTGTGCAAGCTCTGGCCAGTGATCCATCCTCAAGACCCAGTAAGCCAGAGGATTTTCGGTGGGGAAGGTGTCCAAGTCTGACCTTGCCCCTAGATATTCCTGCACCATGTTTATCAGACGCTGGCGATGGTTGCTGGAACCGATCATACTTTGGGGCTGCGGACTAAAGAATTGTCTGAACGCATCGGTCAGACGGCCACCTTCCCCACCGCTCCTTCTTTGACTGGCCGAAGCCTCAGCAACTCGTTGTCCAGGACCAGGAGTTTGCAACCTCCCAGTCTCTGGGAACGCGTTGCACAGACCTTTCTGCAAGGCCTCCCGGAGTTGTCTCATCCTCTGCTCCCTCTGCGACGGTAACATAAGGTCCGCAACCTTACCCTTGTACCGTGGATCAAGGAGAGTGGCCAGCCAGTAATGGTCCCTCTCCTTGATCCGAAGAATACGAGGATCCTTCCGCAGACTTTGCAGGATCAGGGAGGCCATGCAGCGTAGGTTTGCTGAGGCATTCGCTCCGGAGTCCTCTGGGTCACTAAGGACGACATGATCCGCAGCCACCTCCTCCCAGCCACGTACAAGTCCACTGGTTTCTTGGGACTGTAAATCATCCCTAAAAGACTGCTGCTGATGATGCTGAGTGCCAGCCTCCACCTCCATGCTGACACAATCCTCCTCCTCCTCCTCCTCCTCCTCCTCCTCTTCCTGTGCGATGGGTGGGACAGAAGGAACACTGTCTGGGTAAAGGGGGCCTTGAGAGGCAAGGAAGTCCTCCTCTTCCTGCCTCTGTTCTGCCTCAAGTGCCCTGTCCATTATTCCACGCAGCGTGTGCTCCAACAGGTGGACAAGAGGTACAGTGTCACTGATGCATGCACTGTCACTGCTCACCATCCTCGTGGCCTCCTCAAATGGTGCCAGGACAGTGCATGCATCCCTGATCATGCCCCACTGGCGTGGAGAAAAAAAACCAAGCTCCCCTGACCCTGTCCTGGTGCCGTAGTCGCACAGGTACTCATTGATGGCCCTCTGCTGCGTGTGCAGCCGCTGCAGCATGGCCAACGTTGAGTTCCACCTGGTGGGCATGTCACATATAAGGCGGTTCTTGGGCAGGTTCAACTCCTTTTGCAGCTCAGCCAGGCGAGCACTGGCATTATAAGATCTGCGGAAATGCACACAGACTTTCCTGGCCTGCCTCAGGACATCCTGTAAGCCCGGGTACCTGCCCAAGAAGCGCTGCACCACCAGGTTAAGGACGTGAGCCACACAGGGCACATGGGTCAGTTGTCCCTGTCGGAGGGCGGAGAGGAGGTTGGTGCCATTGTCGCAAACCACCATTCCTGGCTTAAGCTGGCGTGGCGTCAACCACCTCTCGGCCTGGCCCTGCAGAGCAGACAGGACCTCTGCCCCAGTGTGGCTTCTGTCCCCCAAACACACCAGCGCAAGCATGGCATGGCATCTTTTTGCCTGCGTACTTGCGTAGCCCCGTGAACGGCTACGGAGCACCGCTGGTTCATAGGACAAACCACAGGAAGAGGCCATGGAGGAAGAAGAAGAGGAGGGGGTGGAGGAGAGAGGTGTGTCACAACCAGTAGTAGCATTTTGGAGGCGTGGCGGTGGGACAACCTCCAACACTACTGCACCTTGTCCTGAATCCTTCCCAGCTGCCAAAAGAGTGACCCAATGGGCCGTGAAAGAAAGGTAACGTCCCTGTCCATGCCTGCTGGACCATGAGTCAGCGGTAATATGCACCTTACCGCTGACCGCCCTGTCCAGCGAGGCCAAGACATTGCCTTCCACATGCCGGTAGAGAGCCGGAATAGCCTTCCGTGAGAAAAAGTGGCGTTTGGGAACCTGCCACTGAGGAACCGCACATTGCACAAACTCACGGAAGGGGGCCGAGTCTACCAACTGAAAAGGCAGCAGTTGAAGCGCTAGCAATTTAGCCAAGCTAGCATTCAACCGCTGGGCATGTGGATGGCTGGGAGTGAACTTCTTTCGACGGTCCAGCAGCTGGGGCAGGGAAATTTGCCTGCTAGAATCGGACGTCGGTGTACTGCTAGCAGAGTGGGCGCAAGTACTTGGCTGTGACACACCTAATTCTACACCTTCATTCCTCTCAGTGCATGTTTCAGAGAGGACTGAAGTTATAGTGGGGTTGGAGATCCCAGCTGATGCGGTGCAAGGAGAGGTCCGCTTTGTTCTTTGGTGTGGGTCTTTGAGGTAGGCTTGCCAACGAGCTGCATGGCAGGTCAACATATGTCTGGTCAGGCATGTGGTACCCAAGCGGCTGATGTTTTGGCCACGCGATATACGCTTGAGACATATGTTGCAAACAGCAGCTGTGCGATCTGATGCACTAGCCTCAAAAAAGGCCCACACCAAAGAACTTTTTGAATGACGGGCAGAGGCAGCGCCCTGCACAGGCGGAGCTCTGCGGTGTGATTCCGTCGGTGTACTGCCCTTACGCTGGCCACCAAAGGGCATCCTGCCTCGTTGGAGATGTGCCTCCTCCTCATCCTCCTCCTCCTCCTCTCTCCTATTAGGCACCCACGTGGAGTCATTGACCTCATCATCCCCTCCCTCCTCATCACTGGAGCCAATCTGGCAGTATGCTGCAGCTGCTGGAACATGACTGCCAGATTGGTGTCCTTCTTGAGCATCCCCTCTGTCTGCTCTCACGCTACTGCCTTCCTCTAGCTGGGTTTCATCATCAGACCCTTCGAAACGCTGGGCATCCTCCTGGAGCATGTACCCAACACTGTGCTGAAACAGTTCGGGGGACTCCTCAGGAGGAGGACATGGTGGGTCTAGGGAAGGAGTGACTGATGATTTGTCTGACATTGACAAGGGGAAGACGACGCTTTGGCAGCTGCTTTTCCAGTACCCTGAGCCTGGGTGAGAGAGGATGAGGAGGAGGAGGAGGGCTTGGTCATCCACTCTACCAAGTCTTCGGCATGATGTGGCTCAACATGTCCAGCTGCCGAAAAGAAGGACAAGCGTGTCCCATGGCCATGTGCTGATGACAATGCACCGCGTCCACGACCAGCACTGTTGCCCCCAGACACAGAGCCTGCTTGCCCTCTTTTATTGCCTCCTGAATGTCTGCCTCTCCTTGTTTGCCTTCCAGACATTCTAATAGATGGCCTGCAGGGAGATGGGAAAAAAGCAATAAGGGCTACCTTGAGGTGTCCTTCTCTGTCCCTTGAAACAAGGACTTTCACAGTGAAAGAAACTGACACTGTCCCTACCTAGAGTTTTCTGTCCCTAGAATAAATGTTTTTTTTAATCACAATATAGCACAAGGACAATTCACTCAATGTCTCTCCAGGTCCCTGGAAACAAGGACTTGCAGAGTGAAAGAAACTGACACTGTCCCTACCTAGAGTTTTCTGTCCCTAGAATAAATGTTTTTTTTAAGCACAATATAGCACAAGGACAATTAACTCACTGTCCTTACAGGTCCCTGGAAACAAGGACTTGCAGAGTGAAAAAAAAAAAACACTCTCCCTACCTACAGTTTTCTGTCCCTAGAAAAAATGTTTTTTTTAATCACAATATAGCACAAGGAAAATTAACTCACTGTCCTTACAGGTCCCTGGAAACAAGGACTTGCAGAGTGAAAGAAACTGACACTGTCCCTACCTAGAGTTTTCTGTCCCTAGAATAAATGTTTTTTTTAAGCACAATATAGCACAAGGACAATTAACTCACTGTCCTTACAGGTCCCTGGAAACAAGGACTTGCAGAGTGAAAGAAAAAAAACACTCTCCCTACCTACAGTTTTCTGTCCCTAGAAAAAATGTTTTTTTTAAGCACAATATAGCACAAGTAAAATTAACTCACTGTCCTTACAGGTCCCTGGAAACAAGGACTTGCAGAGTGAAAGAAAAAAAACACTCTCCCTACCTACAGTTTTCTGTCCCTAGAAAAAATGTTTTTTTTAATCACAATATAGCACAAGGAAAATTAACTCACTGTCCTTACAGGTCCCTGGAAACAAGGACTTGCAGAGTGAAAGAAACTGACACTGTCCCTACCTAGAGTTTTCTGTCCCTAGAATAAATGTTTTTTTTTAATCACAATATAGCACAAGGACAATTAACTCACTGTCCTTACAGGTCCCTGGAAACAAGGACTTGCAGAGTGAAAGAAACTGACACTGTCCCTACCTAGAGTTTTCTGTCCCTAGAATAAATGTTTTTTTTAAGCACAATATAGCACAAGGACAATTAACTCACTGTCCTTACAGGTCCCTGGAAACAAGGACTTGCAGAGTGAAAGAAAAAAAACACTCTCCCTACCTACAGTTTTCTGTCCCTAGAAAAAATGTTTTTTTTAAGCACAATATAGCACAAGTAAAATTAACTCACTGTCCTTACAGGTCCCTGGAAACAAGGACTTGCAGAGTGAAAGAAAAAAAACACTCTCCCTACCTACAGTTTTCTGTCCCTAGAAAAAATGTTTTTTTTAATCACAATATAGCACAAGGACAATTAACTCACTGTCCTTACAGGTCCCTGGAAACAAGGACTTGCAGAGTGAAAGAAACTGACACTGTCCCTACCTAGAGTTTTCTGTCCCTAGAATAAATGTTTTTTTTAAGCACAATATAGCACAAGGACAATTAACTCACTGTCCTTACAGGTCCCTGGAAACAAGGACTTGCAGAGTGAAAGAAAAAAAACACTCTCCCTACCTACAGTTTTCTGTCCCTAGAAAAAATGTTTTTTTTAAGCACAATATAGCACAAGTAAAATTAACTCACTGTCCTTACAGGTCCCTGGAAACAAGGACTTGCAGAGTGAAAGAAAAAAAACACTCTCCCTACCTACAGTTTTCTGTCCCTAGAAAAAATGTTTTTTTTAATCACAATATAGCACAAGGAAAATTAACTCACTGTCCTTACAGGTCCCTGGAAACAAGGACTTGCAGAGTGAAAGAAACTGACACTGTCCCTACCTAGAGTTTTCTGTCCCTAGAATAAATGTTTTTTTTTAATCACAATATAGCACAAGGACAATTAACTCACTGTCCTTACAGGTCCCTGGAAACAAGGACTTGCAGAGTGAAAGAAACTGACACTGTCCCTACCTAGAGTTTTCTGTCCCTAGAATAAATGTTTTTTTTAAGCACAATATAGCACAAGGACAATTAACTCACTGTCCTTACAGGTCCCTGGAAACAAGGACTTGCAGAGTGAAAGAAAAAAAACACTCTCCCTACCTACAGTTTTCTGTCCCTAGAAAAAATGTTTTTTTTAAGCACAATATAGCACAAGGAAAATTAACTCACTGTCCTTACAGGTCCCTGGAAACAAGGACTTGCAGAGTGAAAGAAACTGACACTGTCCCTACCTAGAGTTTTCTGTCCCTAGAATAAATGTTTTTTTTAATCACAATATAGCACAAGGACAATTAACTCACTGTCCTTACAGGTCCCTGGAAACAAGGACTTGCAGAGTGAAAGAAACTGACACTGTCCCTACCTAGAGTTTTCTGTCCCTAGAATAAATGTTTTTTTTAAGCACAATATAGCACAAGGACAATTAACTCACTGTCCTTACTGGTCCCTGGAAACAAGGACTTGCAGAGTGAAAGAAAAAAAACACTCTCCCTACCTACAGTTTTCTGTCCCTAGAAAAAATGTTTTTTTTAAGCACAATATAGCACAAGTAAAATTAACTCACTGTCCTTACAGGTCCCTGGAAACAAGGACTTGCAGAGTGAAAGAAAAAAAACACTCTCCCTACCTACAGTTTTCTGTCCCTAGAAAAAATGTTTTTTTTAATCACAATATAGCACAAGGAAAATTAACTCACTGTCCTTACAGGTCCCTGGAAACAAGGACTTGCAGAGTGAAAGAAACTGACACTGTCCCTACCTAGAGTTTTCTGTCCCTAGAATAAATGTTTTTTTTAATCACAATATAGCACAAGGAAAATTAACTCACTGTCCTTACAGGTCCCTGGAAACAAGGACTTGCAGAGTGAAAGAAACTGACACTGTCCCTACCTAGAGTTTTCTGTCCCTAGAATAAATGTTTTTTTTAATCACAATATAGCACAAGGAAAATTAACTCACTGTCCTTACAGGTCCCTGGAAACAAGGACTTGCAGAGTGAAAGAAACTGACACTGTCCCTACCTAGAGTTTTCTGTCCCTAGAATAAATGTTTTTTTTAATCACAATATAGCACAAGGACAATTAACTCACTGTCCTTACAGGTCCCTGGAAACAAGGACTTGCAGAGTGAAAGAAACTGACACTGTCCCTACCTAGAGTTTTCTGTCCCTAGAATAAATGTTTTTTTTAAGCACAATATAGCACAAGGACAATTAACTCACTGTCCTTACAGGTCCCTGGAAACAAGGACTTGCAGAGTGAAAGAAAAAAAACACTCTCCCTACCTACAGTTTTCTGTCCCTAGAAAAAATGTTTTTTTTAATCACAATATAGCACAAGGAAAATTAACTCACTGTCCTTACAGGTCCCTGGAAACAAGGACTTGCAGAGTGAAAGAAACTGACACTGTCCCTACCTAGAGTTTTCTGTCCCTAGAATAAATGTTTTTTTTAATCACAATATAGCACAAGGACAATTAACTCACTGTCCTTACAGGTCCCTGGAAACAAGGACTTGCAGAGTGAAAGAAACTGACACTGTCCCTACCTAGAGTTTTCTGTCCCTAGAATAAATGTTTTTTTTAAGCACAATATAGCACAAGGACAATTAACTCACTGTCCTTACAGGTCCCTGGAAACAAGGACTTGCAGAGTGAAAGAAAAAAAACACTCTCCCTACCTACAGTTTTCTGTCCCTAGAAAAAATGTTTTTTTTAATCACAATATAGCACAAGGAAAATTAACTCACTGTCCTTACAGGTCCCTGGAAACAAGGACTTGCAGAGTGAAAGAAACTGACACTGTCCCTACCTAGAGTTTTCTGTCCCTAGAATAAATGTTTTTTTTAATCACAATATAGCACAAGGACAATTAACTCACTGTCCTTACAGGTCCCTGGAAACAAGGACTTGCAGAGTGAAAGAAACTGACACTGTCCCTACCTAGAGTTTTCTGTCCCTAGAATAAATGTTTTTTTTAAGCACAATATAGCACAAGGACAATTAACTCACTGTCCTTACAGGTCCCTGGAAACAAGGACTTGCAGAGTGAAAGAAACTGACACTGTCCCTACCTAGAGTTTTCTGTCCCTAGAATAAATGTTTTTTTTAAGCACACTATAGCAGAAGCACAAAACACACTGACACTCTCCCTACCTATCCTTCTCTTTCCCTAAACTAAAGGAATCCAGGTTAAGCAAGAAAGAAATAACAGTCACTGTCCCTGCCTATGCTACTCTATCCCTGCTCCGGAACACACTACACTGGGCCGCCGTGCTGGCGGCCTTTTATAGTGTGGGGCGTGTACTAAACACCCTCAGCAATAATTGGCCACAGGCATCCTGCCTGTGGCCAATCATTGCTCTCCTCGCTGCCGGCGCTGTGATTGGCCAAGCATGCGGGGTCACAGTGCATGCTTGGCCAATCACAGCGCCTGGATGACACTGCGATGGCGTAGTGCATTGTGGGCCGTTCGCGTCACTCGAATTTGGCGCGAACGGCCCAAATCGTTCGATCTTCGTCGAACGATCGAACAGCCAATGTTCGAGTCGAACGTATGTTCGACTCGAACACGAAGCTCATCCCTATTCAGAACACACATTCAGTGCTGCTGGAGGATTTGTCACGGATCACAGGGTGCGCCTGTCCACCGACTCGGTTGATCGACTGACTTTCATTAAGATGAACCAGTCTTGGATCACCACCAGCTACCACACACCTGATGCTGATATAACAGACTAATTGATTTTAAAATGTCACATCCCTTCAAGACTGATGCTGATGCTGAGTGCCTGTGCTGTTATGTTGACTGGCTATCCTCCTCCTCAATGATCCGATTAATGATGATAGCTTGGAAGATCATTTTGGTTTATGGGTGCCGCCACCAGTGGCTAAGGCCCAATTTTTCAGCCCCTGTTTAACAGGGGCGTGTAATTACAATTTTTGATGCAATACTTTGCAACAGGCCTCATTGCTGTGCTCCAAGTACAGTATCTGTGAGGGGTTGCAGTGTTGTGCCACCAGTGCCTAAGGCCCAATTTTTCAGCCCCTGTTCAACAGGGGCATGCAATTATAATTATTGATCTAATAATTCACAGCAGGGCCCATTGCTGCGCCCACCAAGAGTAACTGTCAGGCCTTACAGTGTTGTGTCAACACCACCACCACCACCACCACCACCAAAGGCCCAATTTTTCAGCCCCTGTTCAACAGGAGCATGCAATTATAATTATTGATCTAATAATTCACAGCAGGGCCCATTGCTGCGCCCACCAAGAGTAACTGTCAGGCCTTACAGTGTTGTGGCACCAGCACCACCATCAAAGGCCCAATTTTTACTACCACTGTTCAACAATTATATGTTATTACAATTCCTGATATAATAGTTGACAGCAGGGCGTTCCAGCACCCACCAAGAGTAACTGTGAGTGCTTACAGTGTTGTGCCAACACCAACACCTAAGGGGCCAATTTCTGCAGAGTATATACGGCAGGTCCCTACTTTCAAACATCCAACTTACAAACGACTACTACTTGCAAACGGAAGAAGACAACAGGAAGTGAGAGGAAATCTACCCCTTGGAAGGAAAATTCTCTCCTGTAAGAATTAATATGGGAGAAAGGTGTCTCCTCTCTACTGATGCTTTATCACCAATCCTTGTTTCAATAAAAACACCACATTTCAAAAACAGTTGTCATTGGGACGCAAAGTGAGGTGAAATGTTCTGAACAGGGGCACAGACAGCAAAACAAATGTTACAGGGGTGATAACCCTTCCCTATGTTTTCCAAAAAGCTTAAAAATAGGTATTTGGGCTGGAGCTACACTTAAACAATGTAGCTGTTCAAAATTACAAACAGATTCTACATAAGAACAAACCTACAGTCCCTGTCTTGTATGCACCGCCTGTATACGGCTGTTCAGAGTATATAGGGCCTTTTTTATTTTGTGTGCGGGGTTCCCCTTAATATCCATACAAGACCCAAAGGGGCTGGTAATGGGCTGGGGTAGGGGGGGGGGGGTGATGGGGTAGCTATGCCATTTTTCTTAAAGATTTTCATCCATATTACCGGGACCAGACATTACATTAAAGCCGCAAGCAGTTTTAAATGGCTTTTTTTTCCTTTAGAAATGTAATTTTGTGCAGGGACAGTTCTAAACACGGGAAACACGTGGCACTTCACAGGCATACTTTAGACACCCCCCAGGTACAATATTTAAAGGAATATTTGACTTTTTTTTTTTCACTTTATGCATCATTAAAATGACTGCTCCCGAAAAACGGCCGTTTTTAAAACTTCTTTTTGCATTGATACATGTCCCCTGGTGCAGAACCCGGGTTCCCAAACTCTGTTTAGGACAATAACATGGATAATAGTCGTTATAATTAGCACTTTAGAATTCGAACGTTCGCATCCATTGTATTTAATAGGGTTCTAATGTTCGTGTGAACTTTCGGTCCGTTCGCGGGTTCTGGTGCGAACCGAACCCGGGGGTGTTCGGCTCATCACTAGTCGGAAGTAGACACTTCCTGATGACGTCATGACGACAAAGAGTACGTTGAGGCGCATCCCGTCCACATGTTTACTTCTGGTTTCTGTTCACTACGGCAGTGGAACGCTTGCCGATCTACATAGTGCGAGCGGGACGGCTGCTCCTTATCTCTACCTGGTGACAGACGCCTTTTACCTTCAGTGCCGAGGAAAGGCACTTATTAAAGTAAGCGGCCATTTTGCTCATGTTTTTAAACTATTCCTTTTACATAAAACTGTATTATGCTATGGCCCTGCTTTTTCATTTTTTCTTAATAACACTGCGGTGAAAGTACTAACAAGATTCCAGCCACATCCCCAGTGTGTGTGTAGTGCCCCTTTACTTTTCGGGGGTGTTATGTGCCTCAATTTAGGGGTTGGTCTGAGCTGGTAGTCAGGCTCGGACTGCTGTTATTGTTAGGTATTTGCACTGCCATATCAGGTCAGGGTTGAGCCATAGGTGGCATTGCTGCGCTTAAGGGTATCCTCTCTCGGCAGCGGTACAGTGGGTGTGGTCCGCCTGCTGTGCATGCCGGGAGAGGGTACATAAGGGGCAGACGCCATCTTTAGAAGGAGTTGGAGGCGTTGGAAGAAAAGTGTTGGAGTGGAGGAGCCGGACGGGTGAGCCCCCTCGGGGGGTGCGATGACTGGCCGAGGAGTTTCGGGCACCTTTGGCCTGAGGCTGTAGCGTTCCAGGTAGGCCCAGTACCTTTAACTGGGTCTACAATTCACCCATTGGAGGCCCAGTGTGCCCAGGTGAGAGTACCCGCTCTGACCGCGAGGAAGCCAGGGGAGGATCGGTCCCACTGAGGAGATGAGTGATGGAAGATCGCTGTCTCAGGAGAGGCCTGGTGACCTGTCAGAGGGAAGGATTCCTGTAGAGTCGGAAAGCTAACCTGTAGAGTGCCAATTGGCATTGTCCTGTTCTTTAAATTCTACAGAGGTTAGAGGATCTCCTGGACCCGTCCATGGAGGGGATAGGGTGACAGAACTGTTCGAGCTCCACACCGGCTGCTAGGACTGTGAGAGAGGACTATCCGGGTGAGCTAAACCCACTCTGGATTGAGTGGTGACGAAGTTACTAGTTGTGCTTGGACCTAATCCCTCACACTTATTCTTTATTTTATCCATCTGTCTCTGTCTACTACGCAGCAAATAGAAAATAAACTCTCTGTTGGAGTTCAAGTGTTTCTGGACATTGGCTTTCTTTGGGGGGAGAAATAGAGACTTGTCCCCATACTCTGGGGATGAGAACCAATGGAGGAAGGTAACTCGCTGCAGGACCCAAACTTTGTGAACACCGCTTAACCTCTTAAAACAGGAGGGTATGGGCATATAGCACGGTGTGCCTTGACTTGCAAGTGAGCCAGGCAGGAAAAAGGTCCGTGTGCTACACGTGTACCAGCAAAGATCGCAGACCCACAATCATAAAAAGCTCCACCTGACCTTCTATTTAGTTAAAGGGGTCATGGTGGTCTGGTGAGTAGGAATTTTACTCTTATCCACCGGGTGTTGTCTCATCAAGTCGTTGCCATTGGTGATGGTGTAAAGACCAAAGTTGCATCACAAAGATTTATGGACGTTTTATATATATAATTTTTGTGTTTTGATTTTCATTATCTAGACACATTGTAATTTCTACACTGGATTATTAATCACTCATTGAGAACTATGCACTTTATTTGTATATGCACTGTATTTAGAATATTGTTCTAGCACCCCCAATTATTACACACCCCAGATCTTACTGCACCCTGATTGGGCAAAGCTTTGTCCAATCAGGGTGCAGAATGCGCTGTGCAGTGCGCAGTACATTGCAGGGCATTCAGCGGGGCATGCTTGGGCCGAAACCGTTCACCCAACACTACTAGCCATTTATGAGCACCTTTGGACATATCAGAATGATTTTAGCAATATTACTATTCTCTATTTTATTGTGATTTTTAAGCTCCTATGATAGGCACAGTAAAGTGTATATGATTGCTGAGAGTGTAGCGTCTGTTTGGTTGTGTAACACACACTATAGTAAATGCATGTTGTTGTTGCTCTTGTAAAGTATCCAACTACAACATAAACAATTTCTACCCCCTTTATGTTTTACATTTAAATGAATATTTATGCATTATTTATATAAAATGCACATTAGTTTTTGAAGAAATCATTAAATAGGAATCCTGTTCCCTAACTAAGTAGAGGTACTTTTTTTTATTGACAAAGTGATTGAAAAATCTGTATGATGTCTTCCAACTGAGAAGATATCACTGTGAGTCATTTTTATTTAGCTCTAGAAAGCATCTTTCAGGATCTTTGCTAAATGCAGACTCATCTACAACTGATTGCTGCTTGGTGCTTTCCAGGCTGTTCCCCAGTATCAGTACATTCAGCACAGCACATTTACTCACTTAAAATTTAAATCAATAGAGTCTGAATAGGTAATAAAATTACTACTTTGCAAAAATGTAAACAAATTGATCTACAACTCTCAAACTCATTATCCAACACAATTTCAACTCTGTAAAAATAGATCTACAGCTTATAACCATATTGAAGTGCTGAGTGTACAGGAACAAAACACTTTTGAAAATGATAGCTTGAATAAAATTTGCTTAGGGAAAAGTTTACAAGCGAAAATAAATAAGATTATGTTTGTGTACTGTAGCTTATAGTCGGCTTTTGATTAAATGACTTCTCACTCCTCTATATTCTTTAGGTTATCTTATTACAGTTTTACTTAATATTTATTACATCAACCCACAATGTTAAGAAAAAAATCATTACACAACCTCTTGAAAGGTACAATCTGATGACTTAATTAACCCCTTCATGCTTATTGGTTATTTAAACTTTCATGTTGAGATAACATTTTCATTTTTTTTATTTTTTTTATATAGGCTTTCCAATCTACCTGATTTTTGGACTGACGCTATGATTCTTTCATCTGGTACATATTGTTTTCATAACTATATTGGATGTGGGTTTATGGAAATTCAGAAAAAAAAAATGCTCAGTTAATTTCCAAAGCATTATTCTTTTTAATTCACTGGATCTAGCTCACTGAACATCAAATCAGTCGACCAGGATGATTTCCAAAGAAAATGGCTGGCACAAAGGCTAGCATAACATAGATCATACGGTAATGTCCAGTACACTATTTATGGAAGGCATAATTTTCAGATAGTTCTGATTCTGCTGCATAGTACTTTGGAAGATATCCTAGTCCTTGTAGTTCCCTGGTTTCCATGCTTATAGAAGCCATGCTTAAAGATTTCATAAACAACTCCTGGTAAGCTCTAATTTGTATTACACAAACATATTGGTGCTCTATGGCAGTGTTTCTCAACTCCAGTTCTCAAGGCGCCCGAATAGGTCATGTTTTTTTTTTATAGGATTTCCCTTTAGATGAAACAGCTGTGGTAATTACTAAGGCAGTGAAACTGATCAAATCACCTGTGCAAAATAATGAAAAGCCTGAAAACATGACCTGTTGGGGCACCTTGAGGACTGGAGTTGAGAAACACTGCTCTATGGACACAATTATATCTTTATGTTTAAATTTCCATTTACCAAACAATGTAAACAGCAGGACAGTGACTCTCGGCTTAAAGATAGGGAAGATATCAGAGGGGTGTTTTATGTCTACTCCGAGTTTCCAGAATTAGATGTCATTCATAATAATAAACACATTTTTTTCCAAGAATTTTTGTAATATACCGTACTTTGTATATTTAATGAGAAAGGCACTGCTTACTCTTATAAAATTTAACTTACTTGTTGCTTGCAATGCGTAGGGGACAAGCACATGGTTTGCAGTCATCAGGGAATCCCTTTACGATGCCATAGAAACCCGAAGCACACCTCTCACAGTGATCACCTGTAGTGCTGTGTTTACAGGCCTGAAAATAAAAAGCTTCATCTGAATACATGCACAGATCTTATTGCTAATGTTGACAGATCAATATTTAAAGGAAAAGCTCAGAGGCTGAAGTTCCACACAAAACTTTCATAATTCTCAGCCTCTTCTGTACCTACATCATAAGAATAATAGGTTATGTTCCTATATTATACTGTACTTTGTCCTCTTTCAACAAGGAACTTGTGACTCTCTGCAATTGGTTTTCTCCCCCACCTAGTCCCCCCTTTCCCTTCTTTCTTACTCCCTCTGTTGCCTTTCTCCCTTCTGTTTTCTTCTCTCCATCCCCATTTTTTTTAAGCTGTTAAAATTGAACATACATCATTCACTCAGGTTAATGCTACAGCTGGTCGGTCCGTATGGATGCATGTGTACTGCTTGGTCCTATTGATATTTTTCCAAAGAAAGTCACCATAGCTAGCCTCTGTATTTCTGTTTGCACTGTATTCCTTAAATTGTGTCTATATGGACACTCGGGTAATCTGACTATTCCTATGCTTTACACCTATATCTGTGTTTGCACTTGCAGATTCAGCTTTAACCACTTGATGTCCAGCGTTGTACCATATTAGAAGGTTGATATCTTGGTCAGCGCTGTGGCTGCAACAATGATCAACATATCACTTTTTAGAGGCAGGGGATCCCTTCAATGTAAAAGTAAACCTAGCAGCTTAGAAGCCTCTGGACTACTTTTAAAGGCAAAGGAATGGGATTTCTAGGTACCGTAGTTTGGTGCTGTTCCAAGGGCAGATGCAATTATTTACTCAGCTTAACATCATCTTTTATATATTACCAAACAGTTGGGTATTATATTATGTTTTTGTGCACTAAAATTCATTAAATGCTTGACGACCGACTCACGCACATATACATCAGCAGAATAGCACTTACAGGCAGAATAACGTACCTGTACGCCGCCTTTAAGACGCGGCGGCATTGTGGGCGTGCTGCGAGCTCCGTGAGTCCGACCGCGGGTCCCACGGACACGATGTCCGCGGGGATACCGGCGATCGTCTCACGGAGAGGAAGAACGGTGAAATGCTGATGTAAACAAGCATTTCCCCATTCTTCCTAGTGACAGGACACTGATCACAGCTCCCTGTAACCAGGAGCGGTGATCAGTGTCGTGTCACACATAGCCCATTCCCCCACAGTTAGAACATATCCCTAGGACACACTTAACCCCTTCAGCGCCCCCTACTGGTTAACCCCTTCACTGTCAGTGTCATTTTTACAGTAATCAGTGCATTTTTATAGCACTGATAGCTGTATCAATGACAATGGTCCCAAAATGGCGTCAAAAGTGTCCGATGTGTCCGCCATAATGTCGCAGTCACGATAAAAATCGCTGATCGCCACCTTTTCCTGCGGCCTGCCAGGTTGCGTGCTTGGATAAGGGTCTGGTATGGATTTTTTTGGGGGGCCCATGTCATTTTTTTTGTTATTTGGTGCTTGGATCCCCTTAAAATCCATACCAGACTTGAAGAGTCTGGTATAGATTTTTGGGGGGAACCCCACGCCATTTTTTTTTAAATGGCACGGGGTTCCCTTAATATCCATAAAAGACCTGAAGGGCCTGATATGGAATTTGGGGGGGGGGGGCATTTTTTTTTTTTTGGTGCCATTTTTTTTAATGATTTTGATCTGTATTGCCGGGACCCAACAATTCATGAATAGCCGAGAGTAGTTTTAAATTACTTTTTTTCATTTAGAAATTACATTTTGTGCAGGGACAGTTCTAAGCACGGGAAACATGTGCTACTTTACACACATACTATGCACACCCCCCAGGTACGAAATTTCACTTTTATTGTTTCACTTTAAGCATTATTAAAATCACTGCTCCCAAAAAAACATCCGTTTTAAAACTTTTTTTGCATTGATAACATGTCCCCTGGGACAGGACACAGGTCCCCAAACACTTTTAATGACAGTAACTTGCATATTAACCTTTAAAATTAGCACTTTTGATTTCTCCCATAGACTTTTAAGGGGTGTTCCGCGGCTTTTCGAATTTGCCCCCCAAATTGTTCGCAGGATGCCTGTGGCCAATTATTGCTGAGGGTGTTTAGTACACGCCCCACACTATAAAAGGCCGCCAGCACGGCGGCCTAGTGTAGTGTGTTCCGGAGCAGGGAAAGAGAAGCATAGGCAGGGACAGTGACATTTTTTTTTTCTTGCTTAACCTGGATTCCTTTAGTTTAGGGAAAGAGAAGGATAGGTAGGGAGAGTGTCAGTGTGTTTTACTGTGCGAATCCTTGTTTCTAGGGACAGGGAAGGACAGTGAGGGAAATTCTCCTTGTGCTATAGTGTGCTAAAGCATTGATCATCAACCATCTTTAAAAAAACATTTTTTCTAGGGACAGAAAACTATAGGTAGGAAGAGTGTCAGTTTCTTTCACTGTGATAATCCTTGTTTCTAGGGACAGGGAAGGACAGTGAGGGAAATTCTCCTTGTGCTATAGTGTGCTAAAGCATTGATCATCAACCATCTTTAAAAAAACATTTTTTCTAGGGACAGAAAACTATAGGTAGGAAGAGTGTCAGTTTCTTTCACTGTGATAATCCTTGTTTCTAGGGACAGGGAAGGACAGTGAGGGAAATTCTACTTGTGCTATAGTGTGCTAAAGCATTGATCATCAATCAGCTTTAAAAAAACATTTTTTCTAGGGACAGAAAACTATAGGTAGGAAGAGTGTCAGTTTCTTTCACTGTGATAATCCTTGTTTCTAGGGACAGGGAAGGACAGTGAGGGAAATTCTCCTTGTGCTATAGTGTGCTAAAGCATTGTTCATCAACCGTCTTTAAAAAAACATTTTTTCTAGGGACAGAAAACTATAGGTAGGAAGAGTGTCAGTTTCTTTCACTGTGATAATCCTTGTTTCTAGGGACAGGGAAGGACAGTGAGGGAAATTCTACTTGTGCTATAGTGTGCTAAAGCATTGATCATCAATCAGCTTTAAAAAAAAAAAAATTCTAGGGACAGAAAACTATAGGTAGGAAGAGTGTCAGTTTCTTTCACTGTGATAATCCTTGTTTCTAGGGACAGGGAAGGACAGTGAGGGAAATTCTCCTTGTGCTATAGTGTGCTAAAGCATTGATCATCAACCGTCTTTAAAAAAACATTTTTTCTAGGGACAGAAAACTATAGGTAGGAAGAGTGTCAGTTTCTTTCACTGTGATAATCCTTGTTTCTAGGGACAGGGAAGGACAGTGAGGGAAATTCTCCTTGTGCTATAGTGTGCTAAAGCATTGATCATCAACCGTCTTTAAAAAAACATTTTTTCTAGGGACAGAAAACTATAGGTAGGAAGAGTGTCAGTTTCTTTCACTGTGATAATCCTTGTTTCTAGGGACAGGGAAGGACAGTGAGGGAAATTCTCCTTGTGCTATAGTGTGCTAAAGCATTGATCATCAACCGTCTTTAAAAAAACATTTTTTCTAGGGACAGAAAACTATAGGTAGGAAGAGTGTCAGTTTCTTTCACTGTGATAATCCTTGTTTCTAGGGACAGGGAAGGACAGTGAGGGAAATTCTCCTTGTGCTATAGTGTGCTAAAGCATTGATCATCAACCGTCTTTAAAAAAACATTTTTTCTAGGGACAGAAAACTATAGGTAGGAAGAGTGTCAGTTTCTTTCACTGTGATAATCCTTGTTTATAGGGACAGGGAAGGACAGTGAGGGAAATTCTACTTGTGCTATAGTGTGCTAAAGCATTGATCATCAATCAGCTTTAAAAAACATTTTTTCTAGGGACAGAAAACTATAGGTAGGAAGAGTGTCAGTTTCTTTCACTATGATAATCCTTGTTTCTAGGGACAGGGAAGGACAGTGAGGGAAATTCTCCTTGTGCTATAGTGTGCTAAAGCATTGATCATCAACCATCTTTAAAAAAACATTTTTTCTAGGGACAGAAAACTATAGGTAGGAAGAGTGTCAGTTTCTTTCACTGTGATAATCCTTGTTTCTAGGGACAGGGAAGGACAGTGAGGGCAATTCTCCTTGTGCTATAGTGTGCTAAAGCATTGATCATCAACCGTCTTTAAAAAAACATTTTTTCGAGGGACAGAAAACTATAGGTAGGAAGAGTGTCAGTTTCTTTCACTGTGATAATCCTTGTTTCTAGGGACAGGGAAGGACAGTGAGGGAAATTCTCCTTGTGCTATAGTGTGCTAAAGCATTGATCATCAACCATCTTTAAAAAAACATTTTTTCTAGGGACAGAAAACTATAGGTAGGAAGAGTGTCAGTTTCTTTCACTGTGATAATCCTTGTTTCTAGGGACAGGGAAGGACAGTGAGGGAAATTCTCCTTGTGCTATAGTGTGCTAAAGCATTGATCATCAACCGTCTTTAAAAAAACATTTTTTCTAGGGACAGAAAACTATAGGTAGGAAGAGTGTCAGTTTCTTTCACTGTGATAATCCTTGTTTCTAGGGACAGGGAAGGACAGTGAGGGAAATTCTCCTTGTGCTATAGTGTGCTAAAGCATTGATCATCAACCGTCTTTAAAAAAACATTTTTTCTAGGGACAGAAAACTATAGGTTGGAAGAGTGTCAGTTTCTTTCACTGTGATAATCCTTGTTTCTAGGGACAGGGAAGGACAGTGAGGGAAATTCTCCTTGTGCTATAGTGTGCTAATGCATTGATCATCAACCATCTTTAAAAAAACATTTTTTCTAGGGACAGAAAACTATAGGTAGTGTGACAGCAGGAAGGTAAAGTCACCTGGTTGCATCCAGGGGGGTAGGTATATTTCTCCCAGATTCAGGCTTTATGCCGACTTATACAACTAGGGAGAGAGTTGATGAAGCCCAGCCGAGGCTAGTGGGCTCATGGATGATTCATACCTCTAGGGAGAGTGCTGGGCGTCGTGCAGGCAGGGAGTTGATGAGACCAGCTGAAGCTTGTCAGCTCGTTTAAGGCCTCTATAAAAACTCCCAGCTTCATTAGGTGTTTGCTCATGCCTGGAACCAGACCTGTGTGGACTGTCTAGGGAGAGTGAACCCCTGTGCGGTGAGACAAAGCCTGTGTGGCTATTTGTTTGGACATTTACTAAACCAGGGACTTAGGGACTAGGACAGCACCAGGCTGATCCCAGTTGTTAGTTAGGAAACCTGCATGTTTAGTCAGAGGTCAAGCTGACCAGGATTTATTTTGTTTATGTTTCTTTTTGCTTTGCTGTGTTTTTGTCACTGTAAATAGAGAAATAAACCGCACCTTTTGATCTTGAAAACCACAACCTCCGTCTGCTGGGCCTGTTTTTGTGTGGGGAGCCCATCCAGGGGGTCACACACACCCGCTACCGAGTTAACCCCCTCACAGTTGGTGGAGAACCAGTGGCAGTTTTTTTTTAAGCCAGCATGGAGGAGATACTGAAACAGCTGGCTCTAGCAAATGCCAATCAACAGCAGACAAATGCAGGTTTGCAAAAGAGCTTCGCAGCCCAGCAACGAGCCCAGCAGCAATCTGAGGCCCGCTTCATAGACCTGTTGCAGAAGCAAGAGCAGAGACTACAACAACAGATGGAAGCAGTAATGCAGCAACGTCCGCAGACCAGTGAGGAAAGCCGTCCCACTAATACCGCGTCCTTTGGGGTGAGTCGTTTATTGACAAAAATGACTGGAGAGGATGATCCAGAGGCATTTTTGACCACATTTGAAAGGACTGCTGAAAGAGAAAAGTGGCCTGAGGAGCAGTGGGCTGGACTGGTGGCTCCTCTGTTAACTGGTGAATCGCAGAAAGCTTACTATGACCTAGAGCCTGACCAAGCAAAAGACTATGGGATGCTAAAAGCTGAAATATTGGCAAGGCTGGGTGTCACCCTGGCTGTCCGGGCTCAGCGTGTGCATAACTGGACTTTCCAGCTTGGAAAACCCCCCAGGTCTCAAATGTATGATCTCATTCACCTGAGCAGGAAGTGGCTACAGCCAGAGACTTTGTCCGCACCGGAGATTGTGGAACGTGTTGTGATGGATCGTTTCTTGAGAGCTCTTCCTACCGCCATTCAAAAGTGGGTAAGCCATGGAGACCCAGAAACGGCCGGTAAACTTGTGGATCGTGTAGAGAGATACTTGGCTGCAGAGAACCTGACGGCCTCTTCCAGAGACTCTCGGACTTTCCACCCTAAGACCAGACCATCCCCAGGGGCGGATAAGATGATTCCAAGGGGTGAGGGTGGAGAGAGTGAGAGGGTGGGAGCTCTGCCCAGGGTTTGGCGAGAACAGCCTGGGAAGTCGGGGGCTCAAGAGGCAGCCAAAAGGATTGTTTGCTACCGCTGCCGGCAAACGGGACATATTGCAGCAAATTGCCCGGTTGTGGAGGAACCCATGCAATGTGACTTTCTGACGGACAGACGTCAGTCGCTGTGTGCGACAGTCGCATGCACTGCCATTCGGGGAACTGAGAAACATTTATGCAAAATGTGTATTAATGGTAGAAATGTTGTGGTATTACTGGATTCAGGTAGCCTTGTGACCCTGATAAAGGCTGAATTAGTTAAAACAGAGGTCTCTGGGAATAGCAAGGTAGCTGTTATTTGTGTGCATGGGGACACCCGAGAGTATCCAGTGACTACAGTGTGTTTCAAGACCCCCAAAGGTACCCTCTCTCATCCAGTGGGGTTAGTATCTCAATTACCGCATGATGCCATTGTGGGAAGGGATTTTCCGAAGTTCTGGGAACTGTGGGATGATCCTGAGCCCCCCACTGGTGCCCCTATGTACCAGGAAGGTGATAGCCAGAACTCCTCTGAGAGTGGTGAGGACTCTCCAGAATTTCCCTTGTCAGTATTGGCAGGCGAGACTCAAGAAACTGGAGAGGAGCCCACCTCCTCAGACGAAAACCTACCGTCTGTGGAGTTTTCTGATCTTGAGGTCCACAGGGAAAATTTTGCCACAGAACAGTTAAAAGACCCCGCCCTAATAAAGGCACGGGAAAACGTAGTGGAAATAGATGGCGAGTTAGTGAACCCAGATAATACCTGCACTTACCCATACTTCAGCGTAGAGAAGGACCTACTGTATCGGGTGGCAAAAAGGGCAGAAGAAACCGTTGAGCAGCTTGTGGTGCCCAAACCTTACAGGAAGTTGGTGTTGGAGTTGGCCCATGGGCACATTCTTGGAGGTCATCTGGGGACAGAGAAAACCCGAGAGAGGGTATTACAGAGATTCTATTGGCCTGGGGTGATGAAGGACATAGAAAATTATTGTTCCTCCTGCCCTGTGTGTCAGAGGTCGGCCCCGATGCCACATTTCCGTAGCCCGCTGGTCCCTCTACCCATCATTGAGGTCCCGTTTGAGAGGATCGCAATGGATTTGGTAGGTCCTATAATCAAGTCCGCTAGGGGGCACCAGTACATATTAGTTATAATGGACTATGCCACCCGTTATCCAGAAGCGATCCCTCTCCGAAATACCTCGGCCAAAACCATAGCCAAAGAGCTATCTCTTGTTTTTAGCCGGGTGGGTATTTGTAAAGAACTGCTTACGGACCAAGGTACACCCTTTATGTCCCGGGTTATGAAAGAGCTGTGTAAATTGTTCAAAGTGACGCAATTGCGTATGTCTGTGTATCACCCCCAAACCGATGGGCTGGTTGAAAGATTCAACAAAACCCTAAAACAAATGTTGAAGAAAGTGGTGGATAGAGATGGAAAGGATTGGGACTGTCTACTTCCTTATTTGATGTTTGCTATTAGGGAGGTGCCCCAATCCTCTACGGGATTCTCCCCCTTTGAGTTACTGTATGGGAGACACCCAAGAGGGCTGTTGGATATTGCCAAGGAAACTTGGGAAAGTGAGAGTTCTCCCCACAGGAGTGTGATTGAGCATGTCGCCCTGATGCAAGATCGAATTGCACAGGTAATGCCCATCGTGAAGGAACATTTGGCCCAAGCGCAGTTGGCACAGCAGAGAGTGTACAACCGTGGAGCCAAGACCCGTACCTTTTCCCCGGGGGATAGGATATTGGTACTTGTCCCTACGGTTGAAAGTAAATTCCTTGCCAAATGGCAAGGCCCCTACGAGATAATGGAAAAAGTGAGCGAAGTGAATTACAAGGTCAGACAACCAGGAAGGCGAAAGCCCGAACAGATCTATCACGTTAATCTGTTGAAAGCCTGGAGGGATAGAGAGTCCCTAGTCGCAGAAACTTGGTCACCAGCTCAAACTGGTTGCGTGATTCCGGAGGTTGGAATAGCAGCCACCTTGTCACAACCCCAACAACAGGAGGTTAAGGAGTTTGTGCTTCGCAACAAGGAGGTGTTCTCTGAGCTGCCGGGACAAACATCTGGGGTAGAGCATGATATTATTACCCCGCCCGGTGAAAGGGTGAAGTTAAAACCCTATCGGATCCCAGAGGCCCGACGGGAGGCAATACGGGAGGAAGTACAGAAAATGCTGAACTTAGGGGTGATAGAGGAGTCCCAAAGTGATTGGTCTAGTCCCATTGTGTTGGTGCCTAAACCGGATGGGAGCTGGCGATTTTGTAACGATTTTCGTCAGTTGAACAAAGTTACAAAATTTGACACCTACCCCATGCCACGTATAGATGAGTTGATCGACCGGCTGGGAACAGCCCGATACATGACGACTCTTGACCTCACAAAAGGGTATTGGCAAATTCCCCTGGCCAAGTCGGCCAAAGAGAAAAACGCATTTGTAACCCCAGGCGGGGCGTTCCAATATAAGAGAATGCCGTTCGGGTTACAGAATGCGCCGGCCACATTCCAGCGGAAAATGGACCAGATACTGAGGCCCCATCGGAAGTATGCTGCGGCTTACCTGGATGACGTAATTGTCCATAGCACAGATTGGGCCTCACATCTGCCAAAAGTGCAAGCAGTCCTAGACTCTATCCGGGAAACGGGGTTTACGGCTAACCCCAAGAAGTGTACCATTGGGCAGGAGGAGGCCAAATATCTTGGGTACACCATTGGCAGGGGAGTAATAAAACCCCAACTCAACAAAGTCGAGGCCATCCAGAGTTGGCCACGTCCCAACAGCAAGAAGCAGGTACGAGCCTTTCTGGGAATCGCGGGTTATTATCGGCGCTTCATTCCCCACTTTGCTTCTAAGGCTGTGCCCCTAACCAACCTGACGAAAGGGAAAGGGTCGGTCATGATTAAATGGACCCCCGAGGCTGAGGCAGCATTCCAATTCTTGAAACAAGCCTTATGTAGCCAGCCAGTGTTGTACTCACCCGACTTCTCTAAAGACTTTGTCGTACAAAGTGATGCGTCAGATGTGGGGTTAGGAGCAGTATTGTCCCAGGTCTGGAACGGGGAAGAGCACCCAGTCATTTACCTCAGCAGGAAGTTGAAGTCCCATGAGGTAAATTACGCCACGGTTGAAAAGGAGTGTTTAGCGGTGAAGTGGGCTCTAGATTCCCTTCGGTACTATCTGCTAGGTAGGCACTTTGACATGGTTACGGATCACGCTCCGTTAAAGTGGATGGCTCAAAACAAGGAGACAAATAGAAGAGTAAATAGGTGGTTCCTGGCCCTACAGGAATTCAACTTCACAGTAAAGCATCGCCCTGGCGTTCAAATGGGGAATGTGGATGCTTTGTCTCGAGTACATGAATGCCTGATTGCTGGTGTTCCAACCCCAAGGTTAAAACAAGAGGGGGGGGTATGTGACAGCAGGAAGGTAAAGTCACCTGGTTGCATCCAGGGGGGTAGGTATATTTCTCCCAGATTCAGGCTTTATGCCGACTTATACAACTAGGGAGAGAGTTGATGAAGCCCAGCCGAGGCTAGTGGGCTCATGGATGATTCATACCTCTAGGGAGAGTGCTGGGCGTCGTGCAGGCAGGGAGTTGATGAGACCAGCTGAAGCTTGTCAGCTCGTTTAAGGCCTCTATAAAAACTCCCAGCTTCATTAGGTGTTTGCTCATGCCTGGAACCAGACCTGTGTGGACTGTCTAGGGAGAGTGAACCCCTGTGCGGTGAGACAAAGCCTGTGTGGCTATTTGTTTGGACATTTACTAAACCAGGGACTTAGGGACTAGGACAGCACCAGGCTGATCCCAGTTGTTAGTTAGGAAACCTGCATGTTTAGTCAGAGGTCAAGCTGACCAGGATTTATTTTGTTTATGTTTCTTTTTGCTTTGCTGTGTTTTTGTCACTGTAAATAGAGAAATAAACCGCACCTTTTGATCTTGAAAACCACAACCTCCGTCTGCTGGGCCTGTTTTTGTGTGGGGAGCCCATCCAGGGGGTCACACACACCCGCTACCGAGTTAACCCCCTCACAGTAGGAAGAGTGTCAGTTTCTTTCACTGTGATAATCCTTGTTTCTAGGGACAGGGAAGGACAGTGAGGGAAATTCTCCTTGTGCTATAGTGTGCTAAAGCATTGATCATCAACCGTCTTTAAAAAAACATTTTTTCTAGGGACAGAAAACTATAGGTAGGAAGAGTGTCAGTTTCTTTCACTGTGATAATCCTTGTTTCTAGGTACAGGGAAGGACAGTGAGGGAAATTCTCCTTGTGCTATAGTGTGCTAAAGCATTGATCATCAACCGTCTTTAAAAAAACATTTTTTCTAGGGACAGAAAACTATAGGTTGGAAGAGTGTCAGTTTCTTTCACTGTAATAATCCTTGTTTCTAGGGACAGGGAAGGACAGTGAGGGAAATTCTCCTTGTGCTACAGTGTGCTAAAGCATTGATCATCAACCATCTTTAAAAAAACATTTTTTCTAGGGACAGAAAACTATAGGTAGGAAGAGTGTCAGTTTCTTTCACTGTGATAATCCTTGTTTCTAGGGACAGGGAAGGACAGTGAGGGAAATTCTCCTTGTGCTATAGTGTGCTAAAGCATTGATCATCAACCGTCTTTAAAAAAACATTTTTTCTAGGGACAGAAAACTATAGGTAGGAAGAGTGTCAGTTTCTTTCACTGTGATAATCCTTGTTTCTAGGGACAGGGAAGGACAGTGAGGGAAATTCTACTTGTGCTATAGTGTGCTAAAGCATTGATCATCAATCAGCTTTAAAAAAACATTTTTTCTAGGGACAGAAAACTATAGGTAGGAAGAGTGTCAGTTTCTTTCACTGTGATAATCCTTGTTTCTAGGGACAGGGAAGGACAGTGAGGGAAATTCTCCTTGTGCTATAGTGTGCTAAAGCATTGATCAACAACCGTCTTTAAAAAAACATTTTTTCTAGGGACAGAAAACTATAGGTAGGAAGAGTGTCAGTTTCTTTCACTGTGATAATCCTTGTTTCTAGGGACAGGGAAGGACAGTGAGGGAAATTCTACTTGTGCTATAGTGTGCTAAAGCATTGATCATCCACCATCTTTAAAAAAACATTTTTTCTAGGGACAGAAAACTATAGGTAGGAAGAGTGTCAGTTTCTTTCACTGTGATAATCCTTGTTTCTAGGGACAGGGAAGGACAGTGAGGGAAATTCTCCTTGTGCTATAGTGTGCTAAAGCATTGATCATCAACTGTCTTTAAAAAAACATTTTTTCTAGGGACAGAAAACTATAGGTAGGAAGAGTGTCAGTTTCTTTCACTGTGATAATCCTTGTTTCTAGGGACAGGGAAGGACAGTGAGGGAAATTCTCCTTGTGCTATAGTGTGCTAAAGCATTGATCATCAACCGTCTTTAAAAAAACATTTTTTCTAGGGACAGAAAACTATAGGTTGGAAGAGTGTCAGTTTCTTTCACTGTGATAATCCTTGTTTCTAGGGACAGGGAAGGACAGTGAGGAAAATTCTCCTTGTGCTATAGTGTGCTAAAGCATTGATCATCAACCGTCTTTAAAAAAACATTTTTTCTAGGGACAGAAAACTATAGGTAGGAAGAGTGTCAGTTTCTTTCACTGTGATAATCCTTGTTTCTAGGGACAGGGAAGGACAGTGAGGGAAATTCTCCTTGTGCTATAGTGTGCTAAAGCATTGATCATCAACCATCTTTAAAAAAACATTTTTTCTAGGGACAGAAAACTATAGGTTGGAAGAGTGTCAGTTTCTTTCACTGTGATAATCCTTGTTTCTAGGGACAGGGAAGGACAGTGAGGGAAATTCTCCTTGTGCTATAGTGTGCTAAAGCATTGATCATCAACCATCTTTAAAAAAACATTTTTTCTAGGGACAGAAAACTATAGGTAGGAAGAGTGTCAGTTTCTTTCACTGTGATAATCCTTGTTTCTAGGGACAGGGAAGGACAGTGAGGGAAATTCTCCTTGTGCTATAGTGTGCTAAAGCATTGATCATCAACCATCTTTAAAAAAACATTTTTTCTAGGGACAGAAAACTATAGGTAGGAAGAGTGTCAGTTTCTTTCACTGTGATAATCCTTGTTTCTAGGGACAGGGAAGGACAGTGAGGGAAATTCTCCTTGTGCTATAGTGTGCTAAAGCATTGATCATCAACCGTCTTTAAAAAAACATTTTTTCTAGGGACAGAAAACTATAGGTAGGAAGAGTGTCAGTTTCTTTCACTGTGATAATCCTTGTTTCTAGGGACAGGGAAGGACAGTGAGGGAAATTCTCCTTGTGCTATAGTGTGCTAAAGCATTGATCATCAACCGTCTTTAAAAAAACATTTTTTCTAGGGACAGAAAACTATAGGTAGGAAGAGTGTCAGTTTCTTTCACTGTGATAATCCTTGTTTCTAGGGACAGGGAAGGACAGTGAGGGAAATTCTCCTTGTGCTATACTGTGCTAAAGCATTCCTCATCAACCATCTTTGAAATCCTTGTTTTTTGGACAGTCAGGGAAATTGTCGTTGTGCTATTCTGTGCGAAAGCAATCATCCTCAACCATATTTAGAAATCCTTAAGTAAAGGGACAGAGAAGGACACCTGAAGGTAGCCCTTATTGCTTTTTTCCCATCTCCCTGCAGGCCATCTATTAGAATGTCTGGAAGGCAAACAAGGAGAGGCAGACAGTCAGGAGGCAATAAAAGAGGGCAAGCAGGCTCTGTGTCTGGGGGCAACAGTGCTGGTCGTGGACGCGGTGCATTGTCATCAGCACATGGCCATGGGACACGCTTGTCCTTCTTTTCGGCAGCTGGACATGTTGAGCCACATCATGCCGAAGACTTGGTAGAGTGGATGACCAAGCCCTCCTCCTCCTCCTCATCCTCTCTCACCCAGGCTCAGGGTACTGGCAAAGCAGCTGCCAAAGCGTCCTCTTCCCTGGTATCAATGTCAGACTCATCATCAGTCACTCCTTCCCTAGACCCACCATGTCCTCCTCCTGAGGAGTCCCCCGAACTGTTTGAGCACAGTGTTGGGTACATGCTCCAGGAGGATGCCCAGCGTTTCGAAGGGTCTGATGATGAAACCCAGCTACAGGAAGGCAGTAGCGTGAGAGCAGACAGAGGGGATGCTCAAGAAGGACACCAATCTGGCAGTCATGTTCCAGCAGCTGCAGCATACTGCCAGATTGGCTCCAGTGATGAGGAGGGAGGGGATGATGAGGTCACTGACTCCACGTGGGTGCCTAATAGGAGAGAGGAGGAGGAGGAGGATGAGGAGGAGGCACATCTCCAACGAGGCAGGATGCCCTTTGGTGGCCAGCGTAAGGGCAGTACACCGACGGAATCACACCGCAGAGCTCCGCCTGTGCAGGGCGCTGCCTCTGCCCGTCATTCAAAAAGTTCTTTGGTGTGGGCCTTTTTTGAGGCTAGTGCATCAGATCGCACAGCTGCTGTTTGCAACATATGTCTCAAGCGTATATCGCGTGGCCAAAACATCAGCCGCTTGGGTACCACATGCCTGACCAGACATATGTTGACCTGCCATGCAGCTCGTTGGCAAGCCTACCTCAAAGACCCACACCAAAGAACAAAGCGGACCTCTCCTTGCACCGCATCAGCTGGGATTTCCAACCCCACTATAACTTCAGTCCTGTCTGAAACATGCACTGAGAGGAATGAAGGTGTAGAATTAGGTGTGTCACAGCCAAGTAGTTGTGGCCACTCTGCTAGCAGTACACCGACGTCCGATTCTAGCAGGCAAATTTCCCTGCCCCAGCTGCTGGACCGTCGAAAGAAGTTCACTCCCAGCCATCCACATGCCCAGCGGTTGAATGCTAGCTTGGCTAAATTGCTAGCGCTTCAACTGCTGCCTTTTCAGTTGGTAGACTCGGCCCCCTTCCGTGAGTTTGTGCAATGTGCGGTTCCTCAGTGGCAGGTTCCCAAACGCCACTTTTTCTCACGGAAGGCTATTCCGGCTCTCTACCGGCATGTGGAAGGCAATGTCTTGGCCTCGCTGGACAGGGCGGTCAGCGGTAAGGTGCATATTACCGCTGACTCATGGTCCAGCAGGCATGGACAGGGACGTTACCTTTCTTTCACGGCCCATTGGGTCACTCTTTTGGCAGCTGGGAAGGATGCAGGACAAGGTGCAGTAGTGTTGGAGGTTGTTCCACCGCCACGCCTCCAAAATGCTACTACTGGTTGTGACACACCTCTCTCCTCCACCCCCTCCTCTTCTTCTTCCTCCATGGCCTCTTCCTGTGGTTTGCCCTCTGAACCAGCGGTGCTCCGTAGCCGTTCAAGGGGCTACGCAAGTACGCAGGCAAAAAGATGCCATGCCGTGCTTGCGCTGGTGTGTTTGGGGGACAGAAGCCACACTGGGGCAGAGGTCCTGTCTGCTCTGCAGGGCCAGGCCGAGAGGTGGTTGACGCCACGCCAGCTTAAGCCAGGAATGGTGGTTTGCGGCAATGGCACCAACCTCCTCTCCGCCCTCCGACAGGGACAACTGACCCATGTGCCCTGTGTGGCTCACGTCCTTAACCTGGTGGTGCAGCAGTTCTTGGGCAGGTACCCGGGCTTACAGGATGTCCTGAGGCAGGCCAGGAAAGTCTGTGTGCATTTCCGCAGATCTTATAATGCCAGTGCTCGCCTGGCTGAGCTGCAAAAGGAGTTGAACCTGCCCAAGAACCGCCTTATATGTGACATGCCCACCAGGTGGAACTCAACGTTGGCCATGCTGCAGCGGCTGCAGATGCAGCAGAGGGCCATCAATGAGTACCTGTGCGACTACGGCACCAGGACAGGGTCAGGGGAGCTTGGTTTTTTTTCTCCACGCCAGTGGGGCATGATCAGGGATGCATGCACTGTCCTGGCACCATTTGAGGAGGCCACGAGGATGGTGAGCAGTGACAGTGCATGCATCAGTGACACTGTACCTCTTGTCCACCTGTTGGAGCACACGCTGCGTGGAATAATGGACAGGGCACTTGAGGCAGAACAGAGGCAGGAAGAGGAGGACTTCCTTGCCTCTCAAGGCCCCCTTTACCCAGACAGTGTTCCTTCTGTCCCACCCATCGCACAGGAAGAGGAGGAGGAGGAGGAGGACGATTGTGTCAGCATGGAGGTGGAGGCTGGCACTCAGCATCATCAGCAGCAGTCTTTTAGGGATGATTTACAGTCCCAAGAAACCAGTGGACTTGTACGTGGCTGGGAGGAGGTGGCTGCGGATCATGTCGTCCTTAGTGACCCAGAGGACTCCGGACCGAATGCCTCAGCAAACCTACGCTGCATGGCCTCCCTGATCCTGCAAAGTCTGCGGAAGGATCCTCGTATTCTTCAGATCAAGGAGAGGGACCATTACTGGCTGGCCACTCTCCTTGATCCACGGTACAAGGGTAAGGTTGCGGACCTTATGTTACCGTCGCAGAGGGAGCAGAGGATGAGACAACTCCGGGAGGCCTTGCAGAAAGGTCTGTGCAACGCGTTCCCAGAGACTGGGAGGTTACAAACTCCTGGTCCTGGACAACGAGTTGCTGAGGCTTCGGCCAGTCAAAGAAGGAGCGGTGGGGAAGGTGGCCGTCTGACCGATGCGTTCAGACAATTCTTTAGTCCGCAGCCCCAAAGTATGATCGGTTCCAGCAACCATCGCCAGCGTCTGATAAACATGGTGCAGGAATATCTAGGGGCAAGGTCAGACTTGGACACCTTCCCCACCGAAAATCCTCTGGCTTACTGGGTCTTGAGGATGGATCACTGGCCAGAGCTTGCACAGTATGCAATTGAGCTACTGGCCTGTCCTGCATCCAGCGTTCTTTCGGAACGCACATTCAGTGCTGCTGGAGGATTTGTCACGGATCACAGGGTGCGCCTGTCCACCGACTCGGTTGATCGACTGACTTTCATCAAGATGAACCAGTCTTGGATCACCACCAGCTACCACACACCTGATGCTGATATAACAGACTAATTGATTTTAACATGTCACATCCCTTCAAGACTGATGCTGATGCTGAGTGCCTGTGCTGTTATGTTGACTGGCTATCCTCCTCCTCCGAGTCCTCAATGATACGATTGATGATGATAGCTTGGAAGATCATTTTTGTTTATGGGTGCCGCCACCAGTGGCTAAGGCCCAATTTTTCAGCCCCTGTTTTACAGGGGCTTGTAATTACAATTTTTTTAGCAATAATTTGCCATACTGCTCATTGCTGTGCTCCAAGTACAGTATCTGTGAGGGGTTGGAGTGTTGTGCCACCAGTGCCTAAGGCCCAATTTTTCAGCCCCTGTTCAACAGGGGCATGTAATTACAATTCTTGATCTAATAATTCACAGCAGGGCCCATTGCTGCACCCACCAAGAGTAACTCTGAGGGCTTACAGTGTTGTGGCAACGCCACCACCACCACCACCACGAAAGGCCCAATTTTTCAGCCCCTGTTCAAAAGGGGCATGTAATTACAATTCTTGATCTAATAATTCACAGCAGGGCCCATTCCTGCACCCACCAAGAGTAACTCTGAGGGCTTACAGTGTTGTGGCAACACCACCACCACCACCACCACCACGAAAGGTCCAATTTTTCAGCCCCTGTTCAACAGGGGCATGCAATTACAATTCTTGATCTAATAATTCACAGCAGGGCCCATTGCTGCACCCACCAAGAGTAACTGTCAGGGCTTACAGTGTTGTGGCACCAGCACCACCATCAAAGGCCCAATTTTTACTACCACTGTTCAACAATTATATGTAATTAAAATTCCTGATATAATAGTTGACAGCAGGGCGTTCCAGCACCAACCAAGAGTAACTGTGAGTGCTTACAGTGTTGTGCCAACACCAACAACTAAGGGGCCTATTTCTGCAGAGTATATACAGCAGGTCCCTACTTTCAAACATCCAACTTACAAACGACTCCTACTTGCAAACGCAAGAAGACAACAGGAAGTGAGAGGAAATCTACCCCTTGGAAGGAAAATTCTCTCCTGTAAGAATTAATATGGGAGAAAGGTGTCTCCTCTGTACTGATGCTTTATCAGCAATCCTTGTTTCAAGAAAAACACCACATTTCAAAAACAGTTGTCATTGGGACGGAAAGTGAGGTGAAATGTTCTGAACAGGGGCACAGACAGCAAAACAAATGTTACAGGGGTGATAACCCTTACCTATGTTTTCCAAAAAGTTTAAAAATTGATTTTTGGGCTGGAGCTACACTTAAACAATGTACCTGTTCAAAATTACAAACAGATTCTACATAAAAACAAACCTACAGTCCCTGTCTTGTATGCACCGCCTGTATACGGCTGTTCAGAGTATATAGGGCCTTTTTTATTTTATGTGCGGGGTTCCCCTTAATATCCATACAAGACCCAAAGGGGCTGGTAATGGGCTGGGGTAGGGGGGGGGGGGTCATGGGGTAGCTATGCCATTTTTCTTAAAGATTTTCATCCATATTACCGGGACCAGACATTACATTAAAGCCGCAAGCAGTTTTAAATGGCTTTTTTTTCCTTTAGAAGTGTCATTTTGTGCAGGGACAGTTCTAAACACGGGAAACACGTGGCACTTCACAGGCATACTTTAGACACCCCCCAGGTACAATATTTAAAGGAATATTTGACTTTTTTTTTTTTCACTTTATGCATCATTAAAATGACTGCTCCCGAAAAACGACCATTTTTAAAACTTCTTTTTGCATTGATACATGTCCCCTGGTGCAGAACCCGGGTTCCCAAACCCTTTTTAGGACAATAACATGCATAATAGTCGTTATAATTAGCACTTTAGAATTCGAACGTTCGCATCCATTGTATTTAATAGGGTTCTAATGTTCGTACGAACTTTCGGTCTGTTCGCGGGTTCTGGTGCGAACCGAACCCGGGGGTGTTCGGCTCATCACTATTTGTTAGACAATCAGTGTGCTATGGTCCCTCTGAGGCTCCCTCACTGGTACTCTATCCTTAGATTACCTGTTCTCCCCAAGTAACTTCATAGCCATAGTGTTTCATACTAGTGCTAGTGTAAAACATTTCTGCATTACTTTTCCTGCTCCCAATTCTGGACATGGCTCCTATTTCTGTACTAGTTCATCACCATTCCTGTATCCAAGAGAGAGCTGGGACTATTTTAACCTGGGAAGCAAACCTCCCAAAAGTCCCCCCCCCCAAATACATACCAGACCTTAAAGGGGTTGTAAAGTCTCCAGGTTTTTCACCTTAATGCATTCTAGGCTTATCTAAATAAAATATATTTTTTCTATTACATTACCTGGTCTGCCTATAAAATCCAGAGGGGTATTACTGTGCCTTGAGCACTAGGTTTTCTCTTTTTGGTTGTCCTGCTGTCTGTGTCAATGGACGCAGTAGCAGGACTCGTGAGCGTGCCTGCACCGGGGTGCCCCCGTGGAAAGCGTGTTATCCGTGGGGGCATGGGAGTTCACCGGTCCAAGGCAATTACCTCTTCAGGAATCAGCTGTCTCCACAATCAAGTTGGGTGCCAGCTCTGTTTGCAACAGAGACATAGAAACAAAAATAGCCGCACTCCAAATACTCTCCTTTATTTATAGTAAAAATCAAAGAATCATATGTACTGTAGATACAGACCAACTGCACAGCTCTGTGGGGGCACCTGATGAAGAGGAGGAGCCAGAAGCGCCACCAGGGCACCCCGGAAGAGGAGTATTGGGACTGCTCTGTGCAAAACCCTTGCTCAGATCACGTAAGTATGACATGTTTGTTAGAAAGATTTCAAAAATAACAATTACAATCACTTTAAGGTTGTTTGGTGCCCAGGCACTCCTGTACATACAGCCTCATAGCTGTATATCTACAGTGCAGTCTGGGTTCTAAAGCACGGTGTTTCTGACAGCTAGTTTTAGGGGATTAGGGTGAGATTTGGTGATGTCCCTACTGTGTTGCTTACTTTTCTCCTTGCTAAAAGCTCTGACTCCAAAAATATAATTACTGGAGTACTTATTTCTTAGTTTGTTATTCTGGTGCATCTTAATACTGTAACTTGCCAGACTGATTGTTATTGGTCATGTCAATGGGTCTATATAAATATTATTACAATATCTATTTATTTTGTTTCTTATACTCCAAAACCTTTATTCTCCCTGTCACCTAAGCCATGGAGGGATCTGTAGTTTTACGGTACCTAAACTAATAGTTGACCATGCTCTTTAACAAGGGCATTTACTAGTTTACTAGAGATACTGTATAATAAAGTAATGGAATGCATTTTAATTAAAGTGTACATTTTGTGCATTTTAATCGTTTTAATTAGATTTTTCTTCTCCTAGTAGGCAGTGGTAAACCCTATAATATGGACTATTCAGAGGCAGGGGTTATGACTGAAAGTAAGAAATGTGTTGTAAATCATACCTGACAAACAGAAGTGTTTGAGTCGCACATATTACTGTGCCCATTGCATTGGCAAGGTACACATGTTCCAAGAGTTGGTCCAGTTCTCTGTGCTGTTAAATCAGGAGCCATTCTGAAGAATCCAGGCAAGCATGCCTACAGAAGATATAGTACAGATTGAGCAAATTGTTCTCTATTCTCAGTTATAGTGATTGAAACAATTGGCAGTGCCACAGTGTTATTTTTGCTAAACAAATGGGTGGTCTCATATGTATGTGTATATATATATATATATATATATATATATATATATACACACACACAGTATATATATATATATATATATATATATATATATATATATATATATTGTGAGGGGGCTAGCTCGGCAGCGGGTATGTGTGACCCCCGGGATGGGCTCCCCACCCAAAACAGGCCCAGCAGACGGAGGTTGTGGTTTTCAAAATCAAAAAGGTGCGGTTTATTTTCTATTTACAGTGACAAAAACACAGCAAGGCAAAAAAAACATAAACAAAATAAATCCTGGTCAACTTGACCTCTGACTAAACTTACAGGTTTCCTAACTAACGACTGGGATCAGCCTAGTGCTGTCCTAGTCCCTGGTTTTAAATGTCCAAGCAAAATATAGCCACACAGGCTTTCTCTCACCGCACAGGGGTTCACTCTCCCTAGACAGTCCACACAGGTCTGCTTCCAGGCATGAGCTAACATCTAATGAATCTGGGAGTTTTTTATAGAGGCCTAAATGAGCTGACAAGCTTCAGCTGGCCTCATCAACTCCCTGTCTGCACGACGCCCAGCCCTCTCCCTAGAGGTATGAGTCATCAATGAGCCCACTAGTCTCAGCTGGGCTTATACAACTCTCCACCTAGCTGTATAAGTCAGCGTAAAGCCTGAATCTGGGCGAAATATATCTACCCCCCTGGATGCAACCAGGTGACTTTACCTTCCTGCTGTCACATACCCCCCCCTCTTGTTTTAACCTCGGGGTTGGAACACCAGCAATCAGGCATTCATGTACTCGAGACAAAGCATCCACATTCCCCATTTGAACGCCAGGGCGATGCTTTACTGTGAAGTTGAATTCCTGGAGGGCCAGGAACCACCTATTCACTCTTCTATTTGTTTCCTTGTTTTGAGCCATCCACTTTAACGGAGCGTGATCCGTAACCATGTCAAAGTGCCTACCTAGCAGGTAGTACCGAAGGGAATCTAGAGCCCACTTCACCGCTAAACACTCCTTTTCAACGGTGGCGTAATTTACCTCATGGGACTTCAACTTCCTGCTGAGGTAAATGACTGGGTGCTCTTCCCCGTTCCAGACCTGGGACAATACTGCTCCTAACCCCACATCTGACGCATCACTTTGTACGACAAAGTCTCTAGAGAAGTCGGGTGAGTACAACACTGGCTGGCTACATAAGGCTTGTTTCAAGAATTGGAATGCTGCCTCAGCCTCGGGGGTCCATTTAATCATGACCGACCCTTTCCCCTTCGTCAGGTTGGTTAGGGGCACAGCCTTAGAAGCAAAGTGGGGAATGAATCGCCGATAATACCCAGCGATTCCCAGAAAGGCTCGTACCTGCTTCTTGCTGTTGGGACGTGGCCAACTCTGGATGGCCTCGACTTTGTTGAGTTGGGGTTTTATTACTCCCCTCCCAATGGTGTACCCAAGATATTTGGCCTCCTCCTGCCCAATGGTACACTTCTTGGGGTTAGCCGTAAACCCTGCTTCCCGAACAGAGTCCAGGACTGCTTGCACTTTTGGCAGATGTGAGGCCCAATCTGTGCTATGGACAATTATGTCATCCAGGTAAGCCGCAGCATACTTCCGATGGGGCCTCAGCATCTGGTCCATTTTCCGCTGGAATGTGGCCGGCGCATTCTGTAACCCGAACGGCATTCTTTTATATTGGAACGCCCCGTCTGGGGTTACAAATGCGGTTTTCTCTTTGGCCGACTTGGCCAGGGGGATTTGCCAATACCCTTTTGTGAGGTCAAGAGTCGTCATGTATCGGGCTGTTCCCAGCCGGTCGATCAACTCATCTATACGTGGCATGGGGTAGGTGTCAAATTTTGTAACTTTGTTCAACTGACGAAAATCGTTACAAAATCGCCAGCTCCCATCCGGTTTAGGCACCAACACAATGGGACTAGACCAATCACTTTGGGACTCCTCTATCACCCCTAAGTTCAGCATTCTCTGTACTTCCTCCCGTATTGCCTCCCGTCGGGCCTCTGGGATCCGATAGGGTTTTAACTTCACCCTTTCACCGGGCGGGGTAATAATGTCATGCTCTACCCCAGATGTTTGTCCCGGCAGCTCAGAGAATACCTCCTTGTTGCGAAGTACAAACTCCTTAACCTCCTGTTGTTGGGGTTGTGACAAGGTGGCTGCGATTCCAACCTCAGGAATCACGCAACCAGTTTGAGCTGGTGACCAAGTGTCTGCGACTAGGGACTCTCTATCCCTCCAGGCTTTCAACAGATTAACGTGATAGATCTGTTCGGGCTTTCGCCTTCCTGGTTGTCTGACCTTGTAATTCACTTCGCTCACTTTTTCCATTATCTCGTAGGGGCCTTGCCATTTGGCAAGGAATTTACTTTCAACCGTAGGGACAAGTACCAATATCCTATCCCCCGGGGAAAAGGTACGGGTCTTGGCTCCACGGTTGTACACTCTCTGCTGTGCCAACTGCGCTTGGGCCAAATGTTCCTTCACGATGGGCATTACCTGTGCAATTCGATCTTGCATCAGGGCGACATGCTCAATCACACTCCTGTGGGGAGAACTCTCACTTTCCCAAGTTTCCTTGGCAATATCCAACAGCCCTCTTGGGTGTCTCCCATACAGTAACTCAAAGGGGGAGAATCCCGTAGAGGATTGGGGCACCTCCCTAATAGCAAACATCAAATAAGGAAGTAGACAGTCCCAATCCCTTCCATCTCTATCCACCACTTTCTTCAACATTTGTTTTAGGGTTTTGTTGAATCTTTCAACCAGCCCATCGGTTTGGGGGTGATACACAGATGTACGCAATTGCGTCACTTTGAACAATTTACACAGCTCTTTCATAACCCGGGACATAAAGGGTGTACCTTGGTCCGTAAGCAGTTCTTTACAAATACCCACCCGGCTAAAAACAAGAGATAGCTCTTTGGCTATGGTTTTGGCCGAGGTATTTCTGAGAGGGATCGCTTCTGGATAACGGGTGGCATAGTCCATTATAACCAATATGTACTGGTGCCCCCTAGCGGACTTGATTATAGGACCTACCAAATCCATTGTGATTCTCTCAAACGGGACCTCAATGATGGGTAGAGGGACCAGCGGGCTACGGAAATGTGGCATCGGGGCCGACCTCTGACACACAGGGCAGGAGGAACAATAATTTTCTATGTCCTTCATCACCCCAGGCCAATAGAATCTCTGTAATACCCTCTCTCGGGTTTTCTCTGTCCCCAGATGACCTCCAAGAATGTGCCCATGGGCCAACTCCAACACCAACTTCCTGTAAGGTTTGGGCACCACAAGCTGCTCAACGGTTTCTTCTGCCCTTTTTGCCACCCGATACAGTAGGTCCTTCTCTACGCTGAAGTATGGGTAAGTGCCAGTATTATCTGGGTTCACTAACTCGCCATCTATTTTCACTACGTTTTCCCGTGCCTTTATTAGGGCGGGGTCTTTCAACTGTTCTGTGGCAAAGTTTTCCCTGTGAACCTCAAGATCAGAAAACTCCACAGACGGTAGGTTTTCGTCTGAGGAGGTGGGCTCCTCTCCAGTTTCTTGAGTCTCCCCTGCCAATACTGACAAGGGAAATTCCGGAGAGTCCTCACCACTCTCAGGGGAGTTCTGGCTATCACATTCCTGGTACATAGGGGCACCAGTGGGGGGCTCAGGATCATCCCACAGTTCCCAGAACTTCGGAAAATCCCTTCCCACAATGGCGTCATGCGGTAACTGAGATACTAAGCCCACTGGATGAGAGAGGGTACCTTTGGGGGTCTCGAAACACACCGTAGTCACTGGATACTCTCGGGTGTCCCCATGCACAGAAATAACGGCTACCTTGCTATTCCCAGAGACCTCTGTTTTAACTAACTCAGCCTTTATCAGGGTCACAAGGCTACCTGAATCCAGCAATACCACAACATTTCTACCATTAATACACATTTTGCATAAATGTTTCTCAGTTCCCCGAATGGCAGTGCATGCGACTGTCGCACACAGCGACTGACGTCTGCCCGTCAGAAAGTCACACTGCATGGGTTCCTCCACAACCGGGCAATTTGCTGCAATATGTCCCGCTTGCCGGCAGCGGTAGCAAACGATCCTTCTTGCGGCCTCTTGAGCCGCTGATTTCCCAGGCTGTTCTCGCCAAACTTGGGGTAGAGCTCCCACCCTCTCACTCTCTCCACCCTCACCCCTTGGAATCCTCTTATCCGCCCCTGGGGATGGTCTGGTCTTAGGGTGGAAAGTCCGAGTGTCTCTGGAAGAGGCCGTCAGGTTCTCTGTAGCCAAGTATTTCTCCACACGATCCACAAGACCATCGGCCGTCTCTGGGTCTCCATGGCTTACCCACTTTTGGATGGCAGTAGGAAGAGCTCTCAAAAACCGATCCATTACAACACGTTCCACAATCTTTGGTGCGGACAAAGTCTCTGGCTGTAGCCACTTTCTGCTCAGGTGAATGAGATCATACATTTGAGACCTGGGGGGTTTTCCAAGCTGGAAAGTCCAGTTATGCACACGCTGAGCCCGGACAGCCAGGGTGACACCCAGCCTTGCCAATATTTCAGCTTTTAGCATCACATAGTCTTTTGCTTGGTTAGGCTCTAGGTCATAGTAAGCTTTCTGCGATTCACCAGTTAACAGAGGAGCCACTAGTCCAGCCCACTGCTCCTCAGGCCACTTTTCTCTTTCAGCGGTCCTTTCAAATGTGGTCAAAAATACCTCTGGATCATCCTCTCCAGTCATTTTTGTCAATAAACGACTCACCCCAAAGGACGCGGTATTAGTGGGACGGCTTTCCTCACTGGTCTGCGGACGTTGCTGCATTACTGCTTCCATCTGTTGTTGTAGTCTCTGCTCTTGCTTCTGCAACAGGTCTATGAAGCGGGCCTCAGATTGCTGTTGGGCTTGTTGCTGAGCCTCCAGACTCTGTTGTAAAGTTGCAAGGCTCTGTTGATGAGCTTGCTGCTGGGCTGCAAGGCTCCTTTGCAAACCTGCATTTGTCTGCTGTTGATTGGCATTTGCTAGAGCCAGCTGTTTCAGTATCTCCTCCATGCTGGCTTAAAAAAAAACTGCCACTGGTTCTCCACCAACTGTGAGGGGGCTAGCTCGGCAGCGGGTATGTGTGACCCCCGGGATGGGCTCCCCACCCAAAACAGGCCCAGCAGACGGAGGTTGTGGTTTTCAAAATCAAAAAGGTGCGGTTTATTTTCTATTTACAGTGACAAAAACACAGCAAGGCAAAAAAAACATAAACAAAATAAATCCTGGTCAACTTGACCTCTGACTAAACTTACAGGTTTCCTAACTAACGACTGGGATCAGCCTAGTGCTGTCCTAGTCCCTGGTTTTAAATGTCCAAGCAAAATATAGCCACACAGGCTTTCTCTCACCGCACAGGGGTTCACTCTCCCTAGACAGTCCACACAGGTCTGCTTCCAGGCATGAGCTAACATCTAATGAATCTGGGAGTTTTTTATAGAGGCCTAAATGAGCTGACAAGCTTCAGCTGGCCTCATCAACTCCCTGTCTGCACGACGCCCAGCCCTCTCCCTAGAGGTATGAGTCATCAATGAGCCCACTAGTCTCAGCTGGGCTTATACAACTCTCCACCTAGCTGTATAAGTCAGCGTAAAGCCTGAATCTGGGCGAAATATATCTACCCCCCTGGATGCAACCAGGTGACTTTACCTTCCTGCTGTCACAATATATATACTGTGAGGGGGTTAACTCAGTAGCGGGTGTGTGTGACCCCCTGGTTGGGCTCCCCACACAAAAACAGGGCCAGCAGACGGAGGTTGTGGTTTTCAAAATCAAAAGGTGCGGTTTATTTCTCTATGTACAGTGACAAAAACACAGCAAAGCCAAAAAGAAACATAAACAAAATAAATCCTGGTCAGTTTGACCTCTGACTAAACATGCAGGTTTCCTAAACTAACAACTGGGATCAGCCTGGTGCTGTCCTAGTCCCTAAGTCCCTGGTTTAGTAAAAGTCCAAACAAATAGCCACACAGGCTTTGCCTCACCGCACAGGGGTTCACTCTCCCTAGACAGTCCACACAGGTCTGGGTCCAGGCATGAGCTAACACCTAATGAATCTGGGAGTTTTTATAGAGGCCTTAAACGAACTGACAGGCTTCAGCTGGTCTCATCAACTCCCTGCCTGCACGACGCCCAGCCCTCTCCCTAGAGGTATGAGTCATCCATGAGCCTACTAGCCTCAGCTGGGCTTATACAACTCTCCACCCTAGTTGTATAAGTCAGCATAAAGCCTGAATCTGGGAGAAATATATCTACCCCCCTGGATGCAACCAGGTGACTTTACCTTCCTGCTGTCACATACCCCCCCTCTTGTTTTAACCTTGGGGTTGGAACACCAGCAATCAGGCATTCATGTACTCGAGACAAAGCATCCACATTCCCCATTTGAACGCCAGGGCGATGCTTTACTGTGAAGTTGAATTCCTGTAGGGCCAGGAACCACCTATTCACTCTTCTATTTGTCTCCTTGTTTTGAGCCATCCACTTTAACGGAGCGTGATCCGTAACCATGTCAAAGTGCCTACCTAGCAGATAGTACCGAAGGGAATCTAGAGCCCACTTCACCGCTAAACACTCCTTTTCAACCGTGGCGTAATTTACCTCATGGGACTTCAACTTCCTGCTGAGGTAAATGACTGGGTGCTCTTCCCCGTTCCAGACCTGGGACAATACTGCTCCTAACCCCACATCTGACGCATCACTTTGTACGACAAAGTCTTTAGAGAAGTCGGGTGAGTACAACACTGGCTGGCTACATAAGGCTTGTTTCAAGAATTGGAATGCTGCCTCAGCCTCGGGGGTCCATTTAATCATGACCGACCCTTTCCCTTTCGTCAGGTTGGTTAGGGGCACAGCCTTAGAAGCAAAGTGGGGAATGAAGCGCCGATAATAACCCGCGATTCCCAGAAAGGCCCGTACCTGCTTCTTGCTGTTGGGACGTGGCCAACTCTGGATGGCCTCGACTTTGTTGAGTTGGGGTTTTATCACTCCCCTGCCAATGGTGTACCCAAGATATTTGGCCTCCTCCTGCCCAATGGTACACTTCTTGGGGTTAGCCGTAAACCCCGCTTCCCGGATAGAGTCTAGGACTGCTTGCACTTTTGGCAGATGTGAGGCCCAATCTGTGCTATGGACAATTACGTCATCCAGGTAAGCCGCAGCATACTTCCGATGGGGCCTCAGTATCTGGTCCATTTTCCGCTGGAATGTGGCCGGCGCATTCTGTAACCCGAACGGCATTCTCTTATATTGGAACGCCCCGTCTGGGGTTACAAATGCGGTTTTCTCTTTGGCCGACTTGGCCAGGGGAATTTGCCAATACCCTTTTGTGAGGTCAAGAGTCGTCATGTATCGGGCTGTTCCCAGCCGGTCGATCAACTCATCTATACGTGGCATGGGGTAGGTGTCAAATTTTGTAACTTTGTTCAACTGACGAAAATCGTTACAAAATCGCCAGCTCCCATCCGGTTTAGGCACCAACACAATGGGACTAGACCAATCACTTTGGGACTCCTCTATCACCCCTAAGTTCAGCATTTTCTGTACTTCCTCCCGTATTGCCTCCCGTCGGGCCTCTGGGATCCGATAGGGTTTTAACTTCACCCTTTCACCGGGCGGGGTAATAATATCATGCTCTACCCCAGATGTTTGTCCCGGCAGCTCAGAGAACACCTCCTTGTTGCGAAGCACAAACTCCTTAACCTCCTGTTGTTGGGGTTGTGACAAGGTGGCTGATATTCCAACCTCCGGAATCACGCAACCAGTTTGAGCTGGTGACCAAGTTTCTGCGACTAGGGACTCTCTATCCCTCCAGGCTTTCAACAGATTAACGTGATATATCTGTTCGGGCTTTCGCCTTCCTGGTTGTCTGACCTTGTAATTCACTTCGCTCACTTTTTCCATTATCTCGTAGGGGCCTTGCCATTTGGCAAGGAATTTACTTTTAACCATAGGGACAAGTACCAATATCCTATCCCCCGGGGAAAAGGTACGGGTCTTTGCTCCACGGTTGTACACTCTCTGCTGTGCCAACTGCGCTTGGGCCAAATGTTCCTTCACGATGGGCATTACCTGTGCAATTCGATCTTGCATCAGGGCGACATGCTCAATCACACTCCTGTGGGGAGAACTCTCACTTTCCCAAGTTTCCTTGGCAATATCCAACAGCCCTCTTGGGTGTCTCCCATACAGTAACTCAAAGGGGGAGAATCCCGTAGAGGATTGGGGCACCTCCCTAATAGCAAACATCAAATAAGGAAGTAGACAGTCCCAATCCTTTCCATCTCTATCCACCACTTTCTTCAACATTTGTTTTAGGGTTTTGTTGAATCTTTCAACCAGCCCATCGGTTTGGGGGTGATACACAGATGTACGCAATTGCGTCACTTTGAACAATTTACACAGCTCTTTCATAACCCGGGACATAAAGGGTGTACCTTGGTCCGTAAGCAGTTCTTTACAAATACCCACCCGGCTAAAAACAAGAGATAGCTCTTTGGCTATGGTTTTGGCCGAGGTATTTCTGAGAGGGATCGCTTCTGGATAACGGGTGGCATAGTCCATTATAACCAATATGTACTGGTGCCCCCTAGCGGACTTGATTATAGGACCTACCAAATCCATTGCGATTCTCTCAAACGGGACCTCAATGATGGGTAGAGGGACCAGCGGGCTACGGAAATGTGGCATCGGGGCCGACCTCTGACACACAGGGCAGGAGGAACAATAATTTTCTATGTCCTTCATCACCCCAGGCCAATAGAATCTCTGTAATACCCTCTCTCGGGTTTTCTCTGTCCCCATGCACACAAATAACAGCTACCTTGCTATTCCCAGAGACCTCTGTTTTAACTAATTCAGCCTTTATCAGGGTCACAAGGCTACCTGAATCCAGTAATACCACAACATTTCTACCATTAATACACATTTTGCATAAATGTTTCTCAGTTCCCCGAATGGCAGTGCATGCGACTGTCGCACACAGCGACTGACGTCTGTCCGTCAGAAAGTCACATTGCATGGGTTCCTCCACAACCGGGCAATTTGCTGCAATATGTCCCGCTTGCCGGCAGCGGTAGCAAACAATCCTTTTGGCTGCCTCTTGAGCCCCTGACTTCCCAGGCTGTTCTCGCCAAACTTTGGGTAGAGCTCCCACCCTCTCACTCTCTCCACCCTCACCCCTTGGAATCCTCTTATCCGCCCCTGGGGATGGTCTGGTCTTAGGGTGGAAAGTCCGAGAGTCTCTGGAAGAGGCCGTCAGGTTCTCTGTAGCCAAGTATTTCTCTACACGATCCACAAGACCACTGGCCGTCTCTGGGTCTCCATGGCTTACCCACTTTT